>CAJNDS010001502.1:642500-790816 GCA_905221605.1 Symbiodinium natans
ATAGAGCTACCACCATGCTGGCGCAATTTCTCATCCTTGCAAGCCTAAGCGTGAAGCCTAAACCCCACACCTCGAAGCCCTAAGCCCCGAAATCTACTGATGTCCACACGGGAAAAGCGGAAGCTTCGCTCTTCGTCAAAGTTAGTGAGATAGTGCTTGACGGCTAGGGCGGCTAGGAGCGGTATCCTGGTCATGTTTGCAAGCTACATCAAGCTATCCAAAGTCCAGATCTGGTCTACCTGGAACTCGTGCGACAGCTCGTAGCAACATCTTTGGCATCTTGTGCCCCTGATGCCCTCAGTGCCTTACAGCCGTCAGTCTACCTGTGGCCTATGTGCTTATGCATCTGGGCGACAGTGCTGTCATGAAACCTCGTGGTTTGGCGAGCACACATCGCCCCAGCTGCTCTGGTTTGATCCAAAGCCCATAGTCTGAGAAACCCCATCCCAAAGACCTCTAGAACATCCTAAAACTATCTTCAAAGTCTGAAAGCAGAAGCCTCAGAAGCCTTCCCAAAAAGGTTTTCAGTACTTACCAGGAGTCACCGCTGCACGGCGGCGGGGTCATCGGGGCCGGGCCCTCCAGTGGCTTTGGCGTTGGAGGCTGTCGGGCTCGTGCATGTGGTGTGTCAGCAAGGGACGAAGTGGTTAGTTGTCCAGTACCTAGGGGTTTTTAAGGTTAACCTTTGGATTATAAGGGGAATATATTACCCCAAAAAGGTTAAAGGTTACCTACTCTACTACTAAATAAGGGTGCTTGTGGTGTGGGGTCTCAGGAGCGGAGGCAACAAGGACTTGAAACTCCTCCCGGATTCACCCCAAACCATTGAGCTATAGCTCGAGCTGACCGAACTTTTTCCCCCAGTTCACGCCGCGAACGATCACCATACTGCTAGTTTCTACACTAGTTACCCCAACAAACCCTAAACCCTAAACCCCAAACCCTAAACCCTAAACCCTAAACCCTAAACCCTAAACCCAACTTAGAAGGCGGCAGATCCCCCCCTCAGCCCCTCAAATGCAAAGTAGCCTCGAGGTCCACAGGCTCGGGCGGCGTCGTTGGTGCAGCCAGGCTGGTGAAGAGCCCTCCGAGCGGCACGGACCAGCTGGTCGTCTTGATGTCGGACCCCTGGGTGATTCTGTTCCGGCGGTTTAGGGTTTAGGGTTTAGGGTTTAGTTTAGGGTTTAGGGTTTAGGGATTAGGGTTTAGGGTTTCGGGTTGTTCGGCTATAGACCCCGAATCTGTGCATACAAGGGCCCTTCACGCGCCGCCTAAAACAAAGCTAGGAGACATAAGTATGCAACTGCGTGTTTTGTCTTCCTTCGTGTTGTTCGGCAGGAGTTTTGTGGTGCAAACAAGCTCATATGAACGAGTCTCTACTTCCGGGACTTACGAAGGCTTTGCTCACGTTCACTTCACGCTACAGCTTGCATAGCGAGGGACAACATTCCATTCCATTCGATCTGTGATCCTGTCGTTTTCTGCGAATGCTTTAGGGAAGGTTTTAGAGAAGGAGATGAGAGAGAGAGAGAGGGAGAGCGAGAGAGAGAGAGAGAGACAGAGAGAGAGAGAGAGAGAGGATGTGACGGTTCCATGCGACGTATACATGTTGGACATCCAGGATGTGGCAGCCACGGTAGGGAACCGATTCGCACACTGGAAAGAGCTCCACCCGGCGGATTTGCGCACAGGTGCATTTGCACACTGGACGGCGGATTCGCGCACGTGGGCTTCGTGCGCTGGCATAGCGGAATCGCGCACGGATCGATTTGCGCACTGGCACATTCGCGCACAGAAGATCCGCGCACTGACGCTGCAGATTCACGCACCAGCCGATTTGCGCACTGGCCCGGCGAGATTCTCGCTCGGAGGATTCGCTCACAGAGGATTTGCGCCCTGACGCGGCGGATTCCTGCACCAGCCGATTCGCGCACTGGCAAGGCGAGATTCACGACCAGAGGATTCGCGCAGTGAGGATTCGTGCGCTGACGCGACAGATTCGCGCACAACCCGATTTACGCACTGGCCGAGCACACAGGATTCGAAGACGAATTGGCGTGCCAGTTCTCTAAAATGAAAGTATGTGGAACCCCTCGAGTATACCCCACAGGGATACTTTACGGGATGTTCTGAGCGTGGGCACTCCAGGATCTCCAGGTATGCCCAGCATGGCTCTCTGATTGGGCGTCGGCGGGATTCCATGCTGATGTGGGGGGGCAGGAGACCCGGTGAACCGGGTGAGGAGCGCAGGAGACACTTGGGGGCAAGGAGAGCAGTTGAGTCAAAATCTGGACCCCTAAAATAGACCCCGAAATAGTAGGATTCCCTCATATATAAGAAGGACCCAAAGAAGGTACCCTTTTACATCCAGGCCTCTGAAGCTGACACACAGGCGCGAAGCACAAACCCAGCACTCGTGGCTAGGGAACTACCCGCGCAGTGTCGGAAACCCCCACATGTGTGCTAGTGAGTGGAAGGGAAGACCCCCAAGGCGCCTCGCCAAACTGGAAGAAGCGAAGGCCGGCTCGAGAATTCGCCACCGTCCAGCCACGCTGAATCGGAATTTGATTCTGCCACGAGGAGGCGTTTAATTTAAAAGCAGAGGTTTAGGGGTTTAGGGGTTTAGGGTCTTAAGGTTTTAAGGTTTTGGGGTTTTAGGGCTTTGGCGTTTTGACTCTCGCGCTCGCTGAAGCAGGCCAGGATTCTGTTCGGGTGTTAGGGTTGAAGGAACACGAAGCCACGAAGCCACGAAGCCACGAAGCCACGAAGAAGCCACGAAGCAGACAAGGGTTCTGGGGGTGTGTTAGGGACGTGGGATTAGTTCGGGTCAGGTCGATCCCAAGCATGTTCTAGAAGCTCTGACATGATAGCGATTAAGCTGAGTTTTCATTGGATGGCAGCTACAAAAACCTCCTGCATCAAATCACCCGACTCTCAATACCGTGTCCTGAAGAGCTGCTGTTGCGTACTTCTCCACCTCACCCCAGTCCTTCAAGCAGGCTAAATCCACCATAGTCAGTAGTGCTGGCTGCATTGGCTGCAAACTGGCATGATGCACACCCCCCTGGCAATGACTCTGGTGACGAAACCTTAAGTTGCAGGCTGGCAGCTGCATTGATCTTCTCCACGCCTACATGCCAGGGGCATATATGCTTGAGCTGAGACACAATGACCTGCCACGCCTTCAACACTACCCCAACCTTCAGAGCACATGGCAAGCCGAGCACTCAAGACCAAATCCTTGATTCCAAGTGGCTGTTCTTGAAGTCCTGCCACGCCTTTTGCAGGTCTGGCGTCTGATCCAGTACTGCGACGAAAGCTTGGACAACATCCGTGCTCCTGACGAGGGGAAGCTCTCTCCAATGGCAAGCCATGCGATGGCACGGATGTCATGAAATGACCAGCTCCATCGGCTCCATCGTTTCACGCATCTCGTGCTTACAGAGAGACTCCTCTCAAAAGAGAGGTCAAAAAGATGACAATGAACAACCCCCGGATGTCAAAGGCAAGGGGCGCCAGCACACTGCCATCGTGGGCCACCCTAGGCCGGCAGTCAGATGCGGCTGATGGGACTGTGAAAAAGGCATCGTGTTCTTGAAATGTAGTAACCCCGTTGCAATCACAAACTCTACAGCCGGGCGAGTTCAGCTGCTGAGACCGCAAGATGGTTTCTTCTCGTCGCCACCCCTTTTTCCAGAAATGCTCCTCATGCGACACGACATGCAGCATACTGTGTTATAAGAACCTGCGTGTCTACTAGTCTCCTCATTAACTCACAGGACGTACATCGCTGGGCCCGATATGTGTGCTGAATCTCTTCCGTGTTGAGCTTGGCCGAAGTCGACCGGGCTGGATGTATCGTGCCGGGGAAGGGCTCTTCGCGTCGCGTCGGTGAAGCCCGGCTTCGGGCCCTTCGCCATGCCACTGACGTGCTGCATGACTTTCGTTTGATCCAAGCACTTGTGGACATCATCGAACTTCTGCGACTGCCCATGCGTCTTCTGCTGAAGTTCGTTTGCCCTGCCCATCCCTTCTGTTCATGGCTCGAGAGGGCTCACCTACGTCTTGAAGGATATCACCTAAGTCTTGGGGGTCCAGCCTAGGAATGTCCAAAGGTTTAAAAGAGCACGTCAGCCCGAAGAAAAAGGAACACTTGGCACTCCGGGGTCCTACTCCCTCAAAGGCCTCAGGCATGCAGCAGGCTTAGACTAGGGTTCAGGGCTGAAGGCTCATGGGGCGGTGCAGTTGCTGGACCTCTGCTCTTTGCAGCCTGGTTGCGCCAGCTGCCTGGGAGGCATGCGTATTTAACAGGGTTTAGGGTTTAGGGTTTAGGGTTTAGGGTTTAGGGTTTAGGGTTTAGGGTTTAGGGTTTGGGGTTTGGGGTTTGGGGTTTGGGGTTTGGGTTTAGGGTTTAGGGTTTAGGGTTTAGGGTTTAGGGTTTAGGGTTTAGGGTTTAGGGTTTGGGTTTGGGGTTTAGGGTTTAGGGTTTAGGGCTTAGGGGGCCACTTAAGAGTTGTCAGTTGATTTGTCGCTTAGCATGTCAGAGCTCTCGCATCACTTCGGCGTTGGACGGATCGGACTGAGAGATAACCTTTGCATCATGCCAAACCCGGGCGCACTTGCGCGACCTTTCTCGCTCCCTTCGCCAGAGTCTCCAGCAAGCAAGGTCGCTTCAGCAACAACAAGAATCTTGCCCGGCAAGCAGCTTCACTGTCTTCAATCCCAAGCCCGCGCCTGCTAGACTGCGACTTGGCCAATGACTGTCTACTCCAGCCTCACACAAGCCTCTCAACCCCAATCCGAGGTTTTTGAGTCGAAGAGGTGCGACTTATTTTCGACAGGATTCAACAGGACCCCCTCCATGCACAAACTCTGGCAAGCAAACATATAGAGCTCGTTTTTTACTTAAAAAGGCTGCTGCGGCGGTGTCTCGCTTCACGCCAAGCAGCGCCCCCCGAAGTTACGACGATCCATGAAAACCAACGGCACATGATGCTGCAAACATGTCTGTTGCGTGCGTGCATGACCACCGACTAAGCAGTCTGACAGCAAAAGCTTCGAAGTCTGGTGCAACAATGACACGCCGGTTCAGGCAAAGCGCTGAAAGAGAAGCAGTCTGGCAGACTGCTCTTGGACGCAGCTCTGCGCCTGAAACAGATACAAGGTCTTGCAGAAACTTGGGCCGCACCATGCATGGCCACATAACGCACATGTCACGCAGAGCAACTATTGTGGCAGCCACGCAAACTAGGTCTTGGCTTAGAACTTCTGAGGGAGTCGGGGGCACTTCGGGTCCTGCGTGGCATATGTCCTCCATTCCTGCGCCTCAGACCCAAGGCGTAGCGCAAAGGCCGTGAAATTGCTGATTGTTGCTTCGGCTTTACTGAGGTAAAGTTGGAGGCCACGCCTAATCAGGGCAACTCCCACTGAAAAAACAAAACAAGAATTCTCGGGTTCAAGGTTTAGGGTTCAGCCGAGCCTGAAGGGGACCCCGCCTCTCTCTCTCTCTCTCTCCATAATTTGATGATGCCCCAAACTCTTCAAGATCACAGGGTGCTCCAGCACTCGCCAGCATAATTGGCAGCTCAGCGTCTGCATGGAAGATGGTCCGCACTTCACCCGTGTCGTCCTGCACGCGCAACACCTTTACCATAGCTTCGGCATCATACCAACCTCGAGGCTGCTCCGTGCTCATATGCCTCAAAACAACTACTACATTACTACACAACAGAGGGGGAAAAAATGCTTCCCCCGCAAAGGGCAACAATAAATAATCCTCTCCCCCCTGTATTAAACCCCCCCTCCCCCCTCATATTAAAAACCCCCAATATACTATAATAAATGTGTTTCTCCATCTTTGGTACCCGCAACTCTCCCTACAAAACTCCCAAGAAGGATGTCGGCGCGCCTGGATGCTCAGCACTTGGCTGTTGTATTGGCCCAGGTTCAAAAGGTGCTGCAAGCCTTTCCTCGGAAGGCCAATCTGGGGGGTTTCCGAAAACAGGGGGTCAACAGTGCCTGCAATGTCGGATCTACACTTCACTCCCCTGATTTTGTTTTTCTCCCGAGGCTTCAAGGGCGCGGTAGGTTGACTCTCGGCCGCTCTTCTGCGCAGTAAAACTCCGTGAACCAACTAAAAGGTTTCAAACGCCAAAGACAGACCGTGGTCCTACCATGGCGGGCGACATGGGACAGCCAAGGAGGATGCCCTGCGCGTCTGCTCTTGTTCATTCATTCCTCATGCGCAACAAGACCTACAAGGTTAATACGAATATTAGGTCAAAAAATGAAATTACTAATGTGAAGACGATGACGAAAATTGTTAGGTTAGTATTGTTCGTATTGTTAGTATTGTTAGTATTGTTAGTATTGTTAGTATTGTCAGTATTGTTAGTATTGTTAGTGTTGTTAGTGTTGTTAGTATTGCTAGTATGGCTAGTATTGCTAGTAATTGTTAGTATTGTTAGTACTGTTAGTATTGTTAGGATTGTTAGTATTGTTAGTATTGTTAGTATTGTTAGTATTGTTAGTATTGTTAGTATTATTAGTATTGTTAGTATTGTTAGTGTTGTTAGTATTGTTAGTATTGTTAGTACTGTTAGTACTGTTAGTATTGTTAGTATTGTTAGTACTGTTAGTATTGTTAGTATTGTTAGTATTGTTAGTATTGTTAGTATTGTTGGTACCATTACTATTCTTAGCATGATTAGTATTGCTAGCATTGCTAGTATTATTTCATATTCATACTATTCTTAGTTTTATCAGTATTATGAGTATTGCTAATCTTATTAGCACTTTTTGGGTTTTTAAGATGATTCTACTGTAGTTGTATTACAAACTGATCATATATTCATATTCTCAGCATCATTAGAAGTTTTAGAATGATTTGCATATTCAAATTAAAATGTGACTCAAATGATTCGTATTATTCATGCTAGTGGTATTGATATTAACATTATTAGAAGTACTGATGATACTAAATCATACAATTTCTACTGGTCATACAAATCATACTAATCATACTACTACTGATACTAATAATACTAATAATACTAATAATAGGAATAATACTAATAATACTAATAATACTAATAATACTAATAATACTAATAATACTAATCATACTAATCATACTCATAATACTAATAATACTAATAATACTAATAATTCTAACAATACTAATAACACTAATAATACTAATAATACTAATAATACGAATAATGCTAATAATGCAATAATCCTAATAAACTAATAATACGAATATACGAATAATACGAATAATACTTATACTACTAATACTAATACTACCAACGATACTCATACTTATTATACTAATTCTATTAATTATACTAATTATACGAATTATATTAGTTATACTAATTATACTAATTATTCTCATTCTACTAGTTATACTAGTGATGCTAGCAATTTAATGATACTCTACTAGTAATACTAGTGATACTAGCAATACTAATGATACTAATAAGGACATAAAGAATAACAAGAAGATTATGAATCTTAATAGTGTTAGTAAATAAGCTTAAAGATATTTTTAAATATTAACAGTTCTAAAAATATTAATAGTATCAATAATATTTGCAATATTCACAAAATTTATAATATGAATAGCATTGACAACATGAACTATTTGCATTACATATATATATATATGTGTGTGTGTGTGTGCGTGTGTATCATGTACTTAATTTGAACAATATGCATAAAATGAACAACATTATTAATCTTCAGAAAAGTATAATCACATCAATATTCTTCCTTTACCCATACAGGAGTCGCAAAGGAGTGCATCGACAGCGCTAGGCATCCCCCCAGGGTCAGCACCTTACTGTTCTTGCTGCAGAGATTGCTTGGAGCTTTTGCTCCTGCAGGGTGGATCTCCAACTAACCTGCCGGTTTAATTGAAGATGTCGGTCGGTTCGGGCTGCCCTTCCTCTCTCCCCCTCTTGCAGAAAACGGATCCACCCGCTGCTCTATGAAGTTACAAGTCCTTGCAGCTCTGGTGCCCGCAGAAGCGGCCCACCCTTGCGGCCCACCCTTACAGGCCAGCTTGCAGAACCACGGCTCTGGGGTTGAGGGCTTAGGGGTTGGGGTTTAGGGTTTAGGGTTCAGGGTGTAGTTGTAAGGCGCGGTCTTGGTTCAAGGCATACAGCAACAACATTGCAAGTTCAGCCTCTTCTTCGTGCAGAAAAAAGCCGAGCACAGCTGAGCAAATTCATATCGGCGAATTGCAAAAACAGAAACAAGCGATGCGGCGTCTTCATGGACCGCCAACTCTCAACGGTCAAGCTGGGCCGGATGTCGACCCTTCTAAATCCTTGACGTGGAAGGTTGGGACAACAAAGAGCTTTGTACAACATTGGGTGGTTTGAGGGTGTTTTAGGGTTTAGGGTTTAGGGCTGAAGCCCCAAACATCACGAGCTCTTAGGTCCACATTGCTCGAACGCCAGCACTCAGGGCAACGACGGCAGCCATTGAGGCAAACCTTGCTGAGATGCAAGGTTTTGGGCTCATGCCGCCATGTCAATACTGTATGCCGCAGTAGTATTGCGAAGAATTGATGCGAAGAATTGATGCTGAGAATTGATGCTGAGAATTGATGCTGGTCTTGCTCTGGTCTTGTAAGCTACCCAGCAAGGTCTGATGCTGCCGCGAAGTGCAAGGGCTCAAGCGGTCCAGTACTGGTCTTGGAGGTGAACTTTAAGGGCGCTCTGGGAGTAGTGCCTCACGCTTCGCATCGCAGTTAACTAAGTGGGGCCAAGGCACCTCCAGCCGGCCTGGCCCGGCTCCTCCGGTGTTTTAGCACTGTCCTGTGCAACAGGCACTGTCAGGGTTCGGGAGCCTGCGCCTCCTGGAAAGCGCCGTAAGCAAGTAAGTGTGTAAGAGTGCATATGTGTGTGTCATGAATGGAAACCCATGTAATTGAAGCCATGATGGATGACTGAACCCCTAAACCCTAAACCCTAAACCCTAAACCCTAAACCCTAAACTCTGAACAAGGGTGGCTTACGGCTTTTGGCCCCTTTTCGCCTTTGCCGCGTCTGTGCCGGGGTGCCCGTCAGGCATGGTAAGGCCTTTCAAGCCGGTGAGCAGGCGGAATAGAAACTGCCACCCCCTGGACCATCTGCCTAGGAGTACTAGCTAGTAGTAGTAGTAGTAGTAGTAGTAGTAGTAGTAGTAGTAGTAGTAGTAGTAGTAGTAGTAGTAGTAGTAGTAGTAGTAGTAGTAGTAGTGGTAGTAGTAGTAGTAGTAGTAGCAGTTGGAGTAGGAGTAGGAGTAGGAGTAGGAGTAGGAGTAGGAGTAGTAGTAGTAGTAGTAGTAGTAGTAGTAGTAGTAGTAGTAGTAGTAGTAGTAGTAGTAGTAGTAGTAGTAGTAGTCGTGGTGGTGGTGGTGGTGGTGGTGGTGGTGGTAGTAGTAGTAGTAGTAGTAGTAGTAGTAGTAGTAGTAGTAGTAGTAGTAGTAGTAGTAGTAGTAGTAGGTTTGCCCCCCCTGGTGCGACAGACAAAACACACTTTTTTGGGTTTTTTTTTTTTTTCAAAAACGCGCGTTTCGCTTGGGTTTTTGACAGTGACTTTTGAAAATGTGCTCAACCGCACTATAAAAGTGTCGTTTTCAAAGGTTTTTTTTTAAACAATTGCGTCTTCGACGACAAAAAGCTGTAAATACCAGCATTCGCGCTCGATATGTTTTAGAAATTTCAGGTTTTTTGCGTCTCCAAAAAACACTTATTTTCAGCCTCGATTTTGCCGATCGCGTTTGTGTTCTTTTTTGTCTTCTGCGGCCGGAGATGCTGTAAATACCAGCATATCTGCTGTTACAGTCCCCGAGAATGCTATAAATTCCAGCATTTTCGTGCTTGATGAAGCGGGCAGGCGCACCATGCCGAGCAAATTTACTGCGCGACGCATCCTCTCTTTTGCGGGGTGGGGTGGGGGGGTGGTGGGGCGGGTGGGGGGGGGGGGGTAGTTGCGTTTGCTGCCCGCGCGTGCGAAAGGTCACAGCATCCATGTCCGCGCCATCATACTGTCCGCGTCATCAGTGCGTGCGAACGGCCACAGCATCTATGTCCGCACCATGATAACGTCCGTTTTACCAGTGCGTGCAAACTTTCCAGAGCATCCATGTCCGCACCATTGGAACCAGCATATCTGCTGTCACATTCGCTGAAAATGCTGGAAATTCCAGCATTTTCGCGCTCGATGAAGATTGCGGGTGGGGTGGAAGGGGGGGGGGGGTAAATACGTTTCAGATAGGCGAACTTTGTGTGTTACCCGTGCATGCGAACAGGGTATATAGAGTGTACGGTCTAGGGTATAGAGTTGACAGAAGGGTTCCAGGCGCCTGCTGGGCTTAGAGTTTAGGTCTCAGACCTTCTTCTCAAACGACGTGCTGCTGCAACGAACAGCATGACATATTCTTCGGGTTGACGCGTTCATCTTGACGAGTCCAACGGCATCCGCACTGGGGGGGGAGGGGAATTGGTAGTAGTAGTAGTAGTAGTAGTAGTAGTAGTAGTAGTAGTAGTAGTAGTAGTAGTAGTAGTAGTAGTAGTAGTGGAGTGGGAGTAGGAGTAGGAGTAGGAGTAGGAGTCGGAGTCGGAGTAGGAGTAGGAGTAGGAGCTAAACCCCAGCTGTTCGTCACCGGCAAACATCCAACTACAAAAACCGCGGGCCCCATGTGTTCCATGTGCCCCATAAACCCGACAAGCCCAAGCCCTCAAAACCCAAGCATGTCTTTGGGAGCCTTGGGTTGCACTTTATCCGTTTTAGGTGCTCGGTCACCAGGAGCACTCAACAACCTAAGCCCCTTGAATTGTAGCGAGCCTTGCGCGGCCAGGCTGGCGAACGGGCAGCCGGCCGCTGCCGCGCGGGCTGCCGCCTCCGTGCAGGTCTGCGAGGTTGAAAAGTGGTTGAAAGGGCTGGTAGAGCTAAGGGGCGTAAGGGCGACTCTTGCTGCGTGGAAACTGTAATCATGACAGTACCACGAGGGTGGTACCAGCCAGGGGCCCGATTGAACACGAACACACACAAAAGTAACCTCAGAGTGACACGATGGCAAAGAGTAGGAGCGCGGACCATGGAAATTGCTCTTAGAGATTGCTCCAAGAGGTGCTGGCAGACCCACAGCCGGTATCCCAACTTAGGGAACATGAAACAGGTCCTTGTATGTGTAAGATTGTAACATCCGGAACTGCCCTGAGCTTGTGAGACGCGGCCTCTGCGTGGCTGGCAGCTGGCGCGGACGCTGGTGGTGGCACGGGTTCCGCCTCTGGTCCCAAAACCCTGGGGCCTAAACCTACCGAATCCTGGAAGAAACCCCCCTCATACGGCATCCAGCCTCAAAGCCCGCTAGCGAGTCCAGCTCCTGAGCGGAAATAGGGGCGGGACACGGGCCGCCAGGTATTAATTGAGAACTGGCAACTGGCACTCCCAGACATCGCAAGCCGCATGAGACGGCCACGCCGGCCTGGAATATTCGAGTGTTGAGGAAGAAGGCGTAGTTCGCCTCCTCGACCATACCTTGGTCAGGGGTCGCTTGCGGGATTGAGTGTGGGCTCAGATATTGTGCTATGGACAGGCATGGCTCTGTGGTGATGCCATGCTCAGGGGCAGTACACACTGTAGCATGCCGTAGTAACCTGGCTCTATACATATACATATACATATACATGTACATATACATGTACATATACATATACATATACATATACATATACATATACATATACATATACATATACATATATATGTATGTATGTATGTATGTAAATATAAATATGAATATGTCTATATATATATATATGCCTCAGGGCAGAGTTCTGAGAGCGACCGAGCTGCGGTCTGCAGTTGCGCTATCCGCCTGAAGGTTGTCCATGCGGGCGCGATACATATTCCTTGGCCGATCTCTGAAGAGGAATCCCCACCAGTCGCTCGACGTTGTCACACAAATGACCGGGTGATACTGCATGACCAGGGCTCTTGAAGTTTTTGAAGTCGGGGATCCGCTTGAAGATGTAGAACCGCACGCCTTGGCAACACGATGCACAGCAAGACTTCCGAGTCAGCTTCGCTGCTCGGAACAATGCCTACTTGAGAACGGAGCGACCGAACAGTACAATTCCCCCACCTCATGGCCCCAGAAACAACGAAAAGCAAGAAACAGGAGCAGGAAAAGAGATCCAGTCAGTTGGTAGACGATACAACAACACACAGTATAACGCCGGCTACAAGGGAACCCGGCAGGGAAGCGGATGCAGAATCGGCGCTGTGGGGCTTGCAGGGCTTAGGGTTGAAACTTGCTTTGGTTTAGGGGTACATGGGCATGGGGCTACAGGGGCTTGATGCGGAGTTTCGGATGGGCCTGCTCCAACCAAGCTCGGCTAGTCACACCCTCCTAGCAAGAGGGGGGTCGCATGTAAAGGACATATGAGGACTATCCCAAATAGGCTAAGGTTACCTACTCTACGAAGAAGCCGTTGTTGCTTTCGGCCTCATGACGTCTCATGCCTGTGGCCGGGTTGCCTTCTTACCGTAAGTCCTTTTGAACCGGACTCTCTCTTACTGTAAGCCCTCAAAACCTAACCCAACAATCATGAACCGCAAGCCCTTTTGCTTCCTGGGCCGCGGGACAGACGGGTTAAGGACCACCAAGAACCCAATGAGCTGCGCTCGTGGCTAACCCAGGAGCTCACCGATGCGCCGACAACACGAATCCGAAACGACTTCGAGCAGCAGTATTTGGTGGAAGCTATCAAGAAGTAAAGTGGACAGATTCCGAAGTTCAGTAGAGCTTTCTGCATAAAGATCTGCATTGACCTGCAACCGTAAGAAACCCCCTAAACCAAAACCGTAACCAAAAAAATCTTCCTAGCACCAACCTTTTCCCCAAATCTCTTTTTCTGCATCCGGGCGATGATGTCCCCAAACACCTTAACCGAAAACCCCTATAAACCCAAAACCCAAGGGGGTCCGCGGGGCCGGACATGTGGGGGCACGGGGGCTAATTGCAACACTGCACCATCACACATATGCCCCCCCGCGAGCACATGTAAAATTGTTCAATATGAGGCGGTGTCTCTGAGTCTGAGCAACTGAGCGCGATTGCACTGTGAACCAAAATATCAATATCTATCTATCTACATATATCTGTTTTTGTTTAATTAATTTATTGGCTCCTTCATTTACTTATTAATCTCTATTTCTGGAATTTTTATTTGTTTATAGGTACTTATTTATTTATTGATTCTATTTATATCTGTATTTATCTATATTTTGTTTTCAAATCACCACCCCAGCCGCCCAAACTTACCTACTAGATGCACAATCAGAGCACGATCACAGACCAGATTGCTTTTTCCAACCATGGAAGCATCTCTCCTGCAGCTGCTGCAACTGGAGAAGCTCATGCCCTCCCCAGAACACCAGCGCCGGTGTTGATCCAAATTTCGCGGCGCCTCTCCGCAGCTCCGGCAGAATGACACGCCGCAGCCAGAGCAAGGGAAGTAGACGGCTGACACCAGCAGCTCGGACCTCGGCCCTTGCTGACAGTGTCCCCACAAGTCGGCTCGCGCGTTTGTCCCGCCGAAGCCTTGACACTGGGTTCAACAGCGAACTTCGCTACGCGATCCTTTTTTCACTAGGTATACCTTTCAACTTTCAACCATCCAGAACTATTCACAAGCAGGGTACTACAGTAATTGAGCAATTGGGGATTATTTTTGGACGGGACGTCGGAAACAGTCCACTTGCACAAATATCGCCTACTGAGCTGCTGAGAGCCGCCAACATACACTACATATATTACATATATTACATATACTACATATACTACATACACTACATATAGTACATATACTACATATACTACATATACTACATATACTACATATACTACATATACTACATATACTACATATACTATATATACTAGATGTATATATATATATATATATACTATATATATATGTATATATATATATACATCCCATATATAGTGTCATACTGACAAGAAGCCAAAGGATGACACGCCGATGTTCTGGCTGTTTCGGTCGGCGTCGACACACTCGTCCTCATAGAGGCACGGAAAGCCACTGGTGTCCAGATTGGGGTTCAGGGCACGCAGATGAACGTTGGGAGCAGATGTGGAAGTCATGAGCATCGAAATGCACTTGGCCAAGCCATTCAAGCCAGCAGACGACTCAGCATGCCCAACATTGCTTTTGGAGCTCGTCATCATAAGGGGCCTGCTGCGGTCGGACATGACCCCACGCAAGGCCCCTACCTCGATGGGGTCTCCGAGCGATGTACCGGTTCCATGGCACTCTGCCACGGCCACAGAGTCTGGGCTCATGCTGGCCATGCGCAAAGAGGCTCGGATACAGCTCTGCTGGGAAGGGCCATTTGGTGCGGTCAGGCTCGCACTGCGCCCGTCTTGGTTCACGCTGCTTCCCGACAGACTGGCTAAGTGTAGTTCCACATCCTCCTCCTCCTCGTCCAAAGCTAAGAACACGGAACAGCAGCTTTCCCCACGACCAAAGCCCTGGGCGCTGCTGTCAAAGGTGAAGCAGCGGCCATGGACACCAAGGAAGCCTGCGGCACCAAGACCGACAAATCCTTCGGGACCAAAGAGAACGCGCACACCAGCCACCAAAGCACCCCTGGACGTTCTGCTTTGGGAACACTCGCTCTTCAAGTGTAAGAGCTGTGTGTGCGCATGGCCTAGGGCCACCAGCGAGGAGGAGCATGCAGTGTCGAAGGAGCAAGCGCCGCCACGCAAACCAAATATGTGCGCGATGCGAGCTGCCGTTGCAGCACTCGCCGTACTGGTCTGGCGGCACGCATCCACGGCTGGGCAATAAGTTGCGGACTCGTTGGCGCAATCCCCCACATAGGTACTGATCCTGCTGCCCTTCAACGAGTCTTCGAGGCCCGCATCCTGCAGTGCCTGGTACCCCGTTCGCAATACCAGCCGCTGCTCCGGAACCATGAGCTGCGCCTCTTTCTCTCGAAGGCCATAGAATCCTGGGAGATCTTGGGGTGCCTGTGGCTACAAGGTTAGAACCTGGGCTCGAGTCTGTACACATATTCCCGGATCATATTCCCGCACCTCACATCGGCTTTCCCTTCCTAGATTTGGGTCGGTCCTGCATCCAGCTCCCAAAGCTCGGAGGTCTGTAGGAAAGCTGCATGCTTGGTGCTGGTCTGGCCCCGCGAAGCAGCTCCCTCGTCCCACGCGTAGTAGATGGAGGGGTCCCATCTGTCCGGCGCCACTTCAGTCTGCGCCTCGGCTCCTGCGGCGAGGAGAGTCCAGTAACTCTCCTTGGTGGGCGGTGCAGGGGGCCCGAAAAGGGAAAAAGATCCGACAGCTCCCAGTTGCAGACTTTTTCATGTCAAGGTGCCGGGGAGTCACATGTTCCTGGCAGAGTTGTGGCCACGGACTGCACCTGAACCATTGGCGCCAGTGGTGGAGGTGGCCCGGTGAACATGAACTCATCGAAGTGCTCCATGTGCTGTCAGAGTCGAGGGCCCACGCCCAAGAGTCTGCAAGAAACATGAAGGGAGTTCAATGTCGCGAGGCGCTCTGCATCAGACAACCCTCGGTATCCCCGGCCGGCATTCCGGCGACAATCTACTTCACTGACCTCTAAACCCAATCATGGCTCACCCAGCCGACATAACTTTGGACCTGGCCACAAAGGCGACATGACGCAATCTGCATAAGATCTCCACAAGCCGAGCATTGAGCCCAACAGAAGTAAAGGGCGAGTTTTCAGGCAGTGCGAGGACACGATTGAAGACAACAGTCGGGCAGGTTAGATCTCGGAATGTGCAAGACTACACGCATCTAAGGCACCCGAGTCGTCATCAGGAAGCTTCATCCCCCGTATCGCAGCCTCAGCAGGAAAGCAGCTCCAGAAGGAAGAGTCTGCGTGGTGGCTCTAGCACGCCGATGTTCGCAACAGTCCGATGTCTCGCAAAATCAGGTGAAGAGAAGATAAGTCCTGCCTTCTTCAGGACCTGGCCACCACTAAGGTCCCCAAGGTACCTCGCAGAATGTACACGTGTTTGTATGACCTCCCACAGTTGTTCGAAGGCGTGTCCCCAAACTGCTTTCCACCTGCCTGGTGTAGGCATGCGGGATAAGCAGCTCAGGCGACTCCCCCTGGACCTGCTTGATTCTGTTGACGTACTCTCCTGGGACTTGCAAGGGTTTGTCCGCCGAGCCGGCAAGTGAAACACCTGCTTGCAACATGTGCGCACATGTCTGTCCTATGCGATACGTTGTACCCTGCAGTTCGTGCCAACACTACTTCCGAGAGGCGTGTAGTCTTCGATGGCAGGGTCTCATTCTGCCAATTCCTCGGAAGCACTTCCAGAATCTGCCGCAGATTACAAATAAAGAGTCACCGTCTCGAACTGCAACCGCAACAGCTGCAGCTTTTTACACAAGCTGTCATGCGTTGTGGGGAGGGGACCTGTTCAAGGCGGATAGTCAGGTGTCAGGTGCTCTTGCATGTCAAGGCTCTCCCCAAGGAAGAATGCTGCATCCTGCTTGAGCGCTGCGGTCCTCTCCAGCTCTTCCTCAAATCAGCTGGCCGGCAGCACAGCAGTCATGGTCAGGGAGACTGCTAAGGTCGAGAAACGGGGACATGGGGTTTCAACAAAAGCAAGTTGCAGAACCCCAACCTCCGTCAAACAGCCCTCAGAAGAAGAAACCGTCAACCCGAACCCTCAAATCCTACCATCTAGCAGGAGCGGCCGCACACTCCATCTAGCCCACGCCTCCCCACGCTGACAAGCGGGAAATCACAAGCACCCTCAAACCTAAATCCTGGCAGGGATGCTGGGAAGTGTAGACTCTCGATCAGCGGGTGCTCGGCATTGGCCTCCCACAGCTCAGGAGATGGGGGCTTCAGTGCTGAAACAGGAAGATAAGGTTTTAGGGTTTAGGGTTAGGGTTTAGGGTTTAGGGTTTAGGGTTTAGGGTTTAGGGTTTAGGGTTTAGGGTTTAGGGTTTAGGGTTTAGGGTTTAGGGTTTAGGGTTTAGGGTTTAGGGTTTAGGGTTTAGGGTTTAGGGTTTAGGGGTGAGGGTTTAGGGTTTAGGGTTTAGGGTTTAGGGTTTAGGGTTTAGGGTTTAGGGTTTAGGGTTTAGGGTTTAGGGTTTAGGGTTTAGGGTTTAGGGTTTAGGGTTTAGGGTTTAGGGTTTAGGGTTTAGGGTTTTTCCCCACCCGTTTCGCATGCGCGTACGGGGAAGAGGTCAGTAAGCACAATGGCCGAAGTTCACATGACGACTTCCGGATGGGTGGGGCCGCAGGGCTGCTTAGGCAGGACCAGCAGTAAACAAGCACGTACCAAGAGTTCAGGGCATACGTTTAGGGTTTAGGGTTTTGGGTTCAGGGTTTCTGCAATCATTCTCTGCAGCAGCAGGCTTCACGGTGTTTAGGGTTCAGGGTTTAGGGTTTAGGGTTTAGGGTCTAGGGTTTAGGGTTTAGGGTTTAGGGTTTAGGGTTTAGGGTTTAGGTACGTTTTGAGTTCTGCAGACATGGGCAGTTTAGGCTCGGGTTCAGCGAGGTGTGAACCCACCTCTAAAGCCTCCTCGAGCGCACTGTAGATGTGGTAGAGGTTCACCACCTCGGACAAAGAGATCCTTTCAAGCAGGTTCGGGCAACAACAAAAAAACAGGCAAGCCAAGTTTGTTGTCAGACCCCTCACACTTCTTAGGCATCTAGGTTCCACTGAGCCGGCGGCGAACTGAGCGTAGATCCTGGGCCACTGGATTTACCAGAAATGCCGAGCCAAGGCATGGGACTCTCTCACCTTGCCTCCGGAAAACCTTACAAAGCTCAACCCCCGAACTGCCCAAACAACCTGCTTGCGCCAAGTCACTGCCGCGACACCCTTCCCCGCACGAATTCCTGCAGACCGACTGGTCTCTTACACAGCTCGCATGGCAAAAACAAAAAAAGCGGCCCCTGAAGCCTCTAGCCTCTAATCCACAACCATCAGAGGAAAACCTTAAACCATCCTACACCCAAACCCGGAACTTGAAACCCGAGATCGTCGAACCCCCCATTCAACAACCTGCACCCCCGCGCATCCATGTACCTCCCTGAAAAAGCTCCCAGTGCGTCTGGGTCAACCCTAAACCCTTAACCCTAAACCCTTTTGCCTAAACTCGAAGGGGCCTTGACGAAATGTACCGTCTCGGCGGCCTGGTGCGCCTCTTTGGTGCCTCTGGGAGGGCCGCCCCGCGTAGAAGCATTCTTACAAGCACGTGCAACCATTGTAGTTTAGGGTTTAGGGTTTAGGGTTTAGGGTTCAGGGTTCAGGGTTCAGGGTTTAGGGTTTAGGGTTTAGGGTTTAGGGTTTAGGGTTTAGGGTTTAGGGTTTAGGGTTTAGGGTTTTGTATAACCATATGGGGGGGTGTACGCAAGTAGGGGACTCCCAAAATAGACCCCGAGTAGCAGGATTCCCTGATTAAAAAAGGACCCACAGAAGGTGCCCTAAGACCGTAACCCCCCAACCCCCATATATGTAAAAAACATAAACCTCGGTGCAAGTTTCTAGCTTCTAGGGTTCGGGGTCGAAATAGAAAGATGTAGGGTGACCTGCCAAACATGTACTTGGTACATGACCGTGAGGTTTGGGGTAGAGACAGCACAAGGAGCAGGACGGGAAAGCAGCCCGCCTTCTTTCAGCTTGCAGGCTAATCCTTCATCTTGCACTTCAGCTAGTTGTGCCTGCGCACAGCATCCGCAGCTGGCAGCCATCCCATCGATCCTCAATACCTAACACCCCGAAGCCTTGAGCCTCAAATCGATGACATGTTTAATTAACTTCGCCTGCTCCTCACCGATCCACAGCCCCCAGGAGCGCCACTCCAACCTGGGAGGAGGGGGGGGGGGGGGGGGGGAGGCTATCTTTCAAAAAATCGACAGATTTGTTGGCATCTTGCACTGGGAATGTTTTTGCGAGGGGGGGTGTCCATGATGCAAGAGATTGCAACCCCACCCACAACCTGGCCCTGCCAGGCTTGTCCAAGCCGCTCCGCAGCCAAGGGGGTGCCACTGGACGTGATGCAGTTCTTGAAAGGACAGGCCTCCTGGCGGGCGAGTTTCAAAAACATAGCGATGCCCTTTTTTGGGGTTCCTATCATATGGAATAACATACATTCTTTGTGCTAACGTGCAAACTCCAGGCTTGACAGGGCAGCCAGAAAGGGACAACCTAGGCAAGGATTCGACTGCAATGGCCCGACTTCCTGCCAATACTAGGCAGTATGATCGCAGATCCTCATGCTCCACAGGACCCCCAAGTCTTTGGGCTGAGCAACCCCTGGTCTTTGGGAATGGGAACTCCCAGCATAAGCCAGAAAACCCACTGGACCCAGCGCAATATTGGTGGAGGACCACGGACATCTCGTCCCTTACCCATTCCAATGACCATTCAGCATAGGTATGGAAAAACAAAATCCTTCAAGGTTTGGAGGGTTGGGCACGGATGGCGGCACCAAGCGTCCTAACCCTAAACCCTAAATCCTAAACCCATACTCTAGCAAGCCAATCAACACGCACAGTCTCAAACATGAGGACAAACCCTAAACCCTATACCGCGTCAGCAAGGCAGGAGCAAGAGCATGCCGGCCTGGAAGACTGGGCAGTCGGCTCCCACTGTCTGTTTCATCGACTGGGATGCCTCGCCAGGGTTTGCTCTCATCAGCTCATCTCTAGATCCGTGAACAAAAACTCACCTCTTTTACGTTCTTTAGAAGAGAAACTCTTGACTGTTAAAGAACTAGCCCATCATTGCCCATCTGCCTTGTGTACCGTCTTCAGCATGTCCATCAGGGCTTCATGCGGCTTGCCACTGACAGTCGCTTCGTCCGTCGGGGCCTGCATGCTGGGCACCAGTAACGCGACCGCCTTCGCAAAACCGGACAAGAAGTGGTCAGGAGCTGCTTGGATTTTTTTTGCGCTTTCTCCAGCGGCTTTTGGAGTCCAACCTCAATCTGTCTTGGTGCAGCGATGAGAAATCCAAGTGCGGTTTTCAGCTCTCGGCGGACGAGTGTCAGCCAGTGTTCTGGAAAAGCCAACGTGAAACAATCCTAATCCGACACCAGATGCTGCCAGTGCTTGGCAAGCACGCATGACAGAGAGACGCGGTCTGCGTGTGGGGCCTGGAACCCATCTGAGGCAATAGTCGTTTGCTCTGCGCGTTTCGACCGACACCGGTGCCGGTAGCGCCAGTAGTGCCGAAGGCACAGTAGCCTCACCTCCAACGATGTCCAGCGACCAGACAGGCACTGACCCTGGAGTGTCTGGCCGTTCTAACCTGACGGAGCTCATTCCGAGAAGAAGCTGTAAAGCACAATTCTGCCACTCTCATTGCTGCAGCCGGTCGTGGCCACAGTCGTCAAGGGGGCAGCCCTTACCACTCCTCGGTGGACGATGGTGGAAGTGCTGTGGGACATGGGATGTCACAGCTCTTGGTTGCCACCAGGTCTCCTTGTAGATGCATTTCAGGCCATTCCCCTGGCCCGTTCAAGCCTCGGCAGCTTGCAGAATGGCTGAACAATTGAATGTCAACGGTCGGCTTGCGTTCCTCACACTGTTGCTTGCTTTCGTTTGTCCACATACTTTCAAGTATTGCCTAGATACGCCTTGACTCGTCTTCCCGTTGGGAGACCTTGCGGTTCCCTAGGTGAGCGCGCCGCAGGACGTGAGCTGGCGTCGCGTGAACTCAAGCAGCCTGGGGATCCCCCCAAGGTATCCACAGAACCCTCTCGGGTTCTTTCGGCCCAACCTTAGGAAGCTGTCATCAGGTCGCTTCAAGGCACCCTTGGCGGCCCTCAGGGAGGCCTGCTGATGCCCTAGTGACCGGCTCAGCCCAGAGCAAAAGGAACCCTACTGACACGCCATGAAGGCCTTCAAAAGGCCCATCTCGGTAAAAGCTGGGCTGTACGGGCTTCGGAAGTTTGAGGTCGAAGAGTCTATAAAGCCTCAGGGCACACTCGAAAACTCGGTGCCCTGCCGGTGTATGTAGGTCTTTCAGTCTTAGGGATCCTTCACAGGGAAAACTTGACAGCATGTCCCCAGCAAGGTCGGCGGCTGAAGCCGGAGGTTTCTGCTGTTATTGCACATGCTTCAACTTCCGCGGTGCCAGTCTTTCCGCCAAATCGCAATTCAATGGCCGAAATTGTGCAATCCTGCATTCCTCAGTCTTTGGCCGAGGCGCATCTGTAGGTAAGTTGCAATGGGCCCTCGCCAGGAAGTGATCTCGAGAAATGCGCACTGAACCTGCTTGCGGACTCAAGACAACTTGAGACACTGCCTCATGCATTTGCTATGTCTGCTACGTGAGCTATGTCATGCTCTGCATTGTCACGCGCTGCGTCGGCTCTCGAGGTGGCGGTGGATTTACTCGGTAGCTGAAAGCAATCCTTTTTTCGGACTTGGTGGCCAAATCCTGCCCCTCGTGTTCTGTATTGGCCTCCTGTCGGCCAAGACGCAAGGCCCACCACCTTCGCAAACACACTTCCTCCTTCTCTTTCTGTCTCTCTCTTTCTCTGTCTCTCTCTCTCTCTCTCTCTCTCTCTCTCTCTCTCTCTCTCTCTCTCCCCTTTCCCTCTCTCTCATTCCTCACGCCTCGTGGTCCTTCTTGTCCGTAGCCGGCGCTTCCTCAAGACTCACTCTGTTTCTTTCTCGCTTTCTCACTCACTCTCTCTCTCTCTCTCTCTCTCTCTCTCTCTCTCTCTCTCTCTCTCTCTCTCTCTCTCCCCTTTCCCTCTCTCTCATTCCTCACGCCTTGTCGTCCTTCTTGTCCTCAGCCGGCGCTTCCTCAAGACTCACTCTGTTTCTTTCTCGCTTTCTCACTCACTCTCTCTCTCTCTCTCTCTCTCTCTCTCTCTCTCTCTCTCTCTCTCTCTCTCTCTCTCTCTCTCTCTCTCTGTGTTTGCTACCCCTTTCTACCACACTCCCTCATTCCTGCCTCTTCTTCAAGTGCTGCTGCGTAAAGCCTCAATCTGAGAAAAACGCTCCCTGCCCACACAAGCTCTGTCAGAATCCCGAGGAGCCAACTTCTTGAAGCGCTCCGGCGACACCGTGAAGTGCCTGGAGTTCCCTTTTCCTGACGAACGAAAAAATGTAGAACTCGCGCCGCAAAAACACTCCCCACCCCATCCAAGCCGCAGACCCACATCAATGAAGACAACGATGTGGGAAGCCGCCTCCACGAGACCACGCCGCTCCCACCCGCCCGCTCCTCCCTCCCACTCTCCAATCGACACCTCTTCCGCAGGCCGCTTCTTTGCCTCCTTGCTCGGCTTCATTGTCGGCTTCTTTACCTGCTGCCCCCCCATCCCCGCTTCCCCCCTTCCCCCCTTCCCACACGCTGCCAGCCTTGCGGGCGTTGCCCTGACCAAAACGTCTGCAAACGTGAAACAAGAACGCATCACAAAAAAAACAACGACGAAACACTGGGACCACGACGCAAATGCGGCACAACTCTGTGTCCTTCGACTGCCGGTTGTAGTAGTTGCCACAATACTTGAACTTGGCATCCACCGCCCCTCAACCCCAATGCCTCCCGCACTTAAACCCCATGAAATGTCTAAGAAGCGGACGCTTGCGCACTTTGTCTGGTGTTTCTGTGCCTGACATTTGCGCGAGCCCACGCACACACAAGCACGCACGCACGCGCTTGACCTTCCCAACAACACCTGCCTGCTTAGACCGACGAGAAGACGAGGACGGCTCTTTCGAGGACGGCTCTTTCGACAACTCCGCCTTCACCCTAGCCATCGCCTCACAGGTAGGGTCCGTGCATATTCTCCTCACTCCACACAAGCTACGCGCCCTTCTACCTCGAGGTTTGCACTTGAAGATGTGTGGCCCGTGGTTACTTTGCCTCTGCCCCCACCCCTGAGCCCAGCCCAAGCTGACTGCATTTGTATGTGTGGCAGAGCATTCTTACGCCTCACTTCAGGGGTTTCTGCGCGTTCGGGCCTTGCCAGCTGCAAGTGGCCGCCGAACGTGTTCAAACAGGAAGCGTTCGAATTGATCCAAGGCTATCCACAGCGAGCACCATCTAATTGTGACATATTGTGACCTTTCAACTTTCAAGGGTAGCAAGGTCTACGATAAGCTTGAGCTCGTGGAGTTCAGGTTCCAGCCCTCCAGAACTTGAAGCTCCATTGATCACATATGTATGACATCTATTGATATCTCAGATATCCCAACCGTCCCAACCCAAAGCTAAACTTCCAAGACGCTCAAGACTTACAAGCGTCAAAGAAAGCTCTCACCTGAACGAAGGTCAAATTCGGCTAAATTCACAGCTTCTCACAACTGACACGCAACGACACGAGGAGGCAGAGACACTTTTGCGCATGCATGTGAGATGGCGTCAAGATTATGTCCGGTCTTTGACGGTCAACATCCACATATGCTTCAAAGAAGGCGCGGCTGCCATTCCACATCGGATCAATGTTCTGCGAACGATGAGAACATGGTGAGCAGCCGCAACACAACGCCCGTGTCAATTCAGACCTTGGCTGACCTTGGGACCTTAAGGTTCTTGTACTGACTCGCTTACCCATGCACGTGCCCTCTTTCCCAGAGAAGCTCACGTCCGACAAATAATTGGGGGCTGCATGTCTTAAAGCTGATCCTGAACGAATGCCGGCGTTAGGCTGATGGAGCTCTGAACGAGCAGGGACTGATAGTCGAACAAAAGACCCGCACTCGGACAAGATGTCCTGTAGAAAAGATCCCGGCGAACATCCGAAAGGATGTGACATCATCAAAGCAGAAGCTGCGTCAACTGTCAAAGGTCGTTTGTCTGGTACAAGTACGTGCTAACTCCTTCAAAGCAGTCTCTTTCCTCAGGCGCGGCTGCGCCAGAATGTGTACGAATTGTGCGTGCTACTGGCATGAAGTCTCTGTGCTCAGTAAGACCACGTAAGGAGTAAGGAGCAAGCTTGCTAGTACACGGAGATGCCTCCATTCCGCTCATGTCCATAGCTTGTCGCGTATGCCGTTATGCCGGGCCTTGCTGCTGCATTGGGCTCCGTGTTGTGGGCGTCCACACATAGTAGCTGGCCTTTTTGCACTCCTGGCGAGCAACGTGGCGTTGAAATGACTGTGGTGAGGAGTATGCTGGACAAAGTCCGTCCGAAACAGCGCCCCTAGATGCCCCCAGCCAAGCTTTATCGGCGCACTTGACCTGAAAGCAAGTAGTGTGTGAGCACGCGCACGCACGTGGGCGGGCCGGCACGCGGGGATGCGGGAGTGCCCGCAGGCCCGTGTGGGCGCCTTGGGGATGGGGAGAATTGGGCGTGTCGGCGGGCGTTTAAAGGTTGAGGTTCCCAAAACTGTCCTGAAGCTGGAAGCACGCAAAGTTCTTGTAGAAGAAAAGCAACTATTTCGTGGATGCAGGAGTCAGAGGAATCCAATGCAACATTGACACCTCCCTGAAACCTTCAGCCGTCAACCATGAAACCCATCGGCCCTGGCAACCTCGATCTCGGAGCAGATGCAGCAGCTGGTCGGCGGCACCATTCCAGCTTCCGGCAGCACTTGCCACATGTTCCACCGCCTTGTGGGGGAGAGCGAGAGCGAGAGCGAGAGCGAGAGAGAGAGAGAGAGAGACAGAGAGAGAGAAAGAAAGAGAGAAAGAAAGAGAAAGAGAGAAAGGGCATTTCCGCTAGAAGGGAACCACCGGAGGGCCAAGATGGGGATATGCTACTTCATACCATCACAATGCCCTTGAATATAGAAACTCTCAAGAGGATACGATAGTGCTGCAATATTTGGGCCATTGGAGTTGCGCCCGGAGTGAGTACAGTGGCTTCGGGAAACGCCCTTTTCGCAGTTGCAGGGTGCTGCAAGCAAAACTTAGGTGCCGCAACAACTCTTCAATTCGGTGAACTTTCTTGGAAAACCCTAATCTCGGGCTTTGTCTGTCCCCTCCTTCCACTCTCCGCTCAGGGCTTTGGTGGTTAGCACATGCCCCGCATCGAACACCTGAACTTTCCGCTTTGGAGGGCTTTCGGCGCGAAGTACACATACCCTTCTGAGCCTTGCCCGCCTGATGCCCAGGCAGTGCGATAGTCGAAAACGTAGCGAAATGTGGTCGCTTCCCTAGACTAGGGTTTTGTTTAGAGTACCTAGCGCAATACGATGCTTGAAATACACATTTTAGGTTTCAGCCCCCAAATGTGTTGCCCAGTGGCTGTGATCTCAGGTCGAGGCCCAGCCAGGAAGACAAGCAGGGCTTGGCTCCCGGTGCCTTGGACTGAAGTGAGGCTTCAGAAACCCGAACGCTGCCAGATATCAGGCCTCTGGTTGGGATTTCGGGCTGCGACCCTCGCACGCACATGCGCTCGCGCGCTCGCGAGCAGACAGGCAAGGCTTCAGGCGTCTAACAAGCGCATCTTGTTGCTGGTAACACCGATTGTTTCATCGCAAAGTCCGTACTGGAGTCTTCCTTTAAGGAGGTGAGGGTTTCCTGCTGGCACAAGCAGTCTGAAAATCAGGTCCTCTCAGTTGTCACGAAGCAGAACTCAACAAAATCGGACATCAGCCCAAGCTGTCTTCAAGAAACCCTCAGACTTCAGAGGGGGCTCTCAGCACAGGGTTTCGACGCTCACTCGCACAAGGCCGGCATGAGGGTTTTGCGGCTGAGTGACTTAGTGTCCTGTGTGCTAAAATGTGCCAATAATGGGTGCAGTGCTGTGACAGTTTAGGGTTTAGGGTTTAGGGTTTAGGGTTTAGGGTTTAGGGTTTAGGGTTTAGGGTTTAGGGTTTAGGGTTTAGGGTTTAGGGTTTAGGGTTTAGGGTTTAGGGTTTAGGGTTAGATTTGCACGAAGCGACCGGAGCTGCAGCCCGTCACGGACACAACCTCCTTGCCGACTGCAGCCTGTCATGCGGAGCCCTTTGTTGCCGGACTTCTAGGGCCCTCACCCGGAGCCCTCAACCCTTAACCCAAACCGTAAACCCTAAACCCTAAACCCTAAACCCTAAACCCTAAACCCTAAACCCTAAACCCTAAACCCTAAACCCTAAACCAAACCGCCCCTGCTTGTAACCAGCTCGCGGCCTGGTCGGCGAGCTGGTAGAGAACATCCCAGCCGAAGCGAAGATCGCGGTGCACTTCGCAGCTGAGGTTGAGAGGCCCACGGCCAGGCCGGCTCCGTCGGACGACCTTTTGGGGTTTAGGGTTTTCTCGGCCTTGGTTTGGCTTAGGGCTTAGGGTTTTTTTGGCACCCGACTAGCCACAGCAATGCGGGGTTTCAAGGTCGGTCTCGGAAAATGGTAAAATCTCCTCATGGGATTTGGGCTCACGTTCCCTACCCAGAGGATTCTTGCCTTCAGGCATTCAGAGGAGGAAATGCGTGGGTTGAAGACACCTGATGCAGCCCTAGATTGCCCAACAAGCACCAAATCCGGAAACCCAAAGCAACACACCATAGGGTTTAGGGTTTTGGGTTCTGGGGTTTAGGGTTTCTTGGACGTCGAAGGGCACCTTAAGAGGGCACCTCAAAGGTGCTCTTGAAGCGTCAAGCCTCGTATACTCTGAAGAAGTTAAAGCAAGCCACGGCCAGCAGAAAGGCAGCGGTGCCCGCCCCCTTGTTGTGAGCATCGATAGACATGACCTGTACAGTAGCCAGGGAAAGACAGCGCGTCCTAAAGGAGGACTGACACAAAAGCTTCCCCCCCCGCCTGC
This sequence comes from Symbiodinium natans, assembly GCA_905221605.1. Classification (NCBI taxonomy): domain Eukaryota; class Dinophyceae; order Suessiales; family Symbiodiniaceae; genus Symbiodinium; species Symbiodinium natans. The sequence goes on from CAJNDS010001502.1 coordinate 669,242, forward strand.
CCCTGCTGCACGCCGGCTCCACGCAACAACTCGATGAGTTGGTCAGCAGCCTCTTCCCACGCATCACCGGCCATCTCCACGTGGAACTTCTCTGGGAGGTCGTCGAGCACGTGCCAGAACGCAAATTGCACCTAACCGCAGCTGCATTTCAACGCAGGTCACGGCAAAGGCTCAAAGCAGCCACAAGAGCATGGAGACGCGAGCCCTTGATCTGACATTTATGCCGATGCACGGTGCGGCCTGCGCAGTTGCAGGACGCAGTGATGGACATGACCTCCTTGCCTTGCGAAGCAGAACAGCCATCTTGGTGGTGCTGATGCCAAGGACCTCAGTACATCGTACACTGCAGCCTCACCAGGCTGCAAAGCTCACCCTTTGCCACTGGTCACCAGGAACATGAGTAACCCCCTCATGCTTAGCGTCAGTTCCGTGGGCACTGCACCCCAAAAATCCAGCTTGGCTGCGTTGCGCATTGAACCCTTTCCAATCAAGCGCCACCGGCCGGGAGCCTACGGAAGCTGCACAAGCAACGCCACATGCAGATGCAGTGAAACCTCTCGCGACTGCCGAGCACCAAGCCTTTTCGATCAGCTGCGTAGTAGGCACAGAACATGGCATCACGGTCCGGATGCACATTGTGAGCATCGACAGCCAGGAGCTGCTCATGCTGGACACCCCTGACGATCAGGCAGCCGCATGGCAAAACAACTTGCAGGAAGGATCTACCAGCTGCCTTGCTTCATCGAGTTCATTCTAACAGAACAAGTCCAATAGGAGCACATCCAACGCCATCGCTCTAACACCCATCATGAAGTCCAAGTGGCGCGCGGTGCATTGCCAGAACCAGCTTGCTGGCTGCAAACTCCCAGGCGCCGCCGCCGACCGAAATGTATCGGACGTCCTCCGCCTGGGCAGAGGAAAAAGTTCACCGGGTCCCTTGGGAGGTCTGTGTGCCAGGGTAGACGGCACTAGCTGCAAACTGCCTGTGACAGCTCTCCCACGTAATAGAAGATCGCAATGGTCAGCGGATGCTGGGGCACGCTCGAGGAACTCATCGTGATGGAAATGATCTCTCGGCCACTCGCTCGTGAGCACGCCCACTTGTGCAGCTCTTCCATATCAGTGCCTGACTTGACCTGCCAAGCGAAACCACCAAAGCAGATTCTTCTACGGAATTCAACGCAGTCAAGTTCTACCCGCCACTCTGCTCGCAGTCTTCCCATCATCCACCCTACCAACCCTCTCTCTCTCTCTCTCCCTCTCTCTCTCTCTCTCTCTCTCTCTCTCTCTCTCTCTCTTTTTCTTCTTCTTCTACGGGGCATGAGGAAGGGTTCCCCCCTCCCCGCGCGTTCTCTCTCTCTCTCTGGCTGCTCAGTGAATGTCAGGCCTGAACGACCGCAATGCTCTCGTGGCATCACAGCCATCACAACAGAGGCAACCAACCCTATCCACAGATTCTCCTCTCTTGAAGCACGCTCCTTCCCAGGTCGTGTTTCTCCAGGCCTACTCCTTCCAAGCCCGAATCATGCGAAACTCCGCCAGACCTATGTACCTACTACCATGAGCCGGTCCATGCGAATTGGTGACCACAATCACAATCACAAAAACATGCAGGAGGAATAAGGCCCGCTAGCGTACCTACTGTGCACGTGCATTTGGTTCGTGGTTGCGGCTGGCAGCTTGTGATCGGAAATGGAAGTTTTGCTCGAATATGCGCTTTGCTTGGAGGTGATGTCAATGCCTTATTGTTGACGTGGCATTTTTACGCGACCCCACCCCATCCCCCCCCCCCCCCCCCCCCCCCCCCCCCGCCCCCCCGCAATAAAGGCAATTTACTCCCTCTCGGGCAGGAAAGAAGGGATGACTCGCCACAGGATTCTGTCGCCGTGTTCCCTCCAGGAATACTTTGGTCTCTCTCCATGCCTTTCTTTCCATATCTTTCTAGGGGCTTGGGGCCGAAGCCCCGGGCTTCTTTACCCGCCCCTGTATTTGGGGTGGTGTGTTGGTTCGGTTGGGTGCCATATCTCTCTCTCTCTCTCCCTCTTTCTTTCTTTCTTTCTAGGGGCATGGGGTCGGCGCCCCGGGCATCTTTGCCCGCCCCTGTTTTCGGGGTGGTTGCTGGTGTTGTCTGGTGCCCGGGTGCACACTGCCGACTTCCTCGCTTCCCCCCATACATGTGCTCCCTGGCCCCCCCCCATCCCCCCCATCGGCAGTGCTTCCTGGCCCCCGACCTAGCGTGAAACCCTTGGTGGTCAGTTACCTAGCGTTCTGTCCCCGTTAGGAGGCACTAACACTGGCCTAGTTTCACCCCCAACAAAGCACAACCTCTGCCCCAACACCCCCGAAACCGGCAAACCTCCCGAAGTCCTCCCCTCCCCCACAAGAGAAATCCCTGGGTTCTCCCCTGACCACTGCAAGGGCGAGACAACTGTGTCGCAAGGGCTTTGGTGTGCACGGGCATGCTTACACAAAAGATGTACACCTACACCCCCTTCAGTTCGATATCACTCAAGCCCCTCTCTCTCTCTCTCTGCACGCATGGCCCCCTCCCGAAGGAGAGAGCCGCCCCAAGGGGCGCGCGATGTCCAAGGTCTGTTGCTGCCCATCTTCTCTCTCTCTCTCTCTCTCTCTCTCTCTCTCTCTGCGGGATTCTTTAGACTCCACTGGGTGGGACGGTCAGCACTCCAGGATACTCGCACTCCTGCCATACTCGGCGGGACACTCTGTGGCCTGACACTTGGCGGGACTCGCTGGCGGGTGCTTCAGGACACTCTGTGGGATACCCTCTGGGGGCACTCCAGGATTGATTCTCTGGAGATGGAAGACACGGGCCAGGACGGGCGAGGAGAATGGTTGACTTAAAACCTAACAACCCCCACACCGTGGGTGCTAAAGAAAGCAAATCCTGGAACTCAAGCGTAAACCCCCCTCAAACCAAAAAACGGAAAGTGTGGGCAAAAACAAGTACGGCAGCGAGCTCCTTCGACAAGAATCAGAATTGTCGGCCCCTTCCCAGACCCATTGAATCCATCAAGGGGGCCGGGGCAGGGGGGGGGGCTAAGCGAAGTGAACTTTGCGAGCCATCGAAGTACTGGACCCCAGATTGATGCTCCCAGACCCTAAACCCTAAACCCTAAACCCTAAACCCTAAACCCTAAACCCTGATAGAGCGCCTCGAAGGCCACTTGGAGCTCACCCCGCCCGGGCAGCTCGGTGCAGAAGTAGGCGCAGGCCACCTCCACGTCCTGCACGGCGTGGAGGTCGATCCAGAGAACCTTGGAGGGCTGCAGCTGCGCCCCTGTGAATCCTACGCCTTCTCAACCGAGCGTCCCCCCAAGAAAGTAAACAACAATCATCCCTGTATTGCCCTTATAAGAAAGTTCGTTTTCTTTTGGGGGGGGGGGGATTCTGAAGCAAATAGCTGAGTATCAAAAGCCAGTCTACACCTATCACCGACGTGGGCTTGCTGCAGCGTCGAGTGTTGTTGTGGGTTCAGTGCTTCCAGTCCAGGGTTGAAGCGGTCCCTTATGGCTTTGCTCTTGCGCTTATAAGATCAGACTTTAGCCCTGAATGTACTGTTTCCGGCAAGCATGTCCTGCTGGAGGGTGTTCGGTGTGGACTGGAAATAGTTGCTTGGTGGGAAAACACTGGTGAGCAGTGCTACAAACTGCCTGCATCGTGGATCATATGAATGATATACGTTTGCTCTTGAGCTGGCGTCAGGAAGTCCCGCCAGTTCTCCCGTGTTTCGGGCTGGGCCATGTTGCAGTTGTAGTGCTGTCTGTTTGTGCAGTGGGGGTTTATAGTGGCCAAGCCACCAAGTGCTACTCGCGCGACACCAAAAGCCGAAAGTCCCACAACCCAAAGCCCTGAAAGATTCGGGAAGAGTGCAGGCCCGAATGCGTTTACTTCTACGCTATGCAAACTCCTTTTGCAGTCACAGCAATTCGCCAGCAAAGCTGTGGAACATCAACCCCTGACCCCTCGTTAACCCTAAACCCTAAACCCTAAACCCGAAACCCAAAACCCCCGTTACATCCCTTGAACCCCAACCCTGAGGCCAGAAACCTGGCCCTGTTCCACGCCTTGGGCCTCCAGCCCCCGGAGTACGGACTGGGCAAGCGGCGGCAGCACGGGATTCAGGATTGCAGGTTAGGGCCTGGGGCTTGATAGGATTTGAGTCTTAGAGGAGTTGGGTAAGTTTGGGCTAAGACTTGAGTCCGAGTTCGGTTTTTGCGCGGGCCCAAAGACCCCATGAAACCTGCAGGGGGCCTGGCAACTAGAGGTGTCAGGTACGCAGCCCCAGCGCCGGGCAGAGAAGTCTTGTTGTCGCACACCTCACATCTGACCCGCCTGAATAGCAAGCGCCCACGAGTCGGCGTGGGATTCTGCCTCCACAAAACCTCAAGCATTGCAAGCGAAGCCACTGAGTAGAGCCAGGACAGCTTGTTCAGACTAGGACCAGACCCCAGCCCAAACTGATGGGCATGAAAGCCACCAAGGGCGTGGCCAACAGTCTCTCCTGTTCGCGAAACGGGCGTGTACACAAACTGCAGGGGCCTCAGCGAATCTCAACATAACACAACTTCTTGCTCAACAACATCGCCTCTGTAGCAACTTCGGAACTTGGGTCCAAAGGCCAGAACCCATCGTCAGTGCCCGCTCTCAACATCAGCTGCGTGCATCACCGTGCATCTCTTGAGCTGGGTCGCAGGTTGTCGTCGGTTGCAAGGTCTGAGAGGCGCAGCTCGTTTCCTCCGCAAAGGGTCCCCTCTGAGAGCCTCCTGCTTCTAAGAGGGACATGCCGATGTGGAGCCATGCAAGTCTGAGCGTCGTAAGGCTTTGTCATGCAGGAGCAGTCGAAATTGGGCCGTAGAGATGCCTGCATCGTTTGCCAGCAATCCTGGGCTTCGGCAACTCTAACAATGCAACCCATGGCCAAAAAAATGTGAAAAAAAATATCTGGGACCGTATCTAAGGCACATATCACCAGGGGCGTTCGAGTGGCTCTTGAGGCCCAGCACGGTCTCCTCCGCAGGCAACACCTTCTGCACCACGGAGCCTCTGGGTTGTGATTTTCTGTGTGCTTGCTCTCAGGCAAGGATTTCCACGCTTTCGGGTGCCGAGCTTCCGGATTCTTCTTCACAGAAAAGGTGTTAGAAAAACGGCACTGCACGACGGCATACTTGCCGGCGCCTAAACGCAATCCTTCGAGAGAAGGTTACTCGAAACAACAATTCTCCAGAATGCTTGCAAGCCACCGTCCAGGCGCGCCACATCCACAGTGATTGCCATCGCAGGCTGCGTGATGCTTTCTAGTTCCAGGCCACTTCAAGGATTCAGTGCTGCAGTATTCATCGCGTCTGCTCGCAAAGGTAAGGGCTCGGTGCTGTGCAGAATGACGACGATATGGCTACGGAGGTCGCACGTGTCATGCTAATACTGACATGTTCTCATCTCGCGGAAGATTCCGGAAGGTAGCACAAACTCCTGCCTCTCCACGTGTCAAGCTGATCCCGCCCCAGCCTCGCCCGCATGGCTGGGAGGAAGTGTGGCAAGCTGAGCCTGAGTCAGTAACGACAACTCCGGCAACGATCCCAGATTTCGAGAATGCTCACCGCGTCACCTGCAGCCTCGTAATATCGCTGGCATCAGTGAATGGACACCTCGGGTGAGGCTTCAGGTCTCCCATCACCATCAGCATTAGAAGCAACACCGGCCCCAACAGCCCTGTCGAGGGTGGTACCCTTCCTTGAAGGCCGGACAAGCACCGATCGCATCCGCTCGCTTCTCCTGCCGGACAGATGTGCAACATGTGCAACATGGCATGTGGCGCCTTCACCGCGCAAACTACAGAGACTAAGAATGCTACAATCGCCATCCCAATGGTTCGTCGATTCCTTGATCCACTCAACCATGTCATCGTTCTTGCTGTATGGGCAGCCATCTGCAAAGGCTGGGCAGCCGTCAGAGACGGCGCCGGGAATGTGTGAAGCAGGTTCTCCTTCACCCCCGCCCATGGCTGCACAGCGAAAATCTTTTTTGTACAAGCTCGACCGCTATCAAGGAGCCAGATGCAAGCATATCGCTCAGCAAGAACTCACACTGCCTCTTGCGGTGGGGATTTAGCAGAAACAAAGCACAAACTTTACATCATACATGCCGTCAGCGAGACACACCTCTATTTGCAGATGTTCGCGTGGGTTTTTAAGATCATAGGGAGCCGAGTCTCATCAGAGTGTTGAGCTCGTTGCCTGACAAAACGAGGTTTGGCTACAGCCGGAGCTTCGAGAAGCCGTTCAAGCACTTCCCTCAGGCTCTGGCTCCACTCCGAAACCTTTCCTTGAAGCTCCTGCCAAACAAGGGATCTCTCTCAGTTCGACTTGTTCCTGCTCTGTGTTTCGGCAGCAATTTATAAGAGCGACGGCTCTCTGTGTCTTTTCAGGCGTGTCGTCTTGTTGAAAAAAGTGGCAGGCGCCTCGCCGCGTGCCGGAAGGCTCGGGGCTGCCCCACGTTGGGGTGACAAGGTTTGCAGAAGTGTTCGGCTTTGGGGCGATTCGGGCTGTCCCAGCTGATGCTCATGATGCTCGGGCTTTGGGGGTGACAAGGTTTGCGCAAGTCTCGGCTGGTGCTCCTGATGCTCCGGAAGGCTCCGGGCTGTCCCAGCTGATGCTCATGATGCTCGGGCTTTGGGGGTGACAAGGTTTGCGCAAGTCTCGGCTGGTGCTCCTGATGCTCCGGAAGGCTCCGGGCTGTCCCAGCTGATGCTCATGATGCTCGGGCTTTGGGGGTGACTGCTCCGGAAGGCTCCGGGCTGTCCCAGCTGATGCTCATGATGCTCGGGCTTTGGGGGCGACAAGGTTTGCGCAAGTCTCGGCTGGTGCTCCTGATGCTCCGGAAGGCTCCGGGCTGTCCCAGCTGATGCTCATGATGCTCGGGCTTTGGGGGTTGACAAGGTTTGCTCAAGTCTCGGCTGGTGCTCCTCATGCTCCGGAAGGCTCCGGAAGGCTCCGGGCTGTCTCAGCTGATGCTCATGATGCTCGGGCTTTGGGGGTGACAAGGTTTGCGCAAGTCTCGGCTGGTGCTCCTGATGCTCCGGAAGGCTCCGGGCTGTCCCAGCTGATGCTCATGATGCTCGGGCTTTGGGGGTGACAAGGTTTGCGCAAGTCCCGGCCGGTGCTCCTGATGCTCCGGAAGGCTCCGGGCTGTCCCAGCTGATGCTCATGATGCTCGGGCTTTGGGGGTGACAAGGTTTGCGCAAGTCTCGGCTGGTGCTCCTGATGCTCCGGAAGGCTCCGGGCTGTCCCAGCTGATGCTCATGATGCTCGGGCTTTGGGTGACAAGGTTTGCGCAAATCTCGGCTGGTGCTCCTGATGCTCCGGGATGGTGGGGCTTTGGGGGTGACAAGGTTTGCGCAGGTCTCGGCTGGTGCTCCTGATGCTCCGGAAGGCTCCGGGCTGTCCCAGCTGATGCTCATGATGCTCGGGCTTTGGGGGTGACAAGGTTTGCGCAAGTCTCGGCTGGTGCTCCTGATGCTCCGGAAGGCTCGCCGGGCTGTCCCAGCTGATGCTCATGATGCTCGGGCTTTGGGGGTGACAAGGTTTGCGCAAGTCTCGGCTGGTGCTCCTGATGCTCCGGAAGGTCCCAGCTGATGCTCATGATGCTCGGGCTTTGGGGGTGACAAGGTCTGCGCAAGTCTCGGCTGGTGCTCCTGATGCTCCGGAAGGCTCCGGGCTGTCCCAGCTGATGCTCATGATGCTCGGGCTTTGGGGGTGACAAGGTTTGCGCAAGTCTCGTCAAGTGCTCCTGATGAACCGGAAGGCTCCGGGCTGTCCCAGCTGATGCTCATGATGCTCGGGCTTTGGGGGTGACAAGGTTTGCGCAGGTCTCGGCTGGTGCTCCTGATGCTCCGGAAGGCTCCGGGCTGTCTCAGCTGATGCTCATGATGCTCGGGCTTTGGGGGTGATAAGGTTTGCGCAAGTCTCGGCTGGTGCTCCTGATGCTCCGGAAGGCTCCGGGCTGTCCCAGCTGACGCTCATGATGCTCGGGCTTTGGGGGTGATAAGGTTTGCGCAAGTCTCGGCTGGTGCTCCTGATGCTCCGGAAGGCTCCGGGCTGTCCCAGCTGATGCTCATGATGCTCGGGCTTTGTGGTGATAAGGTTTCTGCAAGTCTCGGCTGGTGCTCCTGATGCTCCGGAAGGCTCCGGGCTGTCCCAGTTGATGCTCATGATGCTCGAACTTTGGGGGTGACAAGGTTGTGCAAGTCTCGGCTGGTGCTCCTGATGCTCGGGCTGTCCCAGCTGATGCTCATGATGCTCGGGCTTTGGGGGTGACAAGGTTTGCGCAAGTCTCGGCTGATGCTCCTGATGCTCCTGATGCTCCGGAAGGCTCCGGGCTGTCCCAGCTGATGCTCACAATGCTCGGGCTTTGGGGGTGACAAGGTTTGCGCAAGTCTCGGCTGGTGCTCCTGATGCTCCGGAAGGCTCCGGAAGACTCCGGGCTGTCTCAGCTGATGCTCATGATGCTCGGGCTTTGGGGGTGACAAGGTTTGCGCAAGTCTCGGCTGGTGCTCCTGATGCTCCGGAAGGCTCCGGGCTGTCTCAGCTGATGCTCATGATGCTCGGGCTTTGGGGGTGACAAGGTTTGCGCAAGTCTCGGCTGGTTTCTCCTGATGCTCCGGAAGGCTCCGGGCTGTCCCAGCTGATGCTCATGATGCTCGGGCCTTGGGGGTGACAAGGTTTGCGCAAGTCTCGGCTGATGCTCCTGATGCTCCGGAAGGCTCCGGGCTGTCCCAGCTGCTCATGATGCTGGGGTTTTGGGGGTGACAAGGTTTGCGCAAGTCTCGGCTGGTGCTCCTGATGGTCTGGAAGGCTCCGGGCTGTCCCAGCTGATGCTCATGATGCTCGGGCTTTGGGGGTGACAAGGTTTGCGCAAGTCTGGGCTGATGCTCCTATCCCGGCTTTGGGGGTGACAAGGTTTGCGCAAGTGGGCTGATGCTCCTGATGCTCGGGCTGTCCCAGCTGATGCTCATGATGCTCGGGCTTTGGGGGTGACAAGGCTTGCGCAAGTCTGGGCTGATGCTCCTGATGCTCTGGAAGGCTCCCGGCTGTCCCAGCTGATGCTCATGATGCTTGGGCTTTAGGGGTGAAAGGTTTGCGCAACTCGGCTGGTGCTCCTGATGCTCCGGAAGGCTCCGGGCTGACCCAGCTGATGCTCATGATGCTTGGGCTTTGGGTGTGACAAGTTCCGGCCTGACCCAGCTGATGCTCATGATGCCTGGACTTTGGGGGTGACAAGGTTTGCGCAAGTCTCGGCTGATGCTCCTGACGCTCCGGAAGGTTCCGGGCTGACCCAGCTGATGCTCATGATGCTTGGGCTTTGGGTGTGACAAGTTCCGGGCTGACCCAGCTGATGCTCATGATGCTTGGGCTTTGGGGGTGACAAGGTTTGCGCAAGTCTCGGCTGATGCTCCTGACGCTCCGGAAGGTTCCGGGCTGACCCAGCTGATGCTCATGATGCTTGGGCTTTGGGTGTGACAAGTTCCGGCCTGACCCAGCTGATGCTCATGATGCCTGGGCTTTGGGGGTGACAAGGTTTGCGCAAGTCTCGGCTGGTGCTCCTGATGCTCCGGAAGGCTCCGGGCTGTCCCAGCTGATGCTCATGATGCCTGGGCTTTGGGGGTGACAAGGTTTGCGCAAGTCTCGGCTGATGCTCCTGACGCTCCGGAAGGTTCCGGGCTGACCCAGCTGATGCTCATGATGCTTGGGCTTTGGGTGTGACAAGTTCCGGGCTGACTAGCTGATGCTCATGATGCCTGGGCTTTGGGGGTGACAAGGTTTGCGCAAGTCTCGGCTGATGCTCCTGACGCTCCGGAAGGTTCCGGGCTGACCCAGCTGATGCTCATGATGCTTGGGCTTTGGGTGTGACAAGTTCCGGACTGACCCAGCTGATGCTCATGCTGCCTGGGCTTTGGGGGTGACAAGGTTTGCGCAAGTCTCGGCTGATGCTCCTGACGCTCCGGAAGGTTCCGGCTGACCCAGCTGATGCTCATGATGCTTGGGCTTTGGGTGTGACAAGTTCCGGGCTGACCCAGCTGATGCTCATGATGCTTGGGCTTTGGGGGTGACAAGGTTTGCGCAAGTCTCGGCTGATGCTCCTGACGCTCCGGAAGGTTCCGGGCTGACCCAGCTGATGCTCATGATGCTTGGGCTTTGGTTGTGACAAGTTCCGGGCTGACCCAGCTGATGCTCATGATGGCTTTGGGGGTGACAAGGTTTGCGCAAGTCTCGGCTGATGCTCCTGACCTGACGCTCCGGAAGGTTCCGGGCTGACCCAGCTGATGCTCATGATGCTTGGGCTTTGGGTGTGACAAGTTCCGGCCTGACCCAGCTGATGCTCATGATGCCTGGGCTTTGGGGGTGACAAGGTTTGCGCAGGTCTCGGCTGATGGTTCCGGGCTGACCCAGCTGATGCTCATGATGCTTGGGCTTTGGGTGTGACAAGTTCCGGGCTGACCCAGCTGATGCTCATGATGCCTGGGCTTTGGGGGTGACAAGGTTTGCGCAAGTCTCGGCTGATGCTCCTGACGCTCCGGAAGGTTCCGGGCTGACCCAGCTGATGCTCATGATGCTTGGGCTTTGGGTGTGACAAGTTCCGGGCTGACCCAGCTGATGCTTATGATGCCTGGGCTTTGGGGCTGACAAGGTTTGCGCAGGTCTCGGCTGGTGCTCCTAATGCTCCGGAAGGCTCCGGGCTGACCCAGCTGATGCTCATGATGCCTGAGCTTTGGGTGTTGACAAGTTCCGGGCTGACCCAGCTGATGCTCATGATGCCTGGGCTTTGGGGGTGACAAGGTTTGCGCAGATCTCGGCTGGTGCTCCTGACGCTCCGGAAGGCTCCGGGCTGACCCAGCTGATGCTCATGGTGCTTGGGCTTTGGGTGTGACAAGTTCCGGGCTGACCCAGCTGATGCTCATGATGCCTGGGCTTTGGGGGTGACAAAGTTTGCGCAAGTCTCGGCTGATGCTCCTGACGCTCCGGAAGGTTCCGGGCTGACCCAGCTGATGCTCATGATGCTTGGGCTTTGGTTGTGACAAGTTCCGGGCTGACCCAGCTGATGCTCATGATGGCTTTGGGGGTGACAAGGTTTGCGCAAGTCTCGGCTGATGCTCCTGACCTGACGCTCCGGAAGGTTCCTGGCTGACCCAGCTGACGCTCATGATGCTTGGGCTTTGGGTGTGACAAGTTCCGGGCTGACCCAGCTGATGCTCATGATGCCTGGGCGTTGGGGGTGACCAGGTTTGCGCCGGTCTCGGCTGATGCTCCTGACGCTCCGGAAGGCTCCGGGCTGACCCAGCTGATGCTCATGATGCCTGGGCTTTGGGTGTGACAAGTTCCGGGCTGACCCAGCTGATGCTCATGATGCCTGGGCTTTGGCGGTGACAAGGTTTGCGCAAGTCTCGGCTGATGCTCCTGACGCTCCGGAAGGTTCCGGGCTGACCCAGCTGATGCTCATGATGCTCGGGCTTTGGGGGGGTGACAAGGTTTGCGCAAGTCTCGCCAGTCTCGGCTGATGCCCTGGGGATGCTCCGGAAGGCTCCGGGCTGTCCCAGCTGATGCTCATGATGCTCGGGCTTTGGGACTCCTGATGCTCCAAAAGGTTCCGGGCTGTCCCAGCTGATGCTCATACCAACCCGCCTCCCAGAAGCACCCGTGCCGATCGGCACCAGACCGCTCACGGCAGAGTTGTTGGAAGCGAAGCGTAAGGATCATCAAGCAAGCCCGAGGCAACGATCATGACTCGTGCAGGCCATTTTTGCACGGATCTAGCTGCTTGTCGCCCGGTCTCCAGGCCAGGGTCTGGGCGGTTTGGCCCCCGAATCGGATCTGGGCTTCCAGTTTCTCGTGGCAATAGGGGCGTGAAGCCTTTGTAAAGACTGCAGAGGCTTCCGGGCTTCCCCATAGGTTCAAGTTAAGGCCAGAAGGTGAGGGAGGCGGATTGAAATGAACGTACCCGCTGGTTCGTAATCGGGGCGCGCTACTTCTTCGACATGCTATCGCCGTGGATACGAGTACCTGAAACAAAGATCATGCAATACCCATCTCAGTGCCTGCTCCCACTCGCCCGGTGGAAGCGGCATCCACTTGCCCAGCTTCCCATCGAAGAAGGGCTCAAGCCTGATGCACAGCGCAGGATACTGTCAATACCCCGAGGTACAGATAGGATTATGATCACAACATATCACAACATGTTTGTTCATGATACCCTTCCACATCCGGACAACTCAAGACATGCAGGTCCACGCAAGCAAACACTGCGACACAATGAGGGCGTCCAAAGTGCGCCAATATGCATCGCGCTCAGCTTCTGCACAGCTATTGTATGGCACGGATGCTGAAACTGCGCCGAACACTTGAACGTATCTTGTGCACATCGAGCATATGGCAGGCAAGGCTCACACACTCCATCTTCAAACAGTTAAGGCTTCCGGGATTGAAAGGTGCAGCACGTGTGAGGTTATAAAGCCGGGTGCACGCTTTGGCGAAACGATCAGTTGCAGGCCTCATCTTCAGGCAATCGTAGAGGCGCTGTTCCGATGCATGCCACCGCCGATAGTCTGCGATGCGCAGGAAGCACCGAACACACAGTCTGTAACTGCCCACATCGGCTGCACAAAAGTGACTGCACCAAATCAGCGACATCGCTCTACCGACATATCCCGGAAGGTCGGTGATCAGCTTGGTGATGCTGGTTCCGAATATTCCGACCACTTGCTTTTGGCTCTTGATCCCAAGATGTGGCAAGCAAACCAACGCCCCGCACAAAGCCAGAATTCCTCCTGAGGGAGGGCGCCTGGCATTGCTTGCCCATAGCACTCCATGGCATGGACCACCGCAGCCACAGAAGGCAGGTAACCTAGGCTAAGCAACAAGTTGTTTGCAGGTTGAGTGCTGAACGCTGAGAACTTTAGACGAACGCTGAGAACTTTAGACGCGCAGAGCTCAGCCAACTACAAGTGGCATGCCTCTAAAACTCTGATTGAAGAGTGCATACTGATGCCAACTGTGTCGCATCGCAGGAAGTCATCCACTTTTTGCGCCAGATCCTGCTTCTGTACAGGAAAGCCTTTTCTAAAGCCAGCCTGCCTTTTCTAAAGCCTGTGGGGGCAAGAAAACACTTGACCTCGAAATGCCAAACTGCAAAAAAGGGCACGTCCCTAACAGCTGCCTCAACATGTTCACATTACTAGGGGCTTCGGCGTGGGTTCGTCAGATGAGGGGATGCAGCTGATGATCCCGATGCTGGCTTTCCCCCAAGAAGCCCACGTGGGCCCCCGGTTCCCAAGGCCTCACCCTCGCGAAGGGCGCGCAGGGCCATGAGGCGCTTCGCTAGCTCCTCGACCTCGGCCTCTGCCAAAGCCCCCATCTCTTAATCTACGGCTTCTGGCCTGTTTCGATGAGTTTGCGCTTGGGATACTTCTCTGGGAACTCTCAGGGGCAAGGGCAAATTGCCTTAGAGGGTCATGTAGGATTCCTCGTTTGGGACTGGGACATTCACAAGGACTCTTCGAGGAGCCCTTCCCCTGAATCTCGCACCTGGTCCACAATGTTGAGCTCCGTGCAGCCCCTGAGGTAAATCATGTCAGTGGCAGAATTTCAGAGAAGAAAGAAAAAAGGATAAGCTTGTAGCCTCAAAGTTTTCATGGTCTCATGCACTGGCTGCAAGAAGAGAGTTCTCAGGTTCGTGTCTCACTAAAGGCTTTCGGAGATGATGCGGCACGCACTTCATTCCGAGCATCATCTTGGGCTGCTGATTCTTCAACAGCTGCCACATCTTCCATGCCGCACTCTGGCTGGCAACTGCGAAGTCGCGGTCCTGAGGATCAAGATGGCAGAGGGAAGAGTGGCCTGACTCGGGATGGGGCAATAAGGCACCTGTATTCCCTTGCAAGTGTATTCTGGGGGATTAGATGGTACATGTTTCCCCCCCTTCCCTACTAACCAACTGCAGGACTTCTTGTTCCTGAGCCTCACAACGACCTGCCGGATCGAAGTCTCAGTCCTGCGATGACTCCTTCTAACCTGCGGCTGCCTACACCAGTTACCACTTTTCACCGGTTCAAGACGCATCCTCGAAGGCGAAAGATGACATTGCAAAGCTCGGGCCGACTATAGCTCGCCTCCTCCTTCATCTGATCCAGATCTTCCTTCAGCCCCTCGTAGCCCGCGAAGTCTTTCGCACTCGTCGCTTTCGTAGCGCACGTCAGAGCTCGCCCTAAGCCTTGGCCGCCGTAACATGCCGCAAACAGAAACCACAACAGGCCAACAGGCACTTGGGACCATCCGCCCAGCCGGTTGCCAGTCCATGGGTTTCGCACCCTTGCAAATGCCAAGAGGCGCCTAGGGAAGACTTCGTGTAGCTTCTGGGCAAGCTCGCGATAGGCCTGTGAGGACTTCGGCCGATTCCGACTCTCACCTCAGATGCTCTAGGGTCCCAAGTATGGTCCCTTAATTTGGCACTATACATACGAAGGGCCCCAAATCGGATCCCCAGAAACAAGGGTAAGGGACCTCAAAGCCTAGGCACACTTCTTCGCAATCTCGATGCAGCTCTTGCCTTAGGCGCAAGTCGCAGCAACCGGAGAAGTCCACCATCGAAGCTCGCTTTGCGTTTTCAGGGTTTGGGGTTTAGGGTTTAGGGTTTCGGGTTTAGGGTTTAGGGTTTAGGGGTTTGGGCCAACGGTTTGGGGTTTAGGGATTTAGGGGTTAGGGCCATGCCACCGATCTTTCCCACCGCGGCCAGGCCGATCCACGCCTCAGGCGGATCTCCCGTGGTCCAAGCCTGCAGGTGCAAGGGTCGATGGGCAAATGGTGGTTTCCGAAACTGGGGGTTCCTCATTGGGGTCCTTATTATAAGGGAATTCTACTATTTAGGGGCCTGTTTTTAAGGCTGACTCAAAGCCAAAGACCACTTGAGGTGCAGAAACAGCACGTTGAATTTACTCAAACCGACACTCGGCAAAGAAGCTGCCTTGTGCACCAACTCGATGGCCTTTTGAAGCAAGGCAAGCTCCTGAAAGTGGCATCCACAATCGCACTCACGAGCACAGACGTCGAAGCCGGGAACGAATTCAGGCAAAACAGCCCAAAGCATATTGCCCTTTTGCATTCAACAACGGCTGTCCTGATCGCCCAGACTTTCTTGAGACCACTTCCTGAGAAGTGGCCCCAGCAGCCTCCCGAGGAATGGATGGCACATGCAGCCTCTGGAGCCAGCGAGCGCGCCTGGCCAATCTGCGCCGGCCTGTTGAGTGGAGTCCTTCCACAAGCCTGCATCGGAAAGAAAAAAAGAATTCCGCCTACAGCACTCTATCATCGCCTGCTACTCCCAGCGTGCGGGGTGTGGGCCTCGCCCTCTGCGACGAAAGCTCCACACCCTCGAGCATCGCGGCCTGAACCGGTAAAGCCGGGTAAAACCGAAAACGCTCCAGGCACAGCTGTCACCACAAAGCAAGCTAGCATGGTTCCCTGTAGTGTTCCTGTCCTCGAAACCAGGACTGTGTGCATGGCACTTCTGCGAAATACGCAACAACAGTTTTCTTTCAGGGCGGGTTCCTTGATGCTTCATCCCCTCAAGCCCAACTTCCACATTGCAACTGGCCTTGCTCAGCCAACTTTCTGCGTCGGAACCCTGCAGAAGCGGTGTAATGAACCGTAATGAGCCAGAATGAACTGATGTGAGCTGTCATGAGCCAGCGTTGATCTGCACATGGCGGCCTTCAAGCTTTCCGGTAGCGACGAGAGCAGCTCTTCCGTCAGCAGACGTCCCCAAGCAACCTTGGCCTTCGACGCGCCGTGTGCCAACGCCAGGTCACGGAGTTCAGAATGACTGTTCAGGATTACATCGAGAAGGCAAACCAGGCCTCGGAGAACCGAAGTTTGGTCCACAGCTGCTCGACAGCTGCTGCAAGTCCTTCACAAGCAGCAAGGGTGTGTCCGGCCCGAGCTCAGCCCATGTGCCACGCGTGTAGTACTGCGCAGCCCATGTTCGACAACAGACACGTCTGTCACATGTTTTCGGCGGCATTCATACCTCGTGGCAAAGCACCGTGCAGGTCTGCCTAAGGAATGTCCCCACGACCAGAACGCAGAACACCCGAAAGGGAGACCTCAAGAGTGAAACGATGAAAAGGGCCTTGGTGTGCCAGGCGAGACAGCTGGGAGGTCGATGCGTCGCTCAAAACCTGGTCATGTTCGGGCACGTAAGGGCCTAGAATGGCAGGCAAACCTCTCATATCCTGTCCCGGGCCTGCAAGGACTTCACCACGAACCTGAATCAACCGAGCCAATGCTGGTCTGGACTTCTGGACTTCGCTTTTTGCCCAAGCTGCTGTTGAAGATCGGTGGCTGATTCACTCCGCTCTTTGCGGGCCATCGAAGCCTCGCAAGGAGACACGAGGGCAAGCATATTACAGCCGATTCATGCCGATTTCGTTCGTAGATGTCCGGAGCCTACAGGTCGTCATG
Organism: Symbiodinium natans; assembly: GCA_905221605.1. Taxonomy (NCBI): domain Eukaryota; class Dinophyceae; order Suessiales; family Symbiodiniaceae; genus Symbiodinium; species Symbiodinium natans. Next base: position 685,768 of record CAJNDS010001502.1, read on the forward strand.
AGACTCCTCCCTGCACATGCCACCGAGGAGCCAAGAGATGAGCAGCCTCCCCCAACCAACGGCAAAGTTGCTCGTCAGGAGCTTTCCTTAGTGCGACTGAGAAGTCTTCTTCGACATGCCTGCAGACCCGCAGACCGCAAGAGGCAGAGAAAGAAGCTGCGTTGCACACCGCTCGAACAGAATGCCAGCCTGATCAGAAACCGGTAGTTGCCAACGGTGCTCTGTCCTTCAATCTTCGCGTAGCGCGCAGTCCAGCCAGTACCATCTCCCTCCACTACCTCCTGAAACACGCAGGCGGACAGCTTGCTCGAAAGCTTTCGGCAGGCTCGGGCAAGATTGTAATTGGGCGATGCACGATGTTCGCAGTCCCACACGTCCAGTTCCGTCCTCCTCGATGGTGGCGCTGTCCGCTGGCACAGCCACGGCCTGGTCAGCAACAGTTAAACCAATGACTCATGAACTCGGCTACACCTCAAAGATTCCTGACATGTTCTCATGCCTCAAAGCCCCTGCTGACAAGTTAGCAATCCGGAGGCTTCGTGGTGTGTACAATGACGGCCTGGATTGCCGCCACAAGTCCCGCTTTAAACTTCGGTTCGGAGCTTCCCTCGGCAGCAGGTCTTGGATGATCCAAACATGTCACAAGTGAAAGCTTCCGGAAATCTCTCTCTGACCATGAAATGGCAATCGGCACGGCGCTTTGCCTCACCATCATGTCTACAATGCTACCAGAACTTTCAACAAAGACTGGCTGTTCTCTGCCCGACGCACGCTCCACCAGGTCGCCTTGTCTCGCTTGGAAGACTCCTGCGTCAGCTCCTCCGAATGCAGCCCCATGCGTGCTCTCATCAGGTCTACGAGCTGTGAAACCAGCTTCACTCCAAGCGCCTCAACTTCAACGGTACTTCAACCCATGTCCAAGAGCACATGGCTGCCGGGGCGGAAGTGCCCGCTCCTTGGCCATGGCAAGGAGCACGGCTGCTTTCCGAGATAGCGCCAGCTCCTGCATATCTACAGAATGTAGAGCAGCTTCCCCCAAGCACCGTCACCCTCCCCTCCACGCCACCCTCTGCAAATGCCTACCGTGACACTGCAATCTCCTCCGTCTCAGTGGCAGACACCTTGAATCAGAACTTAATTTGAAAGCCCACTCTGCCCTACATACAGACGTTCATCCATTGTCATTGTATGTCCTATCCTGTTACGCCACGGCACGGCCTCCACACCCAGGATCGAATCCGTGGCTGTGGCCTCCTGCGGGTTACGTGCCCGTGGTGTTTGTCGCGATTAACCCAGGTTTAGGGCTGGGCTTCGCCACAAACGGCTACAAAATGACCTTCGGTGGACTCAGCGAGGGCACGCAGCATGACCGCCTGCCTCGCAGTCGTCATCTAGCAAGGAGGGAGTGACCTGCCCAGAGGGTTTACGAAAATAAGGGCCCTAATATAGACCTCCAAATTGTACGATCCTCTGAACATAAGGGCCCCAATCATAAGGTACCCCAAATATCTTAAACCCACAAATGAGTCCGGAGAGCAAAACATCGGAAACATCCAGAGCGACATGCGGTTGTGCATCGGTTCTGTCTGCACTTGCCATTTTTGGAAGAGCAATGAAGCTACCGTCAAAAAATCCAGCTCGACGGTTGAGCCGCGCCTTCGCCAAAACCACGGAATTGTCGACCACCTTGCGGATATCCTGCTGAGAAGTTGAGGGCTTAAGCTTTAGGGTTTAGGGTTTGATCAATCTTCAGAATGAGTGAATCTTTGCTGGAAACGAGCATGCCCAACCGTATCACAACAGGAGATCTTCTGGAAGCTTTGATTTCCACTTCTCCACCCGCTAACCCAGTCCGGACGCTGCTCGAGTGGGGCAGGCAGTGCAGCCGAAGCCACTGCATGCCTCGCAGAGTATAGATGAGTATAGGGTTTAGGGTTTCGACTCTCACACTGGCACACAACCGGCAAGGCATTTTGCTCTGCTTCCTCTCCTGACTGTACATCTGAGGAAACTGCCACTTCAGTCACTGCAGAACTCAGCTCTGCATGAGAAAAGAGCGGCGCAATCTCTCAAGATAATCATCATCCAAGGATTTGCCGATTCTGCATTGTCGGCTCCCCGTCGAAGGTACTGGCGACCATGAGTGCGTGGATTACGTGCTCTGGCGGGACCCCTAGCTGCCCTCTAGCTGCTAGCCCAAGCCTGTTGGAATCCGTTGCAGCTACATGATGCCCCCCCTTAAGCATGGAAGCCTCGTTGAAACAATCACAGGAGCGTGGGACAAGAAAGTCAGGCTGCAGATTCTGTTGCATCCTCCAAAAAAAGCTGTGGAGAGTCTGCCATGACCCGTGCATGGCTCGACTCGTTCATGAGGCACGAGGCTGGCTGCTGATGAACAGTGGAAGCCATGATCAGGCTTGACCGCTCCACCTTGGCAATTGGATTGATGTTGTCCTGGACCACTGTTTCGGTGACCGTCTTGTCGAAACAATGGGTTGCAGCCACGATGATGTGCAACTCTGCGTGACTGAGTGGCAAGGCACCGGATTTGGTGAGGGCATCCAGGAGGTCGAAGGCAGCGTCCTTCTCTCGCTTTTGCTGGTCTGTGGCTAAGGACGTCGTCTGGGGTGCGGCCAACAAGGCAGCTTGCGATCGCTTCGACCAAGTGCTGCCCGGGTTGATGATGGTGGGCCGAAGGGAGCTGTCGGGGTCCAGCTTTTCAAACTGCTCATCGAGCTGTTTAGGCACCTGCGTGTAGTCCCGAGCCTCCACGAGCTCACTTGCAGACTCTGGCTGCCCTGGCTGTCTTGGCTTGCTGGGTTGCGATTCTTTGTTGGGCTCCTTGGGTGCTTGCTCCTTGGATTGCTCCGAGGGCTGAGGCTCCGAGGGCTGAGGCTCCGGGGCCTTTTGGGACGCTGGCTGAGTCGGCTCTGACGGTGCTGAGGGCACTGAGGGTGTTGTCGAGGGTGCCGCCGTTGTTGCTGAAACGACGGGCGGGGGTGCTGCGGACCTGAAAGATCGTCTGGCTGAGTCCTTAGCCTCCATAACTGGCGCCGCGTACTTCTTCTTTGAGGGAGTGGAAGGTGTCATGGACTGGACTGCACCAGACAAGGCCTGTTTCATGCCGCCGAAGAAACCTGACCCGCCTCTGCTTTTTGTCGAAGAAAAGGAGGCGCTGCATGGTCTGAAGTCGCAATCGAGCATAACATTTTCTAGGCGCTCGCCGCGTCTTTGCACTTCCTCGAGCTGCATTTGGAGTACTCTTCGCTGCTCCTCTGCTTCCTGGCGTCTTCTCTCCGCCTCGAGGCGCCGAAGCTCCTCCTCCTTCCTTCGTTGCTCCAGCTCTGCCTTCTTCTCCGCTTCGATCATGTCGTGCATTGCCTGGACCTGCCCCTTCACCACCAGGAGCCGGTCGGCCGCGGAGGCGCGGCCGTTTGTGCCGTTTGGGGCCAGGTCGCTGGTGAAGGAGAGCAGGTCGCTCGGGATCTGATACTTGATGAAGAGCTGCATCAAGTCCTGCGTCAGCTTGATCTCCTTGGTCAAGCTGTCCTTGGGCAGGTTCAGGAGCTCCTCGAGCTGCGGCTTGATCTGCACGACCAGGACGGCGAAGAGCGTGCTCTCCAGCTGCATCGCCCGGAAGGCTTTGGCGAACTCCTGCTGCTCGGGGGATAAGGACTCGATGGCATCCTTGAACTCCTTGGGGGTTGGGATTGTGGAGAGCTCCAGCGGGATCTCCAACTCATCCTTGTTCTGCACCAGTGCTGCGTACTTTGGGTCAAAGGATGTGGGAGAGGAAACTCGTCCGATCAGCACCATAAAGGAGCTGAACTGCCGCGCGCGGGAGACAAGGGAGAGTTTCGAAGCCTTCGCGCCCGAGAACTGGTGGTCCAGCCAAGCATGCAGATGGACCTCTCCTCCAAATGAGATGGTCGTCGAGGCATTGAGCGGGAAGGTCATCGTTGATGGGGTGCGGCCGGCAGCTGTTATGGCGCAAATCGGGCTCTTCATGCTGCTCTCGCCCTGCAGCCCCATGGCCTCCTCTTCAATGCTGATTGTGCCTTCAGGCCCATGGTTATTCGAACGCCGGATGGCGAAACTGCAAGGGGTTGGCTGGTAGGCATCTCTGAACAGCTTCCGATAGTGGAATTGCATGTAAGAAGCGAATTCGGCGGGTTGGACCTCTTTTCCAATGGCTGCCACCAGCTGCTTGCGGAGCAGGAGCTCGACATAGTCGACCATCTCGCACCATTGCGTGAGGACATGTTGGCCGTGCTGTAAAATCGAGGCCCGGAAAGACTCCGTCCATGTGTAGATGCTGCCATCGTCTGGGAAGACCTCCGTCAGGTTTGCACGCAGCTCTCCAAGGGCCCGAGACTCCTCGCCAAGGAGGCGATTGCCGTCCGCCGCTGTCACCACGGGCGAGGCTGGCTCCTCGGGATTCTTGTGCAGAAGCACCATGGAGTTGCCTGTGCTCGGGATGCTCGGGCTTGGCTTGGAAGAGCTGCCCTTGATGAAAAGGGGGAGTGCCGGGATGAAGATGTCGGAGGAGCCGGGAGGGGTGGCAGACCGACCGGGATGGAGCGTCCGAAGCCGTTCGAGGTATGAGCTGACCTTATTGGCCCACACCAAGTAGCTCATGCAAAAAGCTTCGAAGCCATCAACCTCTGCGTTGCGCCGTGGGGTCCGGCACTTGGGCGAGACGCGATCAATCTTGAATGCTGGAGTTGGCGGGGAGCCCACCATCTGCCTTAGCAGAAAGGTGATGTTCACTTCTTCGCAGTCTGCAGCCTTCGCCTCAGGGTGAGGCGAGGACTTGGTGCTTGTTTTGAGCTCTACGTGCCCAGTGTGGCTGCAAAGCGTCAGCCGATCCGAATCCTCTGCGCCCACGCCGCGGACAGCCTCGAGCTCGTAAGACACGGCAAACTTCCAGAAGAATTCAGTCACTTTTGTGACGGTCTTGCTGGTGAAGCCCAGTGCAACGCCACCCAACTGCACCTCGTTCACATGCTTCGTGGGCGATTCCTCATCACGAGCGACCTCCCGCAGAAACTGGCATGTCTCCTTTGACTTGAACCGCAAGGACACGGCGTTGTTCGCTGCCCAGGTCTGCAGCTGAGACAGCTTTTCCTCGCCAACTCCCAGCGCCCCAAGACCATTGGCCAGTGAGGCCAGAGCCAGACAGCTGCCGCGCTCCAAGAGGCTGAACTTGTCCTCATAGCTGTGGTGAACATCCGCCGGGAGCTGGGGCGTCTTCTCCGCCTCTAAGACCAACTTCACCCGCTCGATCGCCTTCTTCAGCTTGAGCTCGAACTGTTTCATCTGCTTCTCGGCACTCATGGCGAAAGCACTGAAGGGTGACACTTCGTCACTGCGTTCTGCCAAAATGGCTACGGCGGCTACGGCTCAAGAGGGTTCAATGGGTTCAAGGTTGAGGGTTTAGCATGTTTAGCGTTTAGGGCCTTTAGGGCTTAGGCTTTGCAGTGAAGCCCATGGACAAGGGACTTCCAGGTCTCCTGCCTGTCGTCGCCCCAGTCCAAAGACACCAGGCCGGCGAAGAGAACTGCCCCGATGACCGGCCTTGTAAGAGCATTCCAGCCTAACCCCTAAACATCCCTAAACCCTACACCCTAGGTGAAGCAGGAACGAGGGCCGCTTACGACAGTTCAGTAAGCTGTCCCCTGTGTAGTTGCTGCAGCTGAAGAGCACAGACATGGCGTTCCCCGCCAAGAAGACGAGCTCATTCTCCGTGTGGTGATCTTGGCAGCCATCTCACGCAGACTGCATAGTGGAGAAGGCCGAATCAAACGCAAGCAACTATACCTCATTATAATCCCTATTAAGGACTGCTAGTATCAGGGGGAACATCCCAAACGATTCCTCGTTTGGCTCCCAAAGCCTCAGGAAATAAAGCGCCCAAAGGCAGCCAGGCGGCCCAGAGTCAGCTCCTCCAGCGGGAAGCCATTGAGCCCTAAGAACCCGGCGGGTTGCCAAAAGCGGGCACTGCCGAGTCCGGGCCGACTGACAAAACGGCCTCTAACCCCCAAACGCTTAAGTGCTGCAGAGTGGCTGAGGCACTCCTCGCCCAAAAACGGGCGATGCCGACTAAAGCTGTAAAGCGAACAGGCCGTAGTCAATGTGGGGATGTTGCCTCGCTGCGGATTGGCCATGCTGAGATCGAGAAGAAAAGACCCTACGCTGTGCTTCGCGCTGGAAGACTTGCACACAATAAGCTGAAGACCATCATCTCTCCAAGCGCCACGCGATACCTACCCAGAATGCTGCATCATCATTTGACTCATGCCCTGCTGCTTGTGTGCTGATTCGTCCAGCGCACGCTCCTGCTTGTGCCTACAGGGAGTGTTCCTGGACATCCATCCGACCTCGCCTGCTGGCTAAGATCGGCGAGGAGGAAGTTGAAGTCCAAGCCCTGCTTCTCCTTTTGGAGGGAACTCAAAGGCAGCGACGGTTGAGCACTGTTCGTCTGCTTTGCTGCAAAGGTGGTAAGCCAGGCGCCGCGATGGCATAAATGATGTCAAGCTGGCCGACCATCTTCTCCTTGGCGCTTCTGCCGATGAAACCAGGGATCCCAAGTCCCTCAAGCACGGGACCCAGCCTGAAGCCCCGAACATCCTTGGGCTTGGGCTGGGGCTACTACACCTGCCTCAGCTTGACACCCTGGCCTCAAAAAAACGAGTCTAACAACAGCGGAGCGTCTCGGTCTTGATTCTGAGTGTCTGAGCGTCTGAAACTGCAACTCCCCTAGTGTGGCCGGGGAGCCGTAGCCTGCGGGAACCAGCCAGCTGCGCGGGCCTGCTGTGGAAAATTGGAGCCACTTCCACATGGAGGGCAACTTCCAGCAGTGCTTTCTCATGGCTGCTGCAACGCAGGCAGGGCCCATAGGGTTCAAAAGCAGGTTTAGAGATGTTTCTCAAGCTCAGGGCCGCCTCGCAACACATTGCCTGCACACGCCTGGTCGATGGTTGTCGGTAGCATCGGGGCTTTGTCTTGCGGTAAACAACCACTTTGCCAACAAAGGTCCATGATGCAACCAAGAACAATCTTGACCCTTACCCTAAACCCTAAACGCAAAACGCTAAACCCAAATTGCAGGGCGTCATGGCCTTGGAGTAGGGTCGATCGGAGGCAGCAAGCCCCAGTTCTTGCCGCTTCGTCCTTTGCAGCTCTTCCCTCTACCCATGACGCCCGGGGCACTGATGGTTCGGGATCAGTAGATATTTAGGGAACCCCACGGTGTGAGATAAGGAGTTTTAGAAGTCCTTACACACATAACAATACATATGTATTTCTATATATATATATATATATACATACAGCAAAAAATACAGAAACACTCGTATGTGTATACATATATATATATATATATATCGCCAAAAGCCTGTGAATATGCAACTCATCCCTGTTTGGGGGGACGAATGAAAGCAGCACACCTAACATCTGCCACAGGCCACGCGCCATCTCCCCAACAAAAGTCCTGAACAGCGCCTCTGTGAACTTGGTGCATGCTCTCCGCGGACCTCCTGGGAGCATGTCTGGGGCCGGTTTCTGGAAGTTGTCACCATTCAGGCCATGTTGCAAGCATGAAATGGCCCGCCTGACACCACATCGACCCACACAGATATGACAATTATGACAATAATAACAATAATGACAAGTATGACAATTGTGATAGTTATGATACTTATGACAACTATGATAACTATGATAATTATGATAGCGATGATAATTATGATACTTATGATGGGTCATGATGGTTCTGACGGCTATGATCATCTTACGTGGTCGCCTCCACCCTTGCTCCGCAGCATCGCCAGCTCCAGCCTGGGATGGTCGTCCTCGGGATGCAGGAAACATGCCGCTAGCCGCTACTTGGAGGGTCAGGGTACTTACTAACAAAAATTCTAACTGCACTACTAACCCACTTATAAGCCCATTTATAAGCCCTTAAGTGCCCTAATATGGTTGTAACTGGGTTGTAAGTACAGTTCGTCTTGGTTTAATAAGTACCCTGAACCTCCGAGTAGCCACCCTTTGCCCACAAGCCAACCCCGGCTGCCCTTTCTCTTAAAGGGTGTTCTTGGGGTGCAACCTAATCGTGTCATGTCCAGGCCGCTCCAAGCAGTTAGCCAAGTCTCAGGATAGAGGAAGTCGTTGCCTGAGCTCTGGAACGCAGAGGCTTGCAATGCAAAGCAGGGCAGCCTTCTATGTCTTTTTTCTTCCAAGTTACATGAACCCCTCGGAAGATGACCAGCACAGGCCGTCAACACCTACAAGTCAACGCACCACTAAATCTTGGTGCCACTTATTCGAAGCAAATTGCTACACAACTTCGTGCAACAGTTTTTTATGCACAGCTGGCGCTGTGACTCAAAAACTTGCACAACCTATGGTCATGGCTCAGCCGGCAGCCTCAAACATGCGCTCGGCAGCTTTCTGACCACCCGCATCCTCCCTGACCATCACAATGTAGACCTTTGTTGCGTAGTTTCCATAAATCTTAAGAACCAAACGATGCTGACGCTGGATCTTTCCCGCACAAAACGCGGCACAACATGCCCCGGCCGTAGGCACTCCCCTCATTCCAGGAAGGGGCTCGTGGGCGGCTCTGCGGCAGCCCCCAGTCCTTGGAATACGGGTGCCCAAGAGCGTGACTGTCACTTAAGTCAGCAGCCAAGCAAGAGCCAGCCACGGCGATTTTCCACGACTGCCAAGCATCGTATGAATACAGGATGTCCCATCGGAGCCCATAGCCCTCAATGAGGCTGAGTCCCCAATCAGCGTTGGGCTCGGTGCCCTGATAGCAATCCTCTTGGTTCTCCTTGCGAGCAGCTTCGCTCACATGAGCTCGCCAATTAGTCAAGCTCCCTGTCCGGGGCTCAGATTGCAGATGAAGCGGCTGGGTTCCGACCTCGCAAAATGAAGTCAATAGGAGGGTGCTCGGTCTCCGGATTCGGTGCCAGCAAACCCCTCACCTCGGCAGATCCAATCCAAAAGGCCGGGTGTGCGGTAAGAACACAAGCACTGCCCAAGAACCGGACATTCTCCAGTATCACCAAACGCGGCCGCCTCTGAGCAATGAATTTTCCTCAGCATAGCATGAGCTTCGCTGAGGAAAAGCTAGCACAACATCTGCTCCTCAAGAAACACTGCCAACCATGCTACTGGTAGCAGGGCGCCAGCGGTTTTCTCCTTCGGCGACTATACCTTGCAGAAGAGGCGCGCATCTCGAAGAAGGGCGCGGCTGCAGGCTCAGTAAAGCAGTTCCTTTTGAACCGCTTGGGATTGCAAAAAGAATACCTTGGCTTGGTAAACTGCAGTATGGGACACGGAACTTCAAATATTCTCTCTCTCTCTCTCTGAAGCATTGTCTGGAGCAGCTGGGTCGCGGAGTGCAGGGAAAACCTCCGACGAAAATGTCCACCTCCCCATCCGGAACGGAGCAGCGGCCGCCATGACGAGCACATGGGCCAGAACCTACAACCACACAATGAGCAAGCCAAGTAGTTTATGCTGTGAGAGCAAGAGACCCTTGGCATAAGGGATCGGCAGCTCAGTCGCCCGCCTTCCATGACGTGGCAAACATCCTCAAACAGGTGCTGGGCATTGCCTTGTAGATCAGCAGACACAAGCTGCAGACAAAACATCCAGCCCTTCAGGGTAATAGGGGAGCTTTCTGCCTAACCACAGAGAGGGATCCTCCGACCCAGCGTCCTAAGCGCCCATATGGGAATCTCCCAAAATAGGGGCACCCCTGGATTTCCCCCAAATAGAATAGAATCCCCTTAAAGGGACCTCCAAAAAGGGTATCCCTATTTTCGGAAACCTCCATCTCTGACCCTAAACCCTAAACCCTAAACCCTAAACCCTAAACCCTCTGTGCCAGCCATGGAGCAGTTCCTGAGGATGAAGCGCCGCGGATTCTCGTTGATCTCGGAGCCGAAGAGCTGCTCGAAGCCTGCAAAAAGATTCGGACCCAGGCGCGAGACGCGAGGGTACTTTAGGGTTTAGGGTTTAGGGTTTAGGGTTTAGGGTTTAGGGTTTAAGGTTTAGGGCTTCGGGGTTCGGGTTCAGGGTTTTTTCGCTGAGGGTTTAGGGTTTCAGGGGAACGGCCTCTTTTCCACGATGCAAAGATGCCTTTGTCACAGGGCTACGCTACATGAGATCGCCTTCGTGGCCCACAAGTTGGCGCATGGCGAAGTGCGGAGCCTGCCCATCAGCTGAAGTTCAAGCAAAATGGGGGGGTTCCCGAAATTAGGGGGCCCTCCTTGGGGCCCTTATGAGAAGGGAATCCTACTATTTTGGGGGTTTGTATTGGGGGTCCCTTTTTCCGTAGGGCCCCAAATTCTCTGATGACCCTGATGCTTTGCCACGCCTTGCTGCCCTCTCAAGAAGTCCTTCTAACTGGTCCAAAAGGCGAAGTGATTATGGACCACAGGCGGGACGCGTGGATTAAGGCATACATTGCACTTGAGACTTTTTGCTGGCACCTCGGCGCCTGAGCAGCCCGTGACCAGGCCTGCTCACCAGAAAAAGCCGAACAATGATGCAAAACGCCCAGATGTGTGAAGACGAAGCCCGTTCAGAGACAAACAAGGCACGGGGCTTACACTGCCACGTTGGCTAGACTTGGCCACATCCAGGGCCCTGCATGGTTAAAGCCACACAAACTCAGCATGAGTTTGGAGAGATGATTGGAAAACCTGACGAAAACCCGATCCCCTCGAATCCAGCCAAGCAGCGCAGTGGCCGCCTGGTGAAGTCAAAGTCTGCTGCCAGCATATCCTATCAGGCGGAAAAGATCTTGTTCTGCCAGGCATGGATTGTAAAAACCTACTCTCCTCATCGAGACTTTGCAAGTGTGAGCAACAACTGCCAAGCATACACGCAACCCCTTGATGTTATCCGGCATTTCACCGCGCACTGTACAACTGCCTTGGCTGCGCAGTCGCCCTCAAGGCGGAGGCTCTACATCGATGTCCACTTCAAGGCTTTACGGGGAAAGCATCCCGCACAAAGTAGCCGTTGTCTGTCGACAGTAGCACGGCACTCCTGTGCAGCGCGCTGGGGGGCCTTGCAGGTCCAGGGCACTGCCTTTAAAGGTCTTCATTGCTGCCGCGACTGGTAATCACCATGACACGGCAGCCATGTCGCCGACAGAGATCTCTGCTCCACTTGCTTCGTCGAGGAACACCAGAGCATTCTGCCCAAAGTAGACATCGTCTGCTCTTCTGGATTCGCTGAAGAATGTTCTGTGTAGTGCCGCACTTCGGGCCATCAGACGCCCAGAGCGGTGCTCCCGCAGGGTCTTCGTGATGGCACCACCAGTCTGCGTCGTTCGCATCCCGGTCTGTGGGTCAATCCCTGGGACCGTGCAACGGGAGCAGGGCTTCACCAACGGCAGCTGAACACCTGGCAGAGACAAGGACCTCATCTCATCCTCCTGGAATGGACCGCAGCCCTCGACGTGGATGTTGGGTCGAAACCGGTCGATACCCACGACCGGGCCTCCTGCACGCAGCACCTTCACACATTTCACACTTTGAGCTTACTCCCGGCTCCGGGACATCACTATTGAACACCGGCATGCTAATTCTGGCAGGACGCTCTTCTGCGAATCGCATCCATGGAAGCTTGCGATGTGACTAGCACGGGGAAGCCGTCAGAGAAGGCAGTCTCCCCAACGCCATACTTCGGGTCTGTAGTTCGCTGAGCTGATTTGGCAATTCTTACCTCAGCGCATATCAATGAGAAACTCTCTGCTTGTTCCCTAAACCCTAAACCCTAAACCCTAAACCCTAAACCCTCGATGTGAGGTTGTCAGCCAGTCTCCAGGCCTGGTCCCTGGATTGCCCAGCCCTGGAGCAGCCTGCAGAGAGTCCCGCCGAACATCCCTCAAGTGCCCACCCCACAAGTTTTCGCAGAGAAGCCCACAGACAGAGATAGAGATGGGGCTGGAGATCGAGAAAGAGAGAGAGAGAGAGAGAGAGAGAGAGAGAGAGAGAGAGAGAGAGAGATAGAGAGGATGAGATAGAGAGAGAGATAGATAGATGATAGAGAGAGAGAGAGATCGAGAGAGATCGAGAGAGATCGAGAACGATAGAGAGAACGATAGAGAGAACGAGAGAGAGAACGAGAGAGAGAACGAGAGAGCGAGAACGAGAGAGAGAACGAGCTAGAGAGAGAGAGAGGGAGAGAGAGAGAGAGAGTCCTGCCGGGCATGCCCGGAGTGCGCCCCCAGAGAGTCCCGCCGAGTACCTAGACCTCTGCACAGAGTCCCGCCTTGGAGCCTCAAATGACCTTCGAAGACAGCAGGATGTGGAGAGCGGATTAGGTGCAGGGTGCGGCAATTGCTACTTTTCGGTACTGTCAAGGCTTGCTTTTCTTCTGCCCACATCTGCCCACCACGCCCAAGCACAAGCACACCAAAACGTCAACAAGTCGACGGAACTAAATGTGCAGCACGGCTACCAATCGCAGGCCATCAGTCCGCATCAAACTTGACAGCCACTTGCCCACTGCGTCGCCTTCGAAACAGTACGTGTAAGCTTTCTCGTAAGGTTCCTGAACCTACCCCGGCTGACCATCTTCTCCCTTGGACCTTGATCGATGGCCGGCACCCAATCCGCCCAAACCTCAGCGAGTGCACAACGATCCTCAACCGACTTCAACGGGAAAGGCTCCGTACATACGAGTGGGATACATGCAGGGGACATCGGAATTGCGGCCAGGAGCTCTCACTGACTTCTCCGGCCCATCCATCTTTAATGGCACCAACAATGGCTCCACGTCCTCTCCTGCTTCTGGAGCAGCGCGCAGGGTGATACCACTTGATGTTGGTAAGTCCTGTCAAGCTGTTCGACGTCACTTGTTTGGGGGTCGCGTCTACAGGGCCTACACCTCCATGCCAGAAAGATTGTCAGGCTGCATGCCGGGCGTCGGGATGGATCAAGGCCATGCGAGGAAGTTCTCGTTGCGACACGAACTCGTTCTTCTCATTCACGACCATGTACACTCGATCATCTTGCAGCCCCCACTTTGTGAGTCGCACCTTGGAGAGTTGGTGGCCTCTGCAACCTTTGATGGGGTACACGTACAGGCTGGCGACGCGCACCCGCCGTGCACGGTTCCATCCGAATTGCCTCGAGAGCGCCCAGTAGATCGTTCCACCAGCCGCAAGGCCTCCGAATCCTAGTGCCAGTAGCTTCCCCCAACTCGGCTCATCAGCCGTGCCAGGCACGAAGCGGGAGAGGAGGCCCATGCGAAATCGGTCCTGCTACGTCCTTCTGACGGTAGCGCTTAGCCAAAAACCTCCAGCTCCACCAAGCATGAAGCAGCTACCAGCACAGACTACTGCACCCCCTTGGTACCCAAAGTCCTTCAGTCTCTGTGCCCAGTCGGCAGCATGCCAACCATAACCCAAGCTCTCCGCCCGACCTCAGATGAGGCTCGGCTTGCAGGAGATGAGCTGATGAGCAGCCCATTTAGAGACACCTAGAAACCCCTTGTTTTGAGACCTTCTTCTGCGTTGATGCAGACATGGAGGGATAAGAGAGGCGTGGGAACGTGGACAACATAGTCACATGGAGGGAGCCTGAGTCTGGCCTTTTCCACGCGCTTCCTCGTGTCACCGAGCCCCAGCCAAGGCTCCAATGTGGCGAGGGCGCAGGCTGGCAGGCAGGGCCGGCGTTCCACTCAAGCGACGGTCCTAGATCAAGCTGCAGAAGTGTCACTTGCAAGAGTGACAGGAACCCATCCCTTCCAGGCTCGGTCGCTCCTGCATGGATCTGTTTGAAGATTCTTCATGCTGTCCATACCCGACCCTTGCAAACCTGGCACCCGACACCTGACAGCCGCACTACTTGCCAGAAATGCCAGAACTGAGGCCGAGGTTCTGGTTCTTGAGGCCCCTGCAGCCTTAGAGCCATCTGTCGAGAGCCAAACAAAACCGACAAAAAGCATCAAAAAAACCGAAGAGCATCACAAGCACAAGGCGCAAGCCCCCCGAAAACGAGCCTCAACACCCCTGAACCCTAAACCCGAATTAAACCCTAAACCCTCAATATCAAAGCCCTCAAGGGCATCAGCCTTTGACCCGGAGCCCCTCGCTGCTGCGGCCCAATCACGCGGCAAGACCCCCAGACACCTGCTCCAGGCGTTGCTGCAGCGTCGAGGCCTTGGTTGCAGTCCTTTAGTTATGATTACTCTTGTTAATATGACTATTTTTGTTGTTCTGAGTGTTTTTGTTATAATGAGTACTCTTGTGATTGTAAAAGCCACAGAGACTTCACTGTAGTGAGGACAAACTCAGACACTTCTTCTTGAAGCATTCACAACCGGCATGTGTTCAGCGTGTGGCGTCCGCAAAGCACTACTGTAGGTTCACATCAGAAGCGAAGAAAGGCCTCATGACGCTTTCGATGTTTTGGTCGTGGCATGTTGGGGAAGGGAAGAAGTGCAGAGGGCACCTCTTCTTTGGATGGCCTCGACGAGGATGCAAACGCATGCAAGGCTTGCCTGGGGACGGCTCATCTTGTCTCAACGCATAACTTTTCGCCACGGTTGCTTGAGAGGGTTGCACATTTTCACATGGCAGCTTCAGGTATGAACATTGCACTACCGGCACCTGGCTTGCAAGTAGCCCAGGCGAATGGTCACAGCAGCTTTGTCCGGACCAAACACCTTGATGCCACATCGCAGTTTTCAGATGCAGGATGATGCAGGCAAGCACTGTGCTGGAACGGTGTGCGCAAGATTTCAGAATGAGCCTTGAGCGAACCTCGTAAAGCCTCAGCGGTTCTGTCTCCAAGGACTTGCAGGACTGACGCCGTCGGCCTTGATGGAGGAGTCCCAGGAACATGCCAGCTCCACCCGCAGATGTGATGACTCCTCCCCTGAAAGGGAGGCCGACTCGGCCGACTGTCATACATGTCAGCGAAGTGCAGAGTGCATGAACTTGGCATGAACCTGTCTCTTTTTCCCTGCAAATCCCCTTCGCACCGTTGGAAGCACGGAGGGCAGCTTCGATGCAGCTGACCACCTCTCGGAAAGGCCACCTCAAAGGGGCCTGGGCGGCGACCACGGAGGACGCTGTGCTTTTCTTTGGGCAGCGCGAAAAAGCTACCAACAGTTCTTTCTGAACGGCTTGGGACTTGGCGTGCTTGCCGTCTCATCCCTAAACCCTAAACCCTAAACCCTAAACCCTAAACCCTAAACCCCAAAACCCTAGCTTTTTGAATTGGAGGTTGTGTAGCTTGCGGCCTGCGGCAACGGCCCACCAGCCCCGAGGCTGGCAGCGGCGCCTGCGGACTCCAACATGAGATTTCGGAAGCTGGCAGGTCAATGCTGTCAAATGCGTCACGCATTTTGTACCTGCATATGCCCCTTTATGTCTACTGCTGTCCCTCGACACTGTTAGTAACTGTAGCCTGAAGCCTTCCGCCCACGTACTCGCACGCTTTGTGATTTTGCCATAAATGAGGTTTTCCCGCGTCTCCTTTCAGGTAGCCCTCAAGGTCCGCTTCGTTCGTCACTGCCACGGCCGCGGCTGCGAGAAGCCGCGCATTCACACCTGCAGACGCTCCCGCTGCTCCCAAGGTGCTCAACATCCAGATGCGCCACAAACGCGACCCACGCTTGCAGAGCCGAGTGTCGTGGCGCCAGGGTCCGTGCCATAGCACGGAAGACATCCTGGCATGCCCCATGCATGCTGGGACTTGCTTGCCGGTCCACTTAGTCGACTTCACAGACCTTCTTCGGAAAAGAAAACTCAAGAAAGCCACAAAAAGCGGGGGGGGCAGCTGGCCCCAACATGGCCCGGACCTCGGCACTGCGGAGGAGCACTAGGCCCTCGCCACCCTGGCCAGGCATCATTCGCTCCACGGACTCCTGAGCATCCAGTGTGCATGTATGAAAGTATGAAAGTATGCATGTATGTATGCCTCTATGTATGTATGTAGGTAGGTATGTATGTATGTATGTACGTATGTACGAATGAGTGTATGTATGCACAGGCATGGCAGTCGTGGCCAGACCGTGTTGCCACACTTGATTCCAGCGGAGCTCCATTTCGGCCGTCTTTGTCGCGCCCGTAACACCGACTCCAGCCAGTCTCTCCAACTCGTCAATGAGGAATTGACGGTCCTCGGGCAAGTACTTCAAGTAGGTAGGCAGCCAAGATGGAAAATCTTCAAGGTTAAGAAGGGCTTGTCGGGTTTGTGGGGAGTTTGGGCGAGAGGTACGCATGCTGTGATGTACCGGCCCATACGCTCGTCACCCCTGCCTCGCGGCTGCAGCGACGCATGGACTCCTCCTGGCGTCGGCCAGCATAGGTTGGTATGCTTCCCTCCCGCTACACGAACAAAACTTGCAGCCAAGCTTCCAGCTGAGAACGTGCATCATCGATGTCGACACTTTTGGTGGTGAGGCCTTTGCTGAGATGCTGCCAAACTCGTGTTGCACCAGGCTGGTGCAGCTCTAGATCAAGTGCTGAGGGCTGCTCTGTAAACCTCTTCCTTAAAGCGCATGTACTCCGTAAGCCTCAGACCGCCCAAAAACACGAAGTCAGCACACTGTGCAAAAGTGTATAGATAAGCTCTGCCGCTGAGCAGCTGCCCCAGCAAGCCCCGGCCACAACGCGATGAAATGTAGGCCACGAAAGGATCTAAGAGCCTGCATAGAGTTGGGCTTGTTGAGTCTGGCTACTAGGCTCGCCATGCTTGCCAATGTATGCGCCCCCTGCAAGGATGGCTTATACCACCCCATGATCCCTCTCCTCTCCACGCATCCACGCAAGTGCTCCTTTCGGAGGAAGGCTCGGAAGACAAAGAGCTGCCCGCAGGCGGTCCTTTGCGTTCTGGCTCTGCCAGGATGTGCTGACTAATAGGAAGCATCTACCTGGACCTACCACGAAAGACTCTCGTTGACATACGCACGAACATGTGATCTGTGCATGAGCCCTCGGCCGTGGGAAATCCATCGCACAGGCTCTGTCTTTCGGCCACATGGGAAAGAACTTTCACTTCAGCACGGGCACTTTCCACAAACATCGCAGGTCCACTTCCTTCATGAAGGACGGCAATCGAAGCACATGACATGGAGCTCGTGCTGCAACAGGTTTGCATGAACCCTGAACCCGTTTTGCCACTGGACTGAGGGTCTAGCCAGTACTATGCAAAACAACCGGGAGGAAGGGCAGCACATACCAATCAACTGTATAAGCGCCACCTGCTGAACTTTCATCCTAAGCCCTAAACCCTAAACCCTTTTGCAGAAATCCTAAACCCTAAACCGTCGGCACTTGAAGTGGATGCCAGGTCTCCCAATCATGCCCGCAGTGCGCACGGCGGGAACCATCTTTGTGGGATCTCCTTGGATCGACGACGCTGGCTGGATCAGGTGCTTGGAGGTTCATGGTACTGATTTAAAGAATATTTAACTGCACTTAGAACCCAGTTATAAGCCCCTTAAGCGCCTAAGAGGTTTCTAATTGGGTTATAAGTACAGTTAGTAGTAGGTTAAGAAGTACCCTGAACCTCCAAGTAGTTTCATGGAAAAAGGATCGGACTTCTTGTAGGTTCAAGGGTAGTTATGTAGAAGTAGGGTTACAGAAGTCATAAGTACCTTAGAAGTTCCCTAAATTTGGCTTTATGTATAAACACCATGCTTTATAACCCTATTGATGCCCATGAACCTCCAAGTTAGGGCCCCTCCCAAGCTTTACGCCCAGCCTCTTGTGAAGCGGCCCCCTGCAGTCTCAGCAACCCAGTTGTACTTGGCGCGGTGTGCTTTGGCAATCGGGGCATCTGGGTACTCCTTTCCTGGGCATTCCAGGGGAACAAGGATGTTTGGGGTTTGGGGTTTAGGGTTTAGGGTTTAGGGTTTAGGTTTAGGGTTTAGGGTTTAGGGTTTGGGGTTTGGGGTTTAGGGTTTAGGGTTTAGGGTTTAGGGTGCAGTCGTTGATGTGCCTACCTGGCCACTCCACACCATCAGCTCTCGAGAGCGAGAGAAGGGACTGATCTGCCCAAAGCCAAGGAACGGATTTCATCACTCTGTGTCTCGAAGACTTCTCCCTGCACCAGCTCCTTCCCTGCAGCTCACAGACCCGAAGAGCCCTTGTGAAATATGCCGCTCTTGAGAGTGGGTGGCAGATGCTGCCTTTTCTCACGAGCCGGATGGGCGTTGGATCCGCAGAGCCGACGTACCAGCCGATGACGACCTAGCAAAGCATCCGAGGAGAAGCGAAATCGAGCGCAGAGAACACGACGAGAATGAAAGGACTATGGAAAAAACATGGAACCACCACGTGGCGCCTCTTCCAGGGCAGCGGGCTGCGCCTGCCGCCGCCGGGCCTCGCCATCGGCAGCGACAGCCTGGGTCTGGGCTTCGACGCTCGCACTCGCACTCGACAGGAGGCAAGGCAATGTCGTTGTGAGGTTTCTGTCTGAATCTGACAAAGCACATCTCGGAGAACCTGACCGACAACCCCAACCCGTACAGGAAACTCCTGGGCAGCAATGGGCTCCGGCGGCAAAGCCACAGGCAGAGCCCGTCACAAAATCGGCTCTACTATTCTTCGCACTGCGTTTCAGGGCCCATCGCCACACTTGGTATTCCAAAAGAATGGCCCACCAGCAAGGCGCCACACCAATCCACACAGCAAGGCGGGCTAAGAGAGCTCCAGAGCACAATTTCACAACCATGCCGCAGACCCGCTGCAACTTCAGAAGGGGATCGGGGAACTCAGACAACTAAAGCCAAAACAACAGAGAGGAGGTCAAAGAGCCGGGAAAGCTCAGAATAAAAACATACTCAGCAGACAACTGAAAACAAGTTAGGAGACAAAGCGCCACATTCAGAACAGATGAGCATAACATTGGGACTTAGAGGCCGGCGAAATACGAAAACAGGCAGCAGCGCAGCAGCCGCAAGGCAAAGGATAGTGGCAGCAGCAGCGGCAGCCCCAGTTGATGCCAGTCGTAGCCCACCGTGGTGTGACTGAGCTGCAGGTTTTCCGAACTCGCCTGCCTGCATTTGTTCAGTACCTCACTGTCCCCGTTTCTTTTCTGACACGTGCTTCTCGAATCTGCCTTCGTCAACTTCAGAAGACCATGCGAACGCCCTAGGAGTCTCTTGCATGCCCCAGTAGCCGGTAAAACAGGGCCACGCGCAATCACGCGAGGAGTGTCTGGAGTCGCTCCTGTCACAACCCATGTGAGGCATCCGGGGTAGTTCTCCTATAATCTGGGTCCTCACTCTAAGGGTGCCATACTGTATATGGTACCCAAAAAGGGGCCCTAACTTAGAGGACTACCCCCCGAAACAGGTCTTGCAATGGACAAGGACAAGGAACCGAAGACAGCTCCTACCCTGGTTTAGGGTTTAGGGTTTAGGGTTTAGGGTTTAGGGTTTAGGGTTTAGGGTTTAGGGTTTAGGGTTTAGGGCTCTTGTGAGGCAAGGCACGTCGGCCAGGCGTACGTGCTGGACCTGAAGGACGTGTCAGGCGTAAGGCTCTGGATTCTGATTCTCAGAGATGCTTGAGATGACAAGCGGGCACTTCAGACACGGAATCTGTGCCTTGGCTTCGCTGCACCTTGGGCGCCTTCACAAGGTCTGCGAGGACGAAGTCCTCTGAGCTAGCACCTGCCTTTGGTGCACCTCAAGTCAACAAGAGATGCGCGTGTACAAAACCTGCAGATTTCACGTCGACTGCGCGTGACTGCGCCAGGAAGCTGCTCTTCGTGCTGCGGGCTCGCTTCTTCGGAGGTGTTTCATCAGCACCTGGTCACTTCAGGTGCTCGATCGCACTGATCGCTCATAGCCATGGTACCCTCAGAACAGGAAAAAAAAGGTCTGAGCCATGCTCTGGGCGCGGTGTCGGCGCCCCGCACCATGGCCGTTGTCGCCAAACGAGGTCTGCAAATGTCGCTTCGTGAGGTTAGGAACTGTTGGACAGGCTTCTATGCACAAAAACACACCGAGAATACACCAAGAGCGCTTGGTTTGGAATCATACTCGCATTAGCAACCACTAGCCACACACATGTACGTCGCAAGCACTTGCTGTGCATGCGCATGAAACTGTTCATCAGGCTTGGATCTTTGCCACCTACAAGTGCTCGCACAGCCCAAGCACCTGAAGACCAGCCTTTGCCTACTTGCTGGGGGGCCCTTTTTTCGAAGGCATGGCGATGCGCGATTTGTTTATTATGTGCCTATACCCACCCACATGGCTTAGCCCCCAAATAACCCCACTCCTGTGCTCGAACCAAGAGTGTTGCGGCGGTGCCCCATGGTGGCGAACGCGGTTGTCCACATGCCCTTCTCTCCAACCGTCAATCTGAAAATCGATGACAGCACATTGGCATCTCCCATTCTATCCACCTAACTAGGCCAATCTGCCCAAAGCCGACATGAGAACTTTCCCAGCGCCGAGTCCTGACACATTAAGCTGCCAAGCCCCACTCAACGACGGAAATGGAACACAACGTCTGGGCCAGCCCAACACATTCGCCGCAATGTTGCTCCAGGATCGCTTGAGGAAGTCGTGAACCTGTGAGACAACCGAATCATTCCCTTGTGGGTCTGTGCGAATGGGAACCCTGCGAGGCCCGCAGTGCAATTCACAAACTCGTTGACCACCATGGGCCGCATGTGTACAATCAAGCACTACAGATCACTTTGAGCAGTGTGAAAAAAATCAAACCCTCAGTCTTACTCCACTCCGACGAACTAGAAACATTGCAAATGGCGAAACCGGCTGCCATTGGAAAAGCTTTGTGGATAAGCTTGTCACTGTTGATAACGGTACGAAAGCTGCAGGTTGCAAAATGCCATCACACAATGGCAGTCGCACGCACATTGGAAAAATGAATATTCTCAAAATACTGCCTGATGCAGACTTGAGAACTACTAATTAGCCCACATGCTACATGATGCTATCATCTCGGGCACTCCCGGTCCATGTTTTCGGGACATATTTCCAGCGCGTGCCGCGACGTGCTGTTTAATGTGCCGGGGCCAGTCACAAACAAGCTGCTTCCCACCTGCGCCTCTAATTCGGGTTCAGTGAGGTCGGACCTCAAGTTCACAGCGGAAGAACGGGAGAGATCATTGCACAAACAGCTGATACAGTGAGCTATAGCCTGCGGCCATCCAGCACGCGATATCATGCGACTACATGGAAATGCAAAGGATGGCAACCCTTTGGCCCTGGCGTCTGCCTGGCTGCCAGAAGGCGGCGCGCGTTGGCACCTGTGTGATCTTCCAACGCATGGGCTGTGTGGGCTCGGCGCTGGGGCCCCGACGCAGAGTGGCAAAGGCCTCCTCGTTCGTCAGCTCTGATCTGGACAGAGAAGGTGACATAGGGGACAAAGTTTACAAGTCACAAGTCTCAACGCAACGCTGCTAAACTTTCTTTGTGGAGGCCAAGCGAGTTCCTCGATAAAAGAAGAAGCTTCCAGGCGGCGGCCACCCCACGAACCATGTGCATCGAGCCCGCCACCCTTTTCTACGGGCTCGGAGCCCACAACCCGTTTGGTCCCATTTGAAACAGGCTTCAACACGCCCGAATCCCATCCTGCACCCCACAACCCTGAATCTTCAACGGGCGCTGTCGGAGACTCCTCATTTGTCCTATACCTCAGACTCACATCCATTTTGCAACTGGTCAGACTCACATCCCTGAAACCAACCAAACCTTGCAATACCTGAATAGCACAACCAGCACAACCCCTCCACCTCAGCCGCCTCCCCGAGACATCTGCGACGTCCTTGGCCTTGGGGCAAGGCTCGAATCTCGGGGGGGTGGACTTGGGTGACTGGGGCGACACGTGCCAGACTTGAGAAGCAATAGCTGGAGTTTCAGACATTGGGTCGGAAGGCTGGATATGTTTGTTCCATCATACCTGACAGCTTTACACCAATTGGATGTTGCATGTCTATATTGGGCTGATGCCGGCTGCTTGGAAGCTTCTCGGGGGTTCAGTGTGTTAAGGGGCCCTGGATCCGTGAAACTGCTGTGGGAGGCAATGCCCTGGCGATTCCAGTCTTCAAACGCCTGAAGAAAACCGCCCAATGGCCCAACGGGACTTCCAGACCCTCGCGCAAACGCTGTCACACGTACAGCCGCGCATACATGAACACATACCTACACACACGCACACCATTTTCCCCAAACACCGTCTGTCCGACTCGTGATCTCGCTCTTGCACTCCCTGGGTCGGTCAAACCCAAAGCTAGAGCGGAAGCGTGCCAAGCGCTATTGCCAAGACGAACTGAAGCTAGAAACACATCTGCGTTTCGCAGATGCAGGCCTGTGTCTTACCAGCTATTCTGGAAATACAGTAGTTGCATTACCGCGGCTCCTCATTTTGTGAAACTCCTGTCTTTGTGTTGTAATAGTAGATCGTTCCTCGGTATCGGATATCGTCAGTCAGTCACATTCGGCCCCAAATCCTGAACGAGCACCCTTAGGGATCAGAGCCTGCAGCTAGATGAGTAACAACAAGCGACGTGTGCTTTTGGACCGGATCCTGATCCAGTCCGGAGGAAGCGCACGAAGATGCCCAAAAAATCTGTCTTGAGCTCGCATCCTCAGCTAAGAATTCATGTTCTTGGTCAGAACAAGCTGGACCCTTCCCGGCTGCCCTCAGATTTCATACTCCTAAACCCTACACCCTAAACCCCAAACCCGTGCCCTTGTTGGGAGGTCCCTTTGAGGGATTCTATTCTATTTTAAAGTACCCCTATTTTGGGAAAGGCCCAAAGCAAGTCCGAGCCATGCAGCCACTCCTCGCGGGTGGTGGGCTCGCTCACCTGAAGACAGGCTGCAGATCTTGAAGCGCTCTTGCACGCTAACCATAAAACCTGGCTCAATATGGTGGCTTCCGTACTTGGGGTCCTTGTGATAAGGGGATCCTTCTATTTGAGGGTCTATTTTAAGGGTCCCTTATTATCGTGAACCCCCATATCTTCTGCCCGCTTGAAAAGTTGTCGCGTGTCTTGCGCAGCGGCCTCCGCCGCAGCCTCCTCGCGCCGTGGTCGCTGCCGAGGGGGTTCCTCAACACCCCGATGAAGTCAGGGTTTAGGGTTGGGTTTGGGGTTTGGGGTTCTCTCTTTGGGGTTTAGGGTTTAGGGTTTAGGGTTTAGGGCTTAGGGCTTAGGGCTTAGGGCTTAGGGCTTAGGGCTTAGGGCTTAGGGCTTAGGGCTTAGGGCTTAGGGTTTAGGGTTTAGGGTTTAGGGTTTAGGGTTTAGGGTTTAGGGTTTAGGGTTTAGGGTTTAGGGCTGATTCTCTCCCCTTTGTGCTTCCAATGTCCTCCATGTTTCAGTGGGGATGCTCTGTTGAAATTCTGCTGGAGGGGTCCGAGCACCCTAAGATATCCTAAGCCGATCGCACCGCAACGGAGACTTGTTTCTAGGGTCGCAGCTAGACCGCTCCTTTGGGGTAGGACAATAAATGCGGAGATGCGAAGAAGGTTTGGGGGTTTCAGAGGAGCTTCAGAGTGGGCACAGCCTACTCCGCAGAGTAGACAAGAAGCTACGCACTTGCACATTTTAATCGAGATGGTTCAGGGCTAGGACCAAAACCCGGGACGCTGCGGCATCGCACGCGTGGGGGACTGGGGGGACGGGCAAGGGATCAAGTTGGGACAGCCTTACTTGCGAGGGTTCTTAAGGGAGGGGGGGTTCAAGCGGGGTAGGTAGAGAACCTTAGGGAAGCTGGGATTACATACCCCCCTTGAACCCGCCTCCCTGAAGAACCCTATTATTACTACTACTCGTAAACCCTAAACCCTATATGAACCCTGTTTGCAACTGGACTCCTTGCTGCCAGGATGCCGAAACTCTTCTCAGAAGAGTCAACCCTAAACCCTTTTTCTTGAGGAGGGACTGCAGTGCGATTTCCTAAACCCTAGACCCTTTTACAACCAGGTCTGCACAGCCAAAACCCTAAGACCTAAACCCTAAACCCTAAACCCTAAACCCTAAACCCTAAACCCTAAAACCAAAACCCTAATCTTCATCACGTCCAGCCTTCGAGAAGCTAAGCACGGCACGGACGGCTCCGGCATCGGCTCCCGCGGGCGCCGAGCGTCAGCTCGGGAGTCCTGGACCGCAGCGCCAGAGCCGCACTCGAAGAGCTGCGAGTCTAGGGTTTGGGTTCTTTCTTTTGGGGGTTTAGGGTTTGGGGTTGAGGGTTTAGGGTTTAGGGTTTAGAGTTTAGGGTTTGGGGCTAGGCTTAGGGCTAGAGGGCCCCGTTACCAGCGCACGTCGAAACTCCTCGCTCCAGCTGTCTTTGCCCCAGTCGTCTTTGCCCCAGTCCCCCTGGCAAAACACCATTGCTCATTGCTTGCTCGCAGAAGTTCTCTGAGCTTCACCCCGGCACATCAGCAGATCCCAAAGACTAAGCCCTTGGAGCGAAGAAACCTCTCCGAGACTCACCGAAATATCTTCCCTTCGAGATGGCCTTGCTCCAGGAACTCTTGCCCCAAGCTCCCTTTCCCCAGTCGCCTCTGGCTGCCAGAGTCGGGTGCTTCGGATTTTAGCAGCTGAACTGACAGACAGCCGCTAAACTCTGTAGAGTTGCTGCCGGTCAGCTTCTTTGGCAACTGACCGATCAGTACTCGGGAGCTCTGGGCATCCAAGCCACCCTTCCACGACCACCACTGCGAAGACCACCAGTCGTCACCTGCATGCTGCTCTCATGACGGATTGCATCACGGCCAATTTCCTTGTTCGTCACTGGTGCTGCTTGTGCAGTTTGCACCTTTGCCTTTTCCTTTATCCTTTCCTTTCCAGCCTTTGGAGGTCCAATCTTTACCTCAGTGGAATACAAAACTCAATACCAAGCGTCCTGCGAACGACTGCAGGCAGGTATTCCCTCGCTGGCGCCTACCCGATCGACCAGTTCCAAGGCTTCCGTGCATCGAGGCGCCCCAGCCTTTATCCTGCTTCCATGGATCGTCTGCGCTCTGGCCTTTGGATCCTTTGGCACCTTCAGTATAGCACTGTAGCGTGAAGAGGGCACATGGCTCGAAACAAAGCAACAGGGCCTCGTCCCCTATCCATTGCATTGGGCCCTTTGCCTGAATTGCGCACCGCTGTATTGGTACTTCTGAGTTACTGTACTACAGGGCTACTGGCGAAGGATGGTGTGTGGATGTGTCCGGCGTGCCTTTGCCTTTGAGCCAAGCCTTCCCCTTGCTGATGCCAATGTCTTCTTCTTCTTCTTCTTCGTCTTCATCTTCGTCCTCCTCATCATCCTCCTCTTCTTCCTCCACCTGCAACATGAAAACTAGCTGTTCCTTTCTGCCACGCAAAAGAAGGCACAGCCGAAAGCCTTTTCTTCCGGCTCCTTCTCGACAACTGCTTTGCTTTTGCTTTTCGCCTTCGCTTTTCCTAGGGTGTCCAGACATCAAGATTGCTGACGACATGCCGATCTATGATGTATCCATGTAGAAATTGTATGACAAGTGGCCCTTGCCTTTGCCCTTTTTAGACATCTCTGAATTGTCCACGGGCTTGTCCTTGGAGTTGCCGTTGCCTTTTCCACCCTTTCTGCTTCCCTTGCTGCTTTTGCCTTTGCCATGCTTGGCTTTGCCTTTGGACTTGACAATCCTTTGTTGCGCAATTCCGTGGCAGGCTGATCTTCATGCCCAGCTGGGCTTTGCAGATAACGTTGGCCTGCCACGTCAATCTGACGAGAAGTCTGGTCGGCCAAGGCTCGGCAATTCGTCTTCATCATTGTCTTCCTCTTCGACTTCCACCTGGTTGTCCATCGCTGTCCCTCCACTATTGCTTGCAGCTGGCCCACTGGGAAGAATGAAACGACCCAAACAGAGACACATGTTCCTCTTCAGCACACAATTCATTGGAATGGGGCAATCTCCTGACTTATTCAAGTGACTTATTCATTCAAATCGAAACCGACAAAAAGTCCGCTTTGCAGCGCCCAACTTGGGCATCATGCAACATAAGATAATGTCGGCTACCAGGAATTTCTGGAGCATGTCCTTCAAGTGGTGGTGAAGAGCAGGCTGCTAAGTTTAGACGTTCAGAAGCAAGCCCGCATGCACTATGCCGACACGCTCGAAAGCCTCCGGGCCGCGCGCGCGCACACACACACACACACACACACACACGCACACGCAGGCGCATTCCCAGGAACACAGCACCTACATACACTGCCGACGAAGCAAATGTCCCGTCTAATGTTTGCACCCAAGTGGACACATTGTCATGTAAAACTCAGCCGAAGCACCGTAGCCACAGCATAAGCCCATGCTGACACAGCTGTTTTGCCGACACTGATGGGGCATTTGTTTGCCCTAGGCCTTAAGGTAGTCATTCGCATCCTCGTTTTAGCACAACCCTCCCTCCCACCGTGGACACTAGAACTTCTTCTTGCATAAGAGGATGCAACATGTGCGAACTCTCCCAGCCTCAACGTCGACCTCCTCGGAGTCTTCCATTAGGTCAGGCATTTGAGAGTTGCCTCGCTTTGGGCCATATGGTGCGAAAAGGTCGCACCCACCCACCCCATTCTAGGGCAGGATGCCTCTACCACTGATCTTTCGCTTGTGGCTGTGGAGGCCCATATGTGACCAAGCAGCCTGCACCCTTGCCTTTCCCATGTGCTTTGCCATTCTGCTGAGGACCTGTGCGCTACTCGGTATTCCGAGCAACTGACAAGGCAAGTCCCACTCTGGATCAACACTGAGCACTTGTGCCTCTCGCCGGCTTTCCTGCCGTGGGGGCTTGCAAGGCAATGGGCTCATCTTCTTCACCTTTGCAAGAGTTGGAAAACAGGCTGTTCCAGTGGATTCGAGATGCCCACCGCCTGGCCTTCACCGGTGAAGCTCTCAGTAAGCTCGGTAGCGACTAGTTCATCCTGCAAGCTGGTTTTTCCCGTGGACCGGGAGAGTCTCAGAACATTCCGCAAATTCCGGACTCTCCTACCTTGAAAGATGCAGCTACACCAAGGGTGTCAGTAGGGGCCCCTCGTTCATTTCAATGCGTCCTCGAAACCCTCTTCGACTGCCGCTTCTTCGGCATCGTCACCCCTCGCCGTGGTGTTTGGAAGGTTCAGAAAGATGCGAAGTTCTTCTTTCTGGGAAGCTACTTCGTTAGGCTATAGAATGTCGAGAGCCGGGTTTGCGGGGGTGCCTGATTTTTTTCACAAGGGACTCGACTGCTGCCCTTACTGCCCAGCTCCCACGCCACGGCGCCTATGACTGCAGAGCGAGACTCGCCGCTTCGTGGCGCCAAGCTTCAGGCACAACTTGATAGGAGACTCTCTGAAATGCTTTGTGTATCTTCACAGTGACATGGTATGACAGATAAAATTCTTCGGGCAAAGGGAGCGATACTATTCAACTCTACATGTGCGCAGCAACCTCGCTGCAAAAGAAAAGCCATTGAGGCATGAATAAGCTTTCGGAAGCTAGAAGTATCTTGGTATCAGGATGAGGATCCGCTTGCGTGAATGCCGCGCTAAACGACAAGAGCTGCTTGCCAAGTAACTCCTTCAGCAGGTCTTGCAGCGCCTGTCACTGGGACTTTCTGGGTAAGTTTGGCCGACAGGTCTTTGCGTGAGATGTTCAACGTGGCTTCTCCGTTCCTGACGCAGCAATGACATGCACGGACCACTGTGCACGCGGTCCGGCTGAAGCAAGAGCCTCACACATGCAGGCGAGCAACAGCGAGGGCTGCATCACCATCCTCGCCGTCATGCAACACCGCACCTGCATGTTCCAGCCCGTGTTCCAACCGCATGCGGCCCTACGACCAAGAGTGGAAGCTAAACCACATCAACCCGAGGTTTGGGACCTCCCTGACATTCATCGAAGACCCTGGCAAAGGCTTCTTGCAACCACCCCGCACCTCCTCTGTGCTTCAGCGGCGCCCCCAGCAAGGCAAAGGCGCCCCCACGGGAGCCAAAGGCCCCTTCCTCCAAGATGTGGCACAGTCTTCTTTTAACTATCATCATCATCATCATAATTATAGTATCAAGAAAACTCATAGTAGTAATAACAAGAAGAATAATTATGAGTGCAGTTTAGCGGATGCCTTGGGTGTGGCAGGCTCTCAAAGGCCCATCAACACGCGACCATCTACTAAACACCTAAAGCTAACGCCTCCCTGGGCGACCGCATTTATGCATTCAGGTTGAGAAAATGTCCACTGTAAGCTCCTGCAGAATCTACACTGGGGTTGGCTTTCCGTCAGGCTTTCAAATTCTACGGGGGCACCCAAGTGGGGCGGAACGAGCTTCGCAAGCTGTCTTGAATCAGTCTGAAATTCAGTATCTTGCTGACTGATATGCAAAGTCCTCCTCAAAGTTCGGAGAATCTGCAGCCTCACCGCAAACTCTTACTAGCAATGGCAACACGTCGTGGACATTCGCCTAAACCGAACCTTACGCTTTGTGCAGCTGCATGTGCTCCAGCCGTCCAGCCTCCAAGCCATCGACATCATCGTCTGCAGGCATCTGCTCTGGGGCTTGCAAAAATTAACTCGGTAAATTACATGTCCTGCCATATGTCGGTAAGCTGTTCTTCCCACTGCACACCTATGTACAGCACATGCGTGCTGTATTTTTTCTGTAACTTTCTAGATACTCCACTGGCACCATGATCCCGTCCTAGTGCATTAGCTGCTCCTGCTCCATGACAATACCCTGCTCCTACTCCGGCTGTTCTTCTTTTCTTCAGGCTTTGCCATGTCTGCACAGGCCTGAAAAGCTGGAAATATCGCATCCAAGGCTTTCAAGACAAACCAACAACAACAGCAACCAAGCTCAGGCAACGAACACCTCTCTCTCATTCTCTTGAGCTTCTGGCTTGTGTCTCATGGAAGGCTGCCAGTGCAGCCGAGGCCAAGAATGCCGGCATAACCTGCGCATTGCCGACTGCTGCGGGACACTTGCACCTAGATTGCACGCCCAAACGTTCATGCAAGCCCTTTCCTGGCTTGCACCCGTTGACGGAGCAGAACTGATTGTCCTTCGGGCACGCAGGTGGCTACCTTTCCGACAAATCCAGCTTGCACAGGCATGTCCGGCGCTGTGCCTCTGGCATTTCTCGTGCAGTCGCTGCAGGGCTTGGAAAGCCTCCGAAATCCAGTGTGCCGGCACGCCCACGAGACAGCCACGTGCAAACACAAGCCGTCCAAGCAGCAAGGGACTCAGGGACTGCCTCAAGCCGCTCCCCTGAAGCTGGCTGCGAGCTGTGCCTCGGCCAGCGCGATGCAGCGCAACGCATGGCAGAATGCGCGGAGGCACCCCGCGCTCACCAGAAAGAGCTGCAGCTGCACAAGGCTCAGGCCAATGTTCTGTGCCAGGCACTGGCTGCTCTATCCGCACGGGGGCCTTCATGTAGCCATTTCACTGAATGCTGACAGCACCTTCTTGGCACCGTGCACCAGGCATGGTGCTTGCAGTTGAGTTTCAGTTTATTTTGTGCGGCCCGATTTCAAGTGTGTCGATTGTTGTCATGAAAAAATTTGTCGCCCACCTCCTCCTCTGAATAGTCAACGAAGTCCTGCTGCGAAAGCACCTGTCCCGCTTCCGGCATCGGCACGAAAGAGGCTGGTGATGAGGGCCCGCGGGTGCAGGTACAACTTTGTCGCTAAACCCAACAATGTGAAACCAACAACCTGCAGCTATACAAACCCAAACGAAACACGTGGCACAGTTGCAACCTTTCATCGCACGTGCGAGCCCCGAAGCACATCGATTCTTGTTGGACTTTACTAGCCTGTCGTGGCACAACACGACTCTCTGAAACCTGAACACGGTCGCCACACGGACTTTTTTTTAAGCGACCCGCTTCAAAACGCTGTTCCAATGCTTGCCGACATTGTAGCCGAACATGTCTGTATACCTGCGACATTGGAGCTTGGAACGACAAGCAGCCAAGCCAGGACCCCACATATCCAACATTGTCAGGGCGCTTTGTGTCGCAACGGTATTCTGCGCCATGCAACCGGCCTTGCGGAGCTGCACTGTAAGTGAAGGCGTGAACAAACCACGCGTTCTGTTTCGTGAGCAACAAAGAAGACATCGAAGCATATGCAGACAAGAAACAAAAATCTGCTAGAGCTGTCGTCTTCTTCCGCAATTGTTCGATTCCATCTTCGGTGAGTTTGCGTTCCTCCGTCTGTTCCTGCCCAGAGAGTCATTCCGAACAAGATTTGACATGTCGGAACGAAGGGCGCATGAAAACATGTCAAGGTGAGAGGTACGGATGTTAACGATGTGTCGTGCTTGAAGCGTTTCGTTCACGTCCTCCTCATCGATGTTGGCTTCAAACCAATCTTGCATTTGTGCGCTTGTATCTTCAACCTCAGTTTCCAAACACAATACGACACAATCAGGGGGCGAAGACAAAAACATTGACAAGGGTGCGGCTCCTCTGTGCAACCAATCTGCCACCACATAATCGCCAACACACAGCATGTCGTGTAGCCGATGCATGACGGCAGCGAAGTGGTGGTGAGCGTCTTCGGATACCAACCTGCAGAACATGAGGGCGCCAGCTTCGGGAAAAAAACCTAGACGAGCACAGTAGAAACCGACAGGACCTGTTTCAATTCCTCGGCATGCGATGCCAGCACGAAGGATGCACTGCTGGGCATTGCTCCGCCGCACGTGCTATGTCATGATCTTCCGCGACATCGAAGGCGGAGACCCGCATCATGGCATATGATGACCAACCACGTCGTGGGCAGAGCTTCCATAGGTTTACGTTTGTTCCTCTGTTGGTCATACAAACCATGCAGACGAGCAGCCAGGGCCGCGGCAACTCTGCCGCAAAGCCGTCTGTAAAAAGTTCCTCGCGCGCACGCATGTCTCACAGAACAGGATGACAACAAACACAATTGCGCACCAGAAACTCCACAAACGTCCTGAAATCGTTCAGTGCTGCATTCCTTCACTGTTCATGGGCAGGCAAATGCAAGAACAACACATTCGTAACCGCACCAACCACACCAATGCCGAGAAGGAACATGAAACTCGATTTTCGGATGATCTCGGGCTCGTTTGCCTATGTTGCGCAGCCATGCAAGGAACCGATATTTTCAGAGATCTTCATGCTTACACGTACTGGCCTGGCAATGTGTGAAATCAAAACACACACGCACACAGGAGCAAACGGGAGGACAACCGCAACACTCAACTTCCAACCTACAACTTCCAACTTCCGTTTTCTACCTTCTGTTTTTGCCCTTACAACTTGCAACGTGCTACTTGTGGCTTTGGACTAACGACTTATGACTTAAAACTTCAAACTTACTTTTCTCAATCTTTGACTTTGCGCGTGGTGCTGCCAGCAATGGGGCCAGTCCCCGAAACCTCCTTGCGGAAATTGAATTTTCTGCACACAATCCGGTCACTGGGAGAACTCAAACTTAGGTTCGAGACATCTCCAGGTGGACCCACCAGTAGCACTAACGTTGCTTTTTCGTACGTAACACAATCTTCTCGTGATTCGCCGCCATGGCTACGTTTACGACACCGCCGGTCTGGTCAGCTGCCGTGGAATGCCTGGTGCAATCAGGCGCACACCCGTGGTGCGGCTCACCAGTCGCACTAGCACTCCGCGACGCAAAGCAAAAGGGTTTTGGTCCATCGCAGCTGCCCGCTCATTCGCTGCCAGCCTGCTGTCCCTGCCCATCCCCAGCACCGCGAACCTTGACGGAAACGCGCCTCTCCTGAGCGACGTCCTCGCTGACTCGGCTGAATCGCCGCCGCTCGCCTCTCGCTTGGGGTGAGCCCGGGTCGGTGGTTAGGCGGGTTGTGGGTTCGGTAGGGCTCGGTGGTCTGCTGCACTGGGACCGCGATCGGAAGAAAAACAAAAAGCAAAGGAGATAGGCTTCCCTTCGCCAGCGCTACGTGATATCATATATATCATGCTTAATTACGCCATCTTCGTTGGTGGGGCAGCATGACAGCAAAAAAAACTGTTGATGTCGCGCCCGTGTTGTCCCGTTTGCTGCTGTGCTGTTGTCCCGGATGACGACACCGTGTGGTCATGGCCATGCGCTCGTCGTATTTGGGCTGCGCCGTACTCCTTCGGCAGCACAATCACAATCCTGCAACGTCCACCGGGACCCAACGAAGACCGTCAGCTTCGCGAAGCTTGTGCCGAGGAATTCTTCTATTCCCCCCCAAGCCGCAACGCGCCGGAACAGCAGCAAACGAACCCCCGAGCTCGCGCGCGCCCGGCGCTGCCGCTTGCTGACCAGTGGAGTCGAGGTTGGTGGCCGCTTTGCAGTCCAGGTTGGCGGCGCCCGCTTCCTCCGCCTCTTGGCATGGCACCGGGCCGACGGCGTCCCCGCTGCACTCCGACCGGCGTCCCCGCTGCACTCCGACGGCGCAAGCAGCCTGGGTCGCGCGCTGAACAGGCTTCTCGGTGGCGGCAGCGCGCATATACGCCAGCGCACTCCTTGAGCTGCTGGACGGAAGGACGCCAAACCTCCACGAAGTTTAGGGTATTGGCCGACGCGCGCTGGCACCCACAGCCCAGCCGCCTGCCGATGCCCCAGCACTAGACTGCCCGTACCTTTGATCGGCCTCGGCAGGTGCACAGAGGCCGCTAAGGGCGACGAGGGTAGCGTCACCTGCAAGCTGCTCCATTCCACAGCGAAAGGCCGTTGGCCACGACCTCAATACGGCATGCATCTGGCTCATCGACATTCATGTCCGCCAGTCGCACGTTGTGGCAAACCCGTCCTCCCGCTTCCCGGCAAACACGGGCAATTGCGCGCTCAAGCGGCAACACGCGTGGGGCCAGGATACCGGAAGTGGTGCACAATGACCGGTGGTACCCCCCAAGGCATCCAAATGGCTGTGCGGTGTCCCGACCCCCGCCTGTGTAACATACGTTATGTCGCGCCCACTTGTTTCACACGTAGGCCGCGGGGTTTGTTGCGGCTGTTTCGCGTGTTGTCTAAATGCCTGCGTATTCGAAGGTTGCAGTTGTCGCGGAGGTTTGTCGCGGACGCTGCTTGTCGCAAGCAGAACGGCTTTGTTACAAACCCTATGTCGCGGAAAGATGCCCGGGAGCCAGTCACATATCTAGACTTTTGAGCCGCGCCCAAATGGCCATGGCAGCTGCACGCCCGGCGTGGCTTGAGATGTGGTCTGAAGGCTGAGAGGTGCACCTTGAGCGCGCGCTCATCACATACCATACGGCGGCACGTTCGCGCAGGAGCGCTGCCGCAGTGTGGGCAGAGCCGCATGGGTCCTGAAACAACCGATTTGCGGTCAGTGACTATCGAAAAATTATGAAAAAGTAAACAAAGCACATGTAATCATTTGCACATAGAATGGGCCACGTCAGCAGCATGCGTCCTGGTACAAAAAATGAATAAGCAAGAATCAATACGACTGGTGCGGAAAGCAGCAAGAAAACATAATATAAACCACGGAGTGATGGTACAACAGCCACGTCAAGGCTATAAGACTCTAAGCCCCTCAAGCAAAGATCGCTGCGCTCGGCAAACGCTTGCAAACGTAGAGCGCGTGGGCATTCGTGGATGAACGAGTGTTGCTCATCTCCTGCGGTGCAAAAACGAGCCGCAAAAGGCTGTCGTCAGACAGTGCATCCCAAATCCAGCTAAGAGATGGCAGGCGTTGTACCAATCTGCGTCTCCAGAGCGAAACAAAAGGGCACGTGCGCAAGGCATGAAGTAGGCTCCAGTCATCGTACCCACAGAAGCATGGGTGATTGAGGCCACGGTGATGGGCAGATGGCCATGCAAGAAAGGATGGTGGCCAAAGACCTGTCCTTGAACGACCGTGAAACACAGTCAGAAGTGAAACTACATTCGTGATCATGACATCAATTTGCAAGTACGAATACGCAATACAATCACACCAGGTGCAATAACGTGCAATAACACAAAACAGAATCAGTAGTCCTCACGTGCCCCTGAGAGGATGATGGATCATGGGTCATGTCACATCTCACACGCCGATGCATCACGTCAGATATTGGCCACCAACACGATGTTGTGCAAAATGTCACGTAACGAATTGACAACATCTGCTGTGCGCGCGGCTGCTGCTGGCACTGTGCGCGTCGCCCCGCTGCAACGACGCGCTCCGCACAGTGCCACCCCAGGAAGTCGCGGCATACGCTGCAGCCCATGATGCCGCCATCTGGGACACGTTCCTCGCCTGCATCGGACTTCTGAGCCAGGCGCCAGCGCGCCCGCCTGGGGCAGCTCAGGCGCGACTTCGTGCAGTTTGGCGAGGAAGGCTGCCCTGGACATGCAGTCGTATGCGCTGCGTCCATCAAGCGACACCAGTACCGTGTCCGGGCGCAGCGCTAGCGCGGCCCGGACATGGGCTGCTACAGCATCCGTGCCGGCCCGCGCCTGCAGCGCAAATTGATACGGGCGCGTGGCTCGGTCAAAGGTCCCGGCCCCTCCTTTGCGAGGGTGCGTGACACCAGGCGGCGAAACGTGTCCCGGTAGCGGCAGCGATGCCTCGTACCCCTCCATCCGCCTTCCGCAAAGCTGTCAGCCGCGTTCGCGCAAGACCATCAGCGACGTCAGCGGGGACCTGTGCTGGCGCCAGGTGGGTCGCGGCTTCCGCGAAGAGGTCCACCGCGTCGAGGTCCTGCAGCAACAGCTTCAGGTGCTCCGCCCGCATGCCGGAACTGCGAGCGTCACGAAGCGCGGCAGCTACAGCCTTCGCAGGCAGGCGGACTGGCTGCGCCGGTTCGTACTGCAGAGCCGTGGCCGGTATGGCGGTGCGCGGTTCCGGCGGGCGACGCGCGGGGTCCGCGAGGGCCCGGTAGGTCGTCTCATTTCCGGACGCCAAATCCGCCGCAGTAAGGACATGGCGCGCTCGGGTCAGCTCGCCCATTCTCGCCTTCACGCACGCTCGGCGGCGCAAGCGACGTGTCCGCGCCGCTCAGCGTCCGCAGTGTCGGCGAGGCGCGGCCAACGCGAGCCTGCTCAGCTTTTCCACACGAAAGTTCGCCGAAGTTTATTTCATTCGTCTTTTGTTCTCAATGACCCATGGTGCTGCTTTCTTTGATGATGTGTCTGTACGGTGGTCTTGCTGCGCGGGTTTTTCTCTACGCTGTTAGCCTGGGCGGCTGGAGTTGCTTTGCAGGCGTCGCGAAAGGGTCTTGCTTTACATATCACGAGGTGCATAGTTGTTACACATGATGGCATCTTCCCGCAACAGGGCCGCGAATCTGCCAGATCAGCCAGCACCATCGACAAGTGGAAGCAAAGAAAAAGTTGCTTCAGAAGAGTCTCTTTGCCCACTCCTAGCACTGCCAAAGATGGATCCAGCAAGTCCTTACAAGTAGACTTGAGATGCCGTCATGCTGCGAACATTGTTCAAGGTGACATCCAAGCTGACCTCAGATTGACAGTTTCGAGAGTTCAAGCCGATTCAACCAGCTCCAAAACTAATTTCAAAACCAGGCGCAACTTTCTTAAACGCATCGCCCACCAACATCTGGCCGAAATCCGCAAAGAAAAGCCTGACTCAAGAACGCAAAAAAACATGGTCAGCGAAACCCACATGTTCGGCCAATTCGCGCGCTGCCACCAGCCCAAGAGCCAATGTCAATGATTGTGCGTGGCCGCAACTCATCGATCCTTCACGCTCCATGTACAATGACTCATACCTTGCATTTAGGGCCTGAAGCATACCTTGAAAAAAACCCAACCCCGAAATGGGCTCTGATGTCACTTGACAGGAGGCATCATCGCATACATCTGCCAATCAAAGGCGCATTTTCCTTACTTCTGCGAGCCACTTGCGCTGTGCTGCAGTTCAACTCGCGCGCTCCGGCCCCAATATAAAGAAAGGATCCGAACGGGACACCACGCCAAGCGCTGTGAGCCTGGAGCGCACGAAGCAACCAACTTCTCGGAATCTACAGCATCGGGCAGCAAAAGGCAGCGAGTTTTTTCGAAACTTGACAGCACCTGGCCAATGTACATCGACTCAAGTGTGTCCACGGACATGTCAGTGTCATCCTCTGATAGCATTTCCCCAAACTATCAGACTTTGAGTGTTTGCTGTGTCCTCCCGGTCTGCCCAAAGCACGAAGCGCCCCTGCCCAGCATCACAAGCAAACATCCTCAGTCGAAATTCCGCGCTCCCAGCCAGCACCTCGCCATCACCAGCAGTTGCATTTTCGACTCGGCTGGCTATTTCCTGACAGTTGTCAGAAGCCAAAATTCAAGGCATGTAATGAAAAATGCCACTGCCGATGCATCTTCTTTTGACTTATAAGCGTGGCATTGGGAGCCTCGTGCCTACGCTCACCATCCGCAAGGCGGGCACGCTTGACGTCCATGCACCCCTTTCTCTCACATCAACGAAGCTTGGGATCCCGTGGCTGCGACAATCGCATGGCGATGCATCGCGCTATCCTAAACTTGAAGTGGAAAATGGAGAGTCAACACACCGAGCAAGCCCTCACAACTTCATTGCATGTTACAAGTAGGAAACCTAGCAAGTACGATGTAAACAACACGAACAACACGTAGGACTCCACACCAAGCCAAGGCCTTGGAGATATCTCGAAACACTCGCCCTCCTCTGCGCAGTGCTTTTCGCAGCCTCTGTCTTCAAGAAACGAGGAGGCGACGAGAGCACTTTGCTGGGCTCTCTTCGCTACGGCTTCGGCTTCGCTCAACTTCAGGTACTTGCCGCGCCTCTGGGGAGCTGCCTTTCCCCGGGCATGCGGAGACCTGGACATGACTCAGTTGCTTGGCAGAGCACAAAAACACGCATGCGCCTTGCAGCATCATCGCGTGCCTTGTAGCTCCAAGCCCCGGAAAATCCACAAGTCGACATCCAACAAGCCTTCCCGTCCAGCTTGCAAAAACATGCCCACCATGTCCTAAAACATTGGCTAAACAATACGGCCAAGTGACAATGAAACGGGCACCAGGCAATGGCAGTGATTTTGTCTTTGGCCAGCTCGAGTGACAAAAACCTCTGGCCAAGACCATGGGTTACAAGCAATGTCAGAAGTGGGCATGCCTTGTGCGGAAAGACCGTGCCGGAAGCAATCATGATCCATGGGCCACGGACTTGACAAACACTGCCCGGTCTGAACGCAGTATACTATAATGTACTTTTTAGTGGTCATGTGCTCTTGCATGGAAATATTGCCATCGTGCACAAAAACAAGAGATGGTGGCTCAGTTGAACGTTGAACTCTATTTGTTAAGCAGCGATTGCTACAACTGCGATCTCACACACGCATGGCTTGTCAGTCTGACCATGGGGAATGTCAACACGTTGAGTCTTGTTGAAGAATCTTCGATTCATCAATGAATCTTCCAAGCTGCAATGAAAAAACAGAACTGCACGAATGCATAAAAGGTGAACTTGACCTCCCTAAATCCGGCTGTGCACAATGAGCTATCATGAGCTGCTCTGTAGATAAGGTCTGTATGGCCTCGATGTTCCAGGAGAATTTAGAGCTCCCCAACAACGGCCACGATGCGACCAAGCCGTCGCACTCACCACGAAATAACGTTTCAATGTAGGCACGCCCCCCTTAGCAACACCCAAGAACTTCTCAGTCGCCCATCGCCGCTTTTCCAGCCAGCTCTCGCAAGTGGATGCCGCGGATAAGTCTTGAAACTCGACAAGCGCTAATTATCGGAGTCAGGCTGAAACTTCCTAGACCCCTGGCAGGTTCAGTGACCTAGCGCTGCCGAAGGACCTCCTCTCAGTCGCCTAGCCCGCTCTCGCAAGTGGATGCCGAGAATATTCGTTACAAAGTGTTAAAACTTTCAAGGGCTGGCCTTTTGGAGTCAGGCCGAAAAGACTCCTACGTAGACCTGCGCGATAGGCAGGCTCATAGACTCGCAGCGCTACCGAAGGACCTGAACTACGGAGCCTCCAGTTTAACAGCCCCACACCAAGAAAAACAGCACCAACCTCCCGATCCTAAAGCAACGAGATTGACACGTGCGTTCTGCTCTTCCAGACTTACAAACAGCTCAGATGCTCCAACCGCCTCAACCGGATCATCAGAGCCTAAGCTTCTCGAAGATACGAGATCCAGCCAGCGGATGTTCGAGAGGACATTTTGGAGCTCAGAGTTTCATGCTAGGGCCAGCTGGGGTTTTAAGGTTTAGGGTTAGGTCAGGAAGTCATAGAAGCACCCAACATCTATGATTGCGACAACGGTGCTCGGCATACCTGCTGGCTCCGCAGCCCATATGCTGGGAAAAGCAATGCAAGCTGTGTGTTGAGAATTGTTGCAGCATGTCGCAATGTGACTTTCAGAGTACCTGGACCTCCTGTCCGTCTACGAAGTACGTTCACATTGCTGGGGCTTCAGCATCCAAGGCTTGCTAACCGGGTGAGGGCTCAGGGCGCGGTTACGGCGCTGTTCTAAAAGCTGCGTGACAGCCCTTGGGCCAAACGGGACCGGGAGAATGCAAGGCCGCACCTCCGGCAGAGACCTCTTCAGCTTCGAACACTACACCTTGGGGTCGATGCATGACACCGAGTGCCTGAAATCGCAAATACCTCGACTTGACCCTGCGGTGAACCCAGTCCTAACCAGCACCAGAATGCACCAGAATCTTCATTTGCATGTGCATTACTACAGCGGTGGCCCGTTTGACGGCCAAGCCGCCACTGCAAGAAAGCTAGGCAAGTTGGCTTTTTCGGCGGCACACCAGCAAGGCGAGCAGCACGCGGAGGCCTCAAAGGGTCCCAGGCAGGAGTCGAAGCCACGAACCCCCCCCCGCAAACCACCCGATCGACGACCGGCCGGGCCTGGGATGCAAAAATGAGTTTCTTCTTGGTTACCGGCAGCGCATTGAAAGTGGCCCGGAGGTTCTTCTCCTCTGTCTCGCCTGGGCATGATTTGTGTGGCGAGCACAAGATGCTTGAACAAAGCGCCTGACATGGCTCTTTGGCATCCTTCAGGCCACAAGGCTGGCAATAAATATGACTCAATGTGACTCTAAGCATAGATGGCGACCGATGCAGGATTTGAAGGAAGCACTTCCCACATCGCCCCCATCTTTGAATGCAAAGCCAGCGCACCGCACTACTGTGGACCGGAGGACGACACGACCCCGAATCTCCTCCGGAGCGAGTGCCGAGGCCCAGGCCGAGCTCGTTGTGACGCAGCGAAACCGTGAGCTCTGTGAGCTGCTGCAGTTTCTGCAGGCTTCCCACCACGGCTGCGGCGCCTGCTAGGCCTCGGGCGAGAGAGGGCCCCAAGCTGAAGCGCCCCACCTCCTTCAATGCGATTGCAGCCCCCTCATGCTTCGATCTTTTAAAGGTCCGAGCAAAGCGCCCTCCGAGGCCCCGGGCCGATCATGTTCTTGCGCAGGGACAACTCGAGTGTCTGCAGCTGCGTGAGCTCTTCCAGGGCGGAGGCCAGGGACTGCGCGCCCTGGTCGCCTCGGTGCCCGGGGCCGTCACTGCAGAAAGTGCTGCTTCCATGCGTCCCCTCAGACGCAAAATGAGCACGCGAGAGGCCACGATTGGGACATTTCATTGAATGAAGATAGCGTTTTTGGGGTTAAGTATCGCTTTCTCAATCAAAACGATGATATTCGGGGGTATCAAATTGCTAATGTCCGCCCAAAGCTACCCAGAGAGGCGCGGGATTTAGCCAGTCGCTCAAGTGCCTTTGAGGGTTTTCGGGCAAACCTCACGGAAGCCGCCGTGTGAATCCAAGACCCTGAAGCACGTCACGGGAGTCGAGTCCGTCCGGGTGCAGGCTGGGATGAGCTTGGTTTGGCATGACATCGCCGGCTGGATGCAGTTTACAAAAGCAAGACAAAAAAAGCCTCTGAGAACGGATACGAGTACATGGATGGGTTCGTCTTTGCAGGATTGCCAGAAACGGCGGGTGTGAAGCCGCTGGGATACGCTGGAGCCGAGTCGGAGTCAACCAAGGGCTGGGACCCCGGCCCAGGCAGTTCTGGCCCAAGCCCAAAACTAGCCGCTCCAGCTCGTTGTGCTGGGCGAGGCCCGTGGCCAGGGTCCGGGCCACGCCCGTGCCTGCCCAGGCGGAGACTATGCGCCGCGCCACTGAAAACCACCGAGGGCGGGGCTGATGCTGCTGCCGCCGAGCAGTAGCCGGAGCTCTCGGAGCGGTGGCAGCCGTGGCAGGGCCCGGAGGAGAGGCTCCAAGAGCTCGCGGTGGCGGCCTCGGACATGCAGGGCCCGTCTCTGACCTCGAAAGCCTCGGCTCCTCAGAGCTGAGCCGGCGTGCCGTTGCCACCGAGCTCGAGCCTTTGCTCTTCGTCCAACTCCTTGAATTGTTGGTCCTGCCAGCGGGTTTAGGGTTTAGGGTTTAGGGTTTAAGGTTTAGGGTTTAGGGTTTAGGGTTAAGTTTAGGGTTTAGGGTTTAGGGTTTAGTTTAGGGCTTAGGGTTTAGGGCTTAGGGTTTAGGGTTTAGGGTTTAGGGTTTAGGGTTTAGGGTTTAGGGTCAAAGACCCGAGAAAAGCCGAGCAAGCTGCAAACCCTCAAACCCTAAAAGCCCTAGAATCATCATCCCCCCAAGGGAAGAACAGTTCAACAATACAGTTGCAAGGCACAGAGCTGTTAACCCACCCCTGCCCCCCCAGAGAATAAATAAAACCAAACGAAAGTAACGAAAGGTGGTTTATGTAAGGCTTGGCATGAATGCATGTTATGATGTTCGGTGTTACTTGGTACTGCTTTGCTGCTCTCAATGCTTTCGGCACACTCGTTCTCTAGTTGCTTTGTTGTCTCTTTGAAGTGTTTTCGCCTTGTCTTGCAAGGAAGCAAACAGCAAGGCCTGAGGCTGAACCCAAAATGCAGAAGTTTGTCCCCTCGACCCTGCGCCTGAGGCAGAAACCCGACACCCTGAAGCTAAGATAAGATACTGTGCCTTTGGGCGACTGGCGTCGACTTAATTCCGGCCCGAATGGATGAAGAACTATGAAGAACTTGCCACCAAACTTCAGAGGGAGCGAGCCTCCAACTTGCACAAGAACTCCACCACGGGGTGGGCGATGGTGCCCTTCACCTGAAGAAAAGGGCAGCCACAGCGAGAGAAGATAGGAAGATGTTGTGAGAACAAGAGACGGAAGAAGAAACGCCACGATCTCTCATCGCCCCGCCTCGCGGGACCGCAAGGCCCTGGCCATTGCTAGGGCCGCCTGGCCCAAATCGTTGTCGGTCAGATCAAGCTGGGCTTCGACCCCGCTCACCCGAAGCGCCTGCAGGGCGGTGCTCGAGACTCCCTCGAAGGTCCTCGAAAGTTTAGCGCTGCGCTTGCTCACAAGCTGCAGATAGCTGCAGGTTGGGGGAGAGAAGGTTCAGATGCTTTGGGTTGGCGGTGAGCTTTCGGCAAGTACAAGAGTAACCGCCAGCCTCAAGAAGGGCGAAAGCGCCTTCCTCCACGACTTCAATGTTGTTTCCCGCAAGACTCAGCTGCTTCAGGGTCTGATTCTGATTGATTGCCTGCCCACAAAGGAATGCGCGGAAGGATGTGGCAATTGCGGAGCCAAAGCTCTGTGAAGTGTGCTCGCCAGTCGGTGGCCATTATGCTGTGTTCCTACCGCGAATCTTCCTATCGTATTTCGAATGCCACCAAATCGATCCCACTCTTCGAGCTCGAGGCCTCGGACAAAGCCTTGACAGCAGCGACGTCGATGCGTTCATGGTTGAGGCTCAGTGCCTCAAGCGTTCCGTTGGGCTGCAAAGCCAAAGCCTGGAGTGCAGCGTCGCGCTGTTCCAGCTGTGGTGTGCACACACCTATAAAAGCACTGAGCTTCCATGATGCATCCTTCCACTCAATTTAAGCCCATCCGCAACTGGCGACGCGCCTCGACGAACTGGCGGGTGTCCTCCTCAAAAAGCTCGTTGTGCTGCAGGTGAAGCTGTGCAAGCTTCTTCTTCTGGATGACCTGCCAGAGGTGGTGTTGCGGCTGAGTTCTGCCTGAGGTGCATATGAATTCGGAAGTGCACAAGTGTAAGCCGGCGTATCGTGCTCAATCCGTATCGAATCACATGCACCTGCACATTCATGCAGCCTGCACTGCACAATTCCCTAGGCAAAGAGTCGCAGCGAACACCCCCCCCAGCCCAAGGCCTGCAGCAGCAGTGGGAGCTTCTTGCTGAGCTCGCAGTGGACGATCTCCAGGCTCCTGAAAGTCACCGCGGTCTAGCCCCAAGGCTGCTTTGGCTTCGTCTTCGATAGGCATCATCGAGGCGCTCCAAGCCTAGCCATGGGAAGTGCTTTGCGTGCCGAGGCTCTCCAAGAGCGGGTAGCGCTCCAGAGAAGACAGGCCGATCTCGAGTGCTTCTGCACCCAAATCTACGAGCCTGAGGCTCTTGCACGTCTCTGCCTTCTGTTTGTACACTTCCGCTTGCAATCTGCAGACGGTCTCCACATCATCTAAATGTGTGAATTTGAGCCGGCCTGAGACATCTTTACGAAATGCCTCCGGCACCATCGGGGCGATTCCCCCTTTCTCTCCTTCGGGAGAGTCTACTTCACGCGAAAGGTTAGTGGCTGTTCGAGTGCTAGACCACTCCCTCTCAGCAACGCACCACCCACGCTGCTTGTACGGCGTGCGGTTCTTGACCAATTTAGTCACAGACACTGGCTTCACCAGGCCGGTGGGGTGGTGGTACATCATCACGCATTCTTGCTTCCGCTCGGCTTCTGCTATGTCTGCCTCCGGCGTCAGAGACTCAATTCGGAGAGTGCTCGTCTTGTCGTGGCAGTACAGCACATGCATGTGCTGCATCGCACGCCCGAAGCTGACATTCTGCTTCTGGGAGAGTCGCTGGAACTGAAACAAGGACACATAATCGATAAAAAACCACTCCTTTCCCGTAAGAGCCTTGGCCAGCTTCGAAACCTGGTATCCGTACGGATCACAGTGCTCGCGCGACTCCCAGCAATGGGAAAGTGAGACTATCTGGGTGCCGTCAGGCGCCTTGCCATCGGCCCAGGCTTGGACCTCCAAACGGTGATGATCAATGGGACAAGGAGGGAAGCATGCTTAGGGCTGCCTCCAACATGGTGCGGTTGTCGCAGTCAAAAGCTTTTTGGGGCGGGGTTGGGTTGGAGATTCACAGTGATTTTTAGCACACAAACCACGTACCGCACCTCCTCGTGCGTCACAAGCGCCG
Organism: Symbiodinium natans; assembly: GCA_905221605.1. NCBI lineage: Eukaryota > Dinophyceae > Suessiales > Symbiodiniaceae > Symbiodinium > Symbiodinium natans. The sequence continues at coordinate 728,917 of CAJNDS010001502.1, forward strand.
TCCGGCTTTCCACGTAAGCGGACTCCGCTTCCTGGCGGCGTGGGAGCCGCTGTCCTTCCCGGTGCAGCTTCAGAAGGAAGTCGGCTCGCACCTCGAGCGGCCAGGATTCCATCCGTTATGGCGGCATTGACCACTACATCCCTTTGAAACTATGCTATTGCTAGACTGGACGATCCCAGCATGGTTCAACCCCATAGCCGGGGGTGCGCACTAGGCGGATGTCAGCGACTTTCAGGAAGTCTGCCAGCCCCTGCTTCTGAGCCAGGTCGTAGCGCTTGGGCTGGCGCAGGCAAGGCGTGACATTGTTGTTGCGGAACGCTCACCCCACACCCTGCCTCTTGCAGCTCAAAAGTTGGATCAAGGCGGCGGAGGCAGTTTGCCAACTCCTCGCAGCTCAGCAGCCCCTCGCCTCCGCACGGAAGCATCCACCACGAATCGGGTTTCCGAAATCATTCTGATGGGGCTCTTATGGATTCTTATGGCTGGGCTTCCGGCGATCTGGACTAACCTCTTGCCAGATGCCCTGACCCAGGCGCTCGGATGCATGCTGTTGCAAATTGGGCACGCAGTCTCTGCCTGCAGCATGTCCACGGTGAAACGGTCGCCTGATGTGCACAGCACTGGGCTTCACCAATCAATAGGGTGGGCATTCTACAGCCGACCTACATGTCAAGCTTGAGACGGACGGAAATTCCCTGGCGTTTTCGCCCGTTCTGCTTCCGGCCTGCAAGGTTCCTGACGAGGATGTGGAGGGCATCCTTGGAGATCCTCCGCGTGCCCGGGCCGCCCTGGCAAGCAGAGCCGGTAAGGAATTCTCGTTATAAACCGACGGCTGAAAGACTTTTGGCTTTGTGCCTTTAAGTCTTGAAGGGTATGCCTAGCCAGGTATGTTGTCACAGATCCAGCTTCCAACTCGCGACCGGAGAGACGCATGAACCTGACAACGTACCACCTCGTGCGCGCAAACCTGCCTCCAAACGGATGTCCACATCTTCCAGGAAGTCAGCCAGCTTCGTCTTGTCAGCTAGGTCGTACTCCTTCGCCTGCGCTGTCTGGGACAAATGCCACCAGTGCATTCTACCCAATCTGACCCACCCTCTCAGCTGTTCAATGCTGCGTGTATTCCAGAAAACAGCCTGCAAAGCTGCTGCCGCCGCAGTCGCAGCACGTCCACATATCATAGTCTAAGCTTTTTGAGGTTTCTAGGCCCTTTTTACACCTCCAATCCTCATGCCTCCAAGCCCCTTTTGTGCCTTTCAACCTCCTTATGCCCCTGAACCTCCTCATGCCTCTTTGTAAGACTCCTGGCGTCTCCCAACCTTACGTCTCTAACTTCATTCACACCTCTGTATGCTTCTCCGCGCTTCCAAATGTCTTCAAAGCTGTAATAGCATCTCCGCGTCACGCCTCGAAATGGCCTTCATTTGCTTCCAGGATAAAAAGCCGAAGGGCCGAAGACTTCTTCACCAAATGTTTTAGCTCCAGTTTCGTTCGGTGCCCATGCCACACCCAACCATTAAGGCCAAAACAAGGCACTTCGATTGCCATCGTTTTGGAGCACCAAAACGACCCGTGCGCCTTTGTTCCACCGCCATCCGCACCGAGACGAGCAGAGAAACACGGTGTTCTCAATTTTTTGTCGAGGCCGGGGCTCCTTGTTGCTTCAACCCCTAATACCCCTACTAAGCCAAAACTACACGTGGATCGTTTCATGTATGTGAGTCCATGTTCAAAAACCTCAATACTTTGTGTTTTTTGGAGGTTAGTTTTGGGATATCATTGACATCATTGGAATTACTTCCTTCATGAACAACATACTCTGCAATTTAAACCCGAAAAGAACAAACGATATTACTACACATATATAATATAAACGCATATACATACATACATACATATATACATATATACATATATACATATATACATATATACATATATACATATACATATATACATACATATATACATATTATACATATATATACATATATACATATATACATATATACATATATATACATATATACATATATATATATACATATATATACATATATATACATATATATACATATATATACATATATATACATATATATACATATACATATATACATATATACATATTACATATACATACATATACATATATACATATATATATATATACATATATACATATACACATATATATACATATACATATATATACAATATACATATACATATACATGTATACATGTATACATGTATACATATATATATACATATATACATATAACATATACATATATATATCCATATATACATATATAAATATATATATGCACCCCTACCCCCCCCCCCCCCAGCGACCTACCCTTTTTAGTTCTACCCGACCCCTATTTCTAAGCACCAGCAAGCTAAGATAAAACCTGCAGAGCTCTCTCGCACAAGTCCCTTTCTTTTTGACGAGTGGTGGCGGGCAGCAAGAATCTGGAATCAAGATGAAAGCTAAATATGCAAGCTGAAGCTGAAGGTGTCGAGAGCCAACCCCCCCCATCCGAAGGGAAACGAACCGGGAAAGAGGGACCACAGCGTAAAGCGAAGGCAATGCTTAAAGCTAAAGTACAGAACCCAAGGGAGGGAGAGGTGGGTGCTTCGAACTGGACACCAAGCGCATGACATGTTCGAGCAGCTGGTGCTAAGAAATAGGAAGCAAAGATTTCCCAAAGTGCATGAAAAGGCGTCGTGTAAAACAGCTGTGAGTAAACACACGAACAGTTCTACCCGACCCCTATTTCTAAGCACCAGCAAGCTAAGATAAAACCTGCAGAGCTCTCTCGCACAAGTCCCTTTCTTTTTGACGAGTGGTGGCGGCCAGCAAGAATCTGGAATCAAGATGAAAGCTAAATATGCAAGCTGAAGCTGAAGGTGTCGAGAGCCAACCCCAAAAGTGTAACTGCCACCACAAGTCAGAAAGAGCAGACGCTAAACATTGAACCCAACCACTGAAGTGGCTGCCGATCTGACTGCTTTGCAATCAAGAAAAAGCAAAAGATTGCGGTTGCCAAAGAAGGCCGTGTGACTCAGGCCAGATGCGAACATCAGGTTTGAAATGCCAAAGCATTTCCCATGAAAGCCGAAAACGATCATCCAATGAAAAACCAGATGGCAGCTCCTCGCCTTCCATCCACCGTGACAGATGATCAGCAATAGTGTTTTCGAAACCAGCAACGTGATGAACATCCAGAGAAATGCCAGTATGCCAAGAAAGAAGCGAAAGCTTTTGCGCAAAGAAAGCCAGGGGAAGAGATGTGCAGAACAACTTGTTCGATGTAGATTCCGCCCCAGTATTGTCGCACCAAGAAGGTACACAGATCTTAAGTCGTCCGCCAGGAAAGCATGAAGCCAAAAGAAGAACAAGCCCCATTTGGGCCAAAGTCTCCCAGCACGTGATGGCCTCTTGTGCAACTGACGGTAGATCAGAGATCAGTTTCTGAAGAGCACGAAGGCTGAATACCTCAGAAAACCACACTGCAGGTGCATCCCCCATCTTGATGAAGCCGCCAATCCCAATCTTGTTGCCAGAAGCGCAGGCATCTGCAGCGAAAGCGTCTGGGAGCCAGCGAGGCGGCATAGCCAGTGGGCGTGAAAAGAAAGGCATCTGTGCCCATTGCTGCCAGTATCGCAGGAAGACCTTTGATTGATGCGAAAGTCGACGCTTGGATGATGCAGGATTGGTGATGCGAAGCCAGATACGCTTTGGTGAAACACCAACACGTCGTAGATCTGCTTTGCTGCGCAAGGCCTGATGTTTCACCGAAAGAAGACGACCACCAAGAGGGAGCGCTGCGCCAGGTAATTGCCGCTGGACCAGAAGGTCATCTGAAATGCATGAAATGAGCTCAATCCACTGTGAAGGCTCCACGGAGTATGAAGTTGCAACTGGACGACGCATGTCATCGTACAAACATGACAACCAAGGCTTAAGCAGTTTGTGCATCTGGAAAACCCACTGCAAATAACCGGCAACGATCTCCAATTCATGCCGCGTAGTGAAGTCGCCTTTGAGCAGTGCCGATAGCATTGCACGCAGTTTCTCGAGCTTCTCGTATGGCAGATGAAAGGAGTGTGAGCGCAGGTTAAACGACCAGCCTATCCAAACCACACGTGCACCAAACTGTAATTTGGCCCACGAGAGAGGTATATTGACGCACTGGCACACAGAAAGTATCATCGACGATGTCAAAGCTGCCACTTCGCAAGGTTGAACCATGTAAAAATCATCCACGTAAGCGCACAGGGAATGCTTCAAGAAAATCAGCAAATGCAGGAATCGTATGAAGAAGGCTGAAAGCCTAGTCCACCAAAAGGCTGAAAACGCTGCGCCGAACGGGCAGCATTTATATGCAAAGCATGTGGACGCCAGCTGCAGCATATTGAGGCCCCATTCGTCTGGGTGTATTCGGATTGTTTTGTGTGCCCCCTTGATATCCATTGCGAATGCCAGAAAATCTGTATCATCCCCCCTGAGGGGCCATGATGCACGAATATCCTGCAGAGACGGCATCATGTAGCGCTCCGGAATGTAGCAACCAGCATTTGTATTGGATATAGAACTGTCCATGATCAAGCGAGGAGCTTTAGGATGCTTGACAATGTTGCACTTGCCCACGGCAGTGAGATTCGGCCAACGTGACTGCGCCGTCTCCAGTGAACCAACCTCTTCCAAGAAGCCAGCAGCCACCTCCTGCTCAATGAGCTCACGGAACAAATCCGGATCCTTTTCTGCCTCACTCCAGTTACCAGTGCAGTGTTGAAGAGGTGGCGGATCGAAGTCGTTTGACTCCAGCGGAATCAGAACCCCAGACAAAGGTATATTGCGACGGTACCCTGTCGGCACCCCATCATGCAAGCATGGCCATAGCGACACATCTTTATCAGAAATGAAGGATGCCACAGCCTCCAAAGCTGACAGAGAATAAGGCTGCCCAACCGAAACTTGCCAATCCAAACCAGAAGATGGTGCCAAAACCGCATCCCAAATTGCACGCAGTTCGAAAACCTCCTCTGAAGTGAACAGCGGGGAGTTTGTATTATTTGCTACATGCTCCCGGAGGCGTTGTGGAGCACGAAGCTGCAAAAGCTTTGCATGTAGCTTGTGGCGTACTTCACGTAGGACATCATCCTTGCCTGGCTGTGGCGAAGACCAATCTGGCATGCTGAAGATCCCCCCCCCATCCTGGGTAGCACATGGAAAGGAAGCTGACATAGGTTTGCGTGGAAGCAGCTGCATACATTCCTGCAAGACAACGAAGTTTGCGTCTGGCAGCGGCGTAAATAAAGGAAGCACATGCTGGGCAAAGGCGCTGGCCAAACTCTCCGGGTACGTGGCCGTCAAGCGAGACAGATGCTGCCCAGTCTCATCTTTGACGCCCCAGATCTGTGCGTGTGCATCCTTCCCATGTGGGCAAACGCCAGCCAGGCTCTGAAGTGATCGAAGAGATGTCGCAAACGCCCAGTGCTTAAACCAATCCTGCTGCCACTGGCAAGCGGATGTGACGACCACATCAGCCGCCACGGAGTTTAGGTAGAACTGAGCCTCCTTCAAAAGCCAAAGCATAGAGTTCCTGGGATGTTCAAGACAGGTTTGGCCACCTGACTCAAAGACTGCCAGCAGCAAAGATATGCAACGGGTTGCCAAAGAAAAGCTAGTACGCAAACGTTCGGACTCTGCATCAGTAAGATCAGACCTGCCATAAGGCTCATCTGGAGTGCGGATAGCCCGAGGCCCACCGTCTTCTCGAAGCTTAACCAGCGAAAATTCGCCACAGGGTGGACTAGCATGTGCCAGTTTAAAGACACCATTGTGAGCCAAAGCCAGAAGTCTATCAAAAGTCTCATCGTGAAGAAGGTCCAAACCTTCCCCAAAAAGTGGATCAACTGCAAGACAAGGAATACCCAGCGCACGTACTGCCGTGGAGAAAGGAGCCGAAGAGCCACAGCAGAGGTCCAGGAAAAGCTTTGTATCTGACGCCAAAGGCACTGGCGATGGCGATGGTGAAAGTGCCGCCGAAGATGTGGTCTCAGCCCCAGGGAATGGAAAAGATAGCGACTGCAGCTGCAATAAATCTTCGGATGACGCAGATTGGAAAACTTGCGGGGTGTACGCGATCAGCACCCATCGATCTCCAACCCACTCAGAAGAACCATGAAGAAGACGTGGGTTAAAAGAAAAAGGCTTTTCATGAATGTTCACCAGGCCGCCGGAGCAATCCACGGACTGAGAAGATGGGGGAGGCGCGGGCTGTTCCAATGCACCCTCCAACCAAAGAAGGCCACCGACATGTTGGCCCAGAGAAAGCACATGGTTTTCAGAGCCGTACAAATTCCTTGAATCACTGTGTAGCTTTGCAAAAGAGTTATGGGACACGCAAATCGAAGCCCAACTCTTCCCAGGGAAAGCTCGCCTCAAGCAAAGGTTGATGAAAGAGACAAGCTCTGGAAAATCCCAAGTCAGATTGCAAATGCCGACCTGTGTCCCTGAGCGGTATCCAAAGTTGAGATAAGCTGAAGAGTCCGTGGACTGAACCACATGCTCACGCCTCGAAAAGTTCAAATCGCCCAAAAATGCCACCAAGACCGAAAGTAAAGCCGCAAAGAAAAGCCGCTTGCACCAAGGAATTTGGCCAGCAGATCCTTAGGATTGCTGCTCGAAGGTATAGCCGCCCCTGCAAGAATGTCGCCTGTACACAAGAATTCTGAGGACTTTGAAGGAGCTGAAGCCACATGACATGAAAGTCAGTGAGGGGTTGCCCGGTGCTGAGTTGCACTATGCTTCCCACCGCAAGGGGTGCCGTCCTGCTTGGCAACACAGCAAACATGGAGAAACTTGCAAGCGGGTCGCTGGCACCCTGAAGGCAGATTGTACTGAACACAGATCTTCTGGACCTCGTTGTTGCGCACGATCTCTGTTGCCCAGGGTGTTCGTTCCTTGCCTGAAAAAGCTTCTTTAAGGCCAAACCCCCTACCCTTACCCTTAGGTTTGCCGGGAGGCTTGCCCTTGAACCCGCCCTTGCCCCGAGAAGGCTCAAACTTCGGAATCCAAGGACGAGCTTGAAGCATTGAGGACAGCTCGTTTCGGACCTCCACAACTTCAGAGATCGCGTCGTCAAGCTGCCAGCCATGAGCCAGCAAATCACCAATCACTTCCCAAGCTCGACGATCTGCATTCATCGCCTCCTGAACATTGACAGAGCGCAAGCCAGAGCCATTCTCGAAGCGCTGCAGGGCCAACTTCAAGAAACGCTTCTCATAGAGGCGAAGGACGCCAAGATGTGCACCTTCCACCAGGGCTATGGCATTGGAGTGAATTGAGAGCACAGAACGAAGGATGCCTTCTGAAGCTGGGTTGTTGCCATGTGGAAGGTCACGGACAGGCACTTCGTCCACGAAAAGATTGTCAAGCTTAGGCAGCTTACTCGGCCGTTGAAGCTGGGAGGCGTCAAGCTGAGCTTGGCTCATACGCCAAGCCCAAGGGATCCACTGCCACTCCCTCGGCATCGATTCACTGTCCAGTATTTCGGAAGGGTAAGACGTCTTGATCTAAAAATTATACTGTATATCCCACGGTACATTATCACAGAATATAAACGCTCATCCCGAAATTCTTTCAGATATCAGCTCACCCTATTTAATATTCCAGCGCTCCTTTTCCTTTGCGGTCGCACTCACGGCGAATGGGGTATGTCAGGTGATCCGGCTCGAAGGCCGAGTGAGAAGCCAGAGACACAAGGGCCACACACACGCCCACGACACATGCTACGATGCACGAGGGCATGTCACGCGCCAGTCCCTAGATCCCCCGGCTCGAAGGCCGAGTGAGAAGCCAGAGACACAAGGGCCACGCACGCCCACGACACATGCTACGATGCACGAGGGCATGTCACGTGCCAGTCCCTAGATCCCCCGAGTGAGAAGCCAGAGACACAAGGGCCACACACGCCCACGACACATGCTACGATGCACGAGGGCATGTCACGTGCCAGTCCCTAGAGGGAGGGCGGGCGGGTGAAAGCAATGCAGCGCTGACCGTGACTACTATGACATGTATGTCGCCCGACGACGATGTGCACATGTGTTTGCAAGACACGACCCAGCTGCATGACACATGAGCCCAGACTAGCACGGCGACAAGCATTCTGACATATCATGCCCATGCAAATAAAAAGATCAAAACCGTGCAAGCCTGAAAAACACCCGCCAAAACATTTCCATTCTTTCGCACTTTCACTCACACACACACACCCACACACAATTCCAGTATAATTTTTCTTTCCAAGACAGGACCGTCACGTTCCGTGAAGAAGTCCGTCTTGATCTAAAAATTATACTGTATATCCCACGGTACATTATCACAGAATATAAACGCTCATCCCGAAATTCTTTCAGATATCAGCTCACCCTATTTAATATTCCAGCGCTCCTTTTCCTTTGCGGTCGCACTCACGGCGAATGGGGTATGTCAGGTGATCCGGCTCGAAGGCCGAGTGAGAAGCCAGAGACACAAGGGCCACACACGCCCACGACACATGCTACGATGCACGAGGGCATGTCACGTGCCAGTCCCTAGATCCCCCTCTTTTCCCACAGACTTCCCCATAATGCCCAAGAACGAGTGCGACGAAAGGAGTGCCCCGACCACCCAGTCATCCACGACCAATGGTCGCTCCAAAGTGGCCCCAAGCTCGCGAGCTGTTCCAGCTGCCTGATGCCGCGATGGGCCGTCCGAGGGATTGCCTTTGGAGGCAACTCTGGTGAACCAGGGAGTGATATCCAGCGCCCGCAACATACTGGCAATGATGGCGAGCATTGCAAAGGAGTGTGGCACATGAGTGGAACCCTTTATCAAGGAGTCACGCACACCATTATTATCTATGAAAAAGATAACTTTGCGGCCAGCCAGCTTTGCGCCCCACCGCTGGAGAACCGCCAGGATTGGGAAGAGCTCGTACTGGGACACGAGCTGGGACCTCCCTTGCTCCCTCCAGAGGTGGGTCAAGTCTGGAGGTATGTGTACCTCTGCCACAGACCCCATGTCACTAGGCCCGAGGAAGAGCACTGCTCCCGAGCCGCCATCCTGGCCTTCCCATGAGCCATCAGTGAAGACCCTAGCAGGCGGCCGTTCATCCACTGCTTTCACAAGCCGCGGGACCTCACACTCAAGGCAGGCAGCAACGTAGGCCAAAGACAAAGCCATGTCGGTACACATATCCTCCTTCCAGCCTTCCACTGAGACCCTTGACAAGAAAGCCATCGCCGGCTTGAAAGGGCAGCCATGCAGTTGACCCTGAGCAAAGTTGAGTCGGCCGTGCAGCGCTGAAGCCTCACTCCGCCGAATGAACCCTTGCTCCAAAAGTCTGCTGACCTCCGCCTTCAGAGCCTCAGACCTTTCTGGCTTATTACGCACCTCAACCAACCCTTGATCGGCCCTACCAAGGTTAACCCTAACGCCCAGCATGTCGAACACGCGAGAGAAAGGAGCATTCTTCTTGGGCTGCAAGGCTACGCGCCATCCAAGCACCTCGAGTAGCCCCACCAGAAAGGCCTCAGACGATCCCGCGGTCAGGCTTGGCTCCACACAGGGGAAATCGTCAAAGTAGACGGTGCAACAAATGGCGCCCAAGGTGACTGCCAAATGATGAAGGGAAGCAGAGCAGCGATTGAAGGAGAAGACCGAAGCAGTAGCCCCGAACATGAGGGCCGTGCCCACAAAGTAAGCAGGCCTCTCCCGGATAGGGTCCCAGGCTACAAGCACACGATTGAAAGCTGTTTCGGGTCGACACCCAAGCTGCTTATATGCAGATGCCAGATCAAGCGTTTTTCCCAGCAAGCCCAAACCTGTACCCCACCCCGGATGGCGGACCACGTCAAGGACCTTGCCCGAAGCCAACTTGACTTGGGACCCCGGAGTCGCTGCTGCACGGATCAACAAAAGCACCAAGGAGATGAAGTGATCCGCTCCCATAAGCTTCAGCTTGTTGAAGGCAGCGTAGGCTGAATTTAGACCCGACTGCAGGCAATCATCGATGATGCGCACCTTTTCTCCCTGAAGTATCGGGAATCTCCGAGTGCAGAACCACTCGCTAGTGCCCAGATGCTTACTGACAGAAGACTCATCCTCAAAGGGGCCAGCTATCCAGCCTTGATCCACCTCTTCAAGGGTCTGCTTCCACAGCTCATGGTCAGAGCGACCATCTCCAGTCGGGCCACAGCGCGCCACCGTGGCCTTGCGCCTCCACACGCACTGACTCTTCAGCTGCGGCATAGTTTGCTGCGCCGGCTTGACCCCTTTTGGAAACGCCCCAGACGGTGTCGCTGGGCCTACGAGTTCGAACCCCTGCCTAACCTCTGCGATGAGTCCCGGATCTGGAAACTGGGTTTCGGCCAGCAACTGTTCCCACAGCAACGTCGACTTGCCCTCAAGGACCCTAGCCAAATCTGGATGCATACTCGCATGGAGCTTGTTCTCATCAGGCTGCAAGTCGCGCCGTCTAGATTGGAGAGTCCGAAGCACGTTCAAGCGAAGGTCAACCAAACCACTAGGCCCTAAACTAAGAACCCTTAGGACTGCCTCAACCATATTGTCAGGCAAAGGAAGAGCCAACTGCAAAGGATGCTGCAACACCGACGTGGCCTTCACGGTCTGACTTGGAGTGCGATAAACACCAACCAAAGGTTCCTTTAGCGTGGCATTCCCCCCCAAGAGCGCCACCACTGTCCCAGGTTCCTCAGCGAAGGGTAACAATGCTGCCACTTCCTCCTTGCTGCTGACAGTCTTGACAACATCCCCTCTTTTCGGAAAGACAACATGCGGTGGGAGCGGTTTGCACACAGCGCCTGGCGGCACACACTGTGGAGGACAGACCAGCCAATACTCTGCCAAGAGCGGAGGTAAGGGCCGCTTCGCAAACTCACGCAAATGCCGAGGATTCTTGACACCGTCACCAATGGAGGAAGCCTCGAACTGAACCCCAAGCTGCAAAAGCGCTGCGTGCGCCGCAGCCGCGAAGGCCTGTGCCAAGAGCCGTGGGTACGCAGCCTCCTGTGCGGATGGGTAGACAACTCCAGAGGGACCATTGTACGGCTCCCAAGATGCATGAGTATGTGTGGAGTCGCAGCGGGCCCGCAACACATCGCACAAGCCAGGCGAAGCACGGAATGTTGTGGCTTTCCGGCGCTCCCCGCCATACATGCACGAGTCAAAAACATTGTCCACAAGCGCAAACCAAGCCATTGGATCAGGCAAGTCCTGAGCCATGATGTCTGCCACACGCCAGAAAAGGGAACGAGTGGGGTTCTCACAGCTCACCAATGCGCCCCGCAAGCAGAGAAGCCACATGGCTGCCAATGTGACGGCGTAGAGCACGTTCGCCGCTTCAACCCGTGCGGCCTGAGTGCCACGCAAGCCAGGCAGGCCAAGCGGGTGTGCACCGGAGCGCAAAGGACGCGCCGCAAACTGAAGGCCGGGCGGCGCCGGGCGTTCGCGTGCCCGCGACGCCGTGCCACACACAGGGGCGAAGTGGGCCACACAAACATTGGCTGTGCTGAGAAGTTCGAAGAAAGCCAGCTGATCCTGGGGATCCGTGAGATCAAGAGCGACGACCTGAACAGCCGCACTTTTGCGAACTTTATCAATCGGCAGGATAGACATGCCAAGCTCACGGCACGCCGCAGACAGCCGTGCCTGGCCACAAAAGATCTCCACGCAGAGCGCTTCCTCAGGCGCACAGGTGAAATCCACAGGACTGAGCGTGGCAGCTGGAAGGGGCACCTGGACGCCAGCCAACGACAACTCACTCGGCAAGACACTAGCAACCGGCCACAAGGGGAAACCAAAGCTGCGGAGCTGCATTGAGAGACTCGACAACACACCACAACCTGCAGGACTATAGGCGACGAGCAAAATGCGATCGCCTTCCCACGCCAAAGTTGCATGCCTGCGAAGGGGGTCGAGCAGCTGTGGGCCAGAAGCAACGTCGAGGGCCTCTCCCCAGAGGGTGCCCGTGTGTGTCTCAAAGGGGACGGCCCCCCCCGACTGCTCTTGCCAAACGGAACCGCCGGAAAATTGCGACAACGGCAACAACAGGTTATGCGAGGCATGCTCGTTGTTAACATCAATGTGTAAATCTGTCTGAAGGTTACGAAAAATGGCCACCGCTGCAAAAGTGTGTGTCGGCGCCTGGGCCCGAACAAACTGAACCAGAGCGCGCGTGACATTGGGAAAAGCATGAGTCCGCAAGCGGATGCCGGTAGTACCGGACTTAGACCACGCACCAACTGTGAAGGACAGGGAGGCCGGGCCTGCAGCGCCCCGTCCCGGAACCTCGGATTCAAGATGCGGCACAATGGACAAAATTTCCTCCCGGGTGGGAGGGTCAGCAAAAGTTGCGGCCATGGCCTCCGGTTGCGGAAACTCCGTGGGCGAATGCCCTGCAGGCAACCGCAACGCCACATCACCAATCCGAACCGAAGGCAAGGGACCAAGAAACTCCAAAGCAGGGGCCGCGGAAGGGGGCTGCGCCGCGGCGGCGCTGTTGTGCGACAACCCGGTTGCAGATCACGCCTTTGAGCACTCAACCCCCGGATGCCTTTGGAAACAAAACCAACAGATGTGCTGCCCACGGCCGCACTTTTCATGCGCTTGCTGGTCACACGCCTTCCTATTGAACCGGAAACAGATAGGCCTATTTTGTGCGTCCCAAGTCTTAGCCCCAGCAGGAAGATCAAGCGATTTGCCCGAGCCCTTCCCCCCGCCTTTAGCCGGCTGATTTGAAGAAGCAACAGTCTGGGAAGAAGGGCGTCGACCCTGTCGCCTTTTGCGCTTCTCCCGCAAGGCTGCCTGAGCAGATTCGCCCGCTGGAGGCTTTGCGGGGGGCGGCCCCCCAGACCCGGACCGCGGCAGAAGCGTGTAAGCAACATCCGGCGAGTCGAACAACCGGACGGCTGCGGCGTCAAGCGGCAACGGCTTGCCAGAAGTGAGTATCTTGCCGCGGGTATCCTGAGCAACAAGCGTCCACAGTAGGCGATCAGCCTCGACAGCCTGTTGCAACTGCACCGCACGCTGGCCTTGGAGCACAGGCCGCAGGAGGTGGGCAAAGAAGCGCGAGATGACACGATCAAGCTCAACATAAGTGGCAATGCCAGCCATCTGAAATGCCAGAGCCCGCCTTTGCATACACAGCCTGACATGCAGGTCGCTAGATGTGTCGGCGACAGGCTCCTGCTGAGATTTGGACACCTTGACAATGCCCTCAATCCTATATGTCACCGGATCGCGTTTCTCAGAGCGCATCTCGGACTCCCTCGACGTGCACTTGCTCAGCTCAAGCGGTCCTAAGCACTGCTCCTCTGCAAACGCAACAGCCCGATCAACCAAGGCATGCGAGGGCTCAATCCAACTGTCAATCGACAGACCAACAAGCTCACGCTTCAAGCGCTCTAGGCGGTCCACACGATCCGCCATGGACAACCGCTTTGGTTCATCGCGGGGCTCAAACTTGTCCTTCAACTCTTGCACAGCAAGCGTGTGCGAAGTGTAGAAAAGATGCCGGAAGCAAGGCATGCTATCCTTCGGATCCGACCCAAGATAGTTCTTGAGGGCCTGCACAAACGGGGATTCATCAGCCGAGCCCGGCTGAAAAGACGAGATGAAAGCGAACCGTGCATGTGTGGAAACCCCTTTTTGGACGAGAGCATCCACATGAGCCGCGGAGATTCCCAATCGCAGTGCATCCGCACGGAAGGCGGCCTCAGAGTCCACACTCATCCTGCAGGCAAGTTGGGATAGATGCGGCATGCGACCGGAGAGACATGGTCTTTTTCCTTCATACACAGGTGACAGCCAAAGTTCCAGCAAGCTGCACGACGGCAGCGACTGCGCGACGGCAGTCTACGTGCTCGTAGGACAACCCCTCCTCATTGCCTGCACACGACGGTTCAGGCCGACACGACGATCAAGACGAGGACTGTCCCTTCTGGCACGGAAAGCACAACGGAGCTCCAGCAACACTCTGTGTCGCCGGCGCCACATAATTGGCCGTCACAGGACGTCCACACAAAAACTTGTGACCTCCAGCCGCAAGCACATGTAGCGTCCCTGAAGAAGAATGCTGGCGATAGATGAGGGGATCCGGAGCTCGGATATGCCTTCGCTCCGCCTGGGGCACAACATGCCCCACCGAGCCTTGTAGTTCATCATCAGCCAAGTCCTCCGACGCCGAATCATCGGGACGATGCGCCACCCCATGCAATGCCACTTCACACTCGTCGGCCGCAAGCTCCTCATCTTGTATCTGCCGACTGACAAGAGCCGATGCCGAATCGTCGGGGCGAAACTTGCCCGCCACCACATTCGAGAGCAGCTCGCGCAGCTTCTGAAGCGGTCCAATGAAGTTTTGGCGTCCGTAGGTTAGTGCGCTCACCGAGGGACGGTCAAGGTGATGTCCGAGTATTTGGCGTTCACTGAGCGAGAACGTACCTGCCTTCGCCATCCAGGACAGCTGGGTAGCCTTGAGGGAGTGCGAAGACGGCAAGGGAAGCTGCACCGGCCCTCCTTTCTGACGCAGAACTTCGCGAAGATGAAGGGAGCCTTCGCCGCTAGTCATACGCCTCCTCAAAAACGTCCCTGTCGACTCATTCCAGCTGGGGAGGAGATAATCCGCCCCCTGCCGAGGAAGACGCGCCCTCTTCATTGCAGAAAGCCACTTTTCCGCCCATGCAGCCGTATGAAGAAGTCGTCCAAACGCCGCAAACGGCAGCAAGGTAGTTTTCCGCTGGGCTGTAGTCGAAAGTTTGTGCCTCGTTGTGTCCGATGTGAGGATGCATCTTTCGCCCGTCTCATCCAGCTCGGGAAGTGTCGAAGCCTGCGCATCACCCCAACGCGCACAGTTGGATAAGACATAAAGCAGAAAACCAGCCACACATACAACTGCGGTGTCCAAGGACGTACAGACCACCTCTTCCAACCAGAGCACTTCCTGTGCCAGCAGCGCCCGAGCTTGTTTAAGTGGCCGCTTTTGTAGAAGCGCAGTATGTGCCAAACCCCGCACCCGATGAGATATGACTGCATCCAACTGGAATGTCAAACCAAGCAGCGAGTGGAAAAAGGCCACGGCCTCAAGTGTAGCTTGAAGACTAGTTGGCGCCGCATTGTTCTTGACATCTTCGAGATAATCAAAGAGTGACTGTTCGGTAATGCGAAGCCCCAGAACATAGCCCGATCTGGCATGCCACTTGAACAACTTCCACATCGACAACGCCCTTTTAAGCAAGGTGGCTGCAGCCTTCTTCGCAAAGGTAAGCTCAATCGACCTCTGTATCTGATGCTCCTTCTCCAAGACGCCAGAGAGTTCGTAGATCAAGCCGCCCAACTTGGAAGCACCGAAGTCCGACTCAAGCATAACGCGCACGATGTGAAGCGCACGCCTCTTCATGTCGTCTTGTTCGTCAGGCCAATCGAGGAACTTCGCACGACGAGCTGCATAGGGAATGATCGGGAGCCGAGCCTCATTCTCCGGCCTTGCCGTCTCTTCCTCAGAAACGCTCGCCAGCAGGTGCTCAGACCTGCCCAACCTCGGGCCAGACGTTGCCACCACCTGAATTAAAGTCCGCAGCTGAGGTCCTGCACGGGAATCTTCCCACCAGTGTTTCGGCCGCTTTCGTTGACTTTGCTCAGCCCGCAGCAGTTCCATGCTGAGGCCGATGGCAGAACCATAAGAAAACGACCCCCAACGACCTAACCCAAGGCCAAAGTGTAGAACTAAGCAAACACACACACAGATCCCCCTTTTTCCGGCCACAAAATCTGAGCCAGCACGCAAGGGAGATGTGCAAAGACAAAGGCTGCCGTTCAACGCGCAAAGGCGCATGCATGGCAAACAGAAGTGTGCGAAGGCGAAAGCTTCCATGGGATTCTCAACGGCACATTGCAGAGCAAAGAGTCCTTCCCGGACCGGAACGTCGCTGTGTCCTGGCAGCAGAGCAGGAGTACCTTAGAAAGCGCAGCACGCAATGCCCGACGGCATGCAAGAGGCCCAGTGTCCTGGAGAAGCGGGTCGAAGCCCACCTCTTCTATGCCCCGAGCCCACGGCTGAAGCATGCGTGTTTCGGGAGCAAGCCGACGGTGTGGCACGAAGGCCCAAGCACAGCAAGGCACTGCAGCACTACACTCCCCAACAACGAGGCCTGTTTACATGTCCAAAAAGGAACTCCCTCTGCAAAATCCTCTGCTGAAAAAGTGCAGACTGTACAAGGCTTGTCGAGAAACACAGGAGGCGAATGCTCAGAAATGCATCACGTAGCCGGCGGAGCAGGTCCTGCTTCAAGAAGTCCTGGAAGCCAGCGCGAGCTCCACATCGCGAACACGAGTCAGAAGAGGGCGAAGTGGGCTGGAAGAAGTCACCACTGTCCCAACCACTCCTTCCAGCTCCGAAAGGCGATTCTCGAGGGCCTGCAAGCAAATGTCAAAAGACGCCGTGCTCGAAGATGCCGTAGCTGGCTCATGTGCAGAGGGTCGCGTCGATGTCGGCAGAACCCATGTGATCTCCGCCAGGGGCGTTTGCGCCATCGTGCACAGCAGAGAACGGGTAGCATGTGGCAACCCAGCCAAATTGCCAGGCAAGCACAGGCGAGCCAATGCTTGCAAATCGGCTTCACTGCACTGCTCGATCACGCGCCAGCTCAGCCCGGAAAGTCGATGTAACGTTTCACAGGCCTGACCACGATGCACCCGGGGTCCAGGGGTATCCGCTGCAGCAGCCACCAGAACCAACTCAGGCTCTTGACATCAGGATCCGGCCGTGGCGAATCGGACTCCTCGGACAAGGGTCCTTCACGTGGACCCACCGGAGAGTTGACAGCAGCTGCCAGCGGCAAATGTAGCACCAACACGCATGTGACCTCAAAGCGCGCACAGCAGTGCCACAACAAGGCCCACGCCCAGCACAAGACCCAGGCAAAACTCGGCGCACGAGCACTTGGCATCGCGGGAGCCAGCAGAAATGTCCAGCGAGAGAGGCGATGCAGCTGCCGCCTTTCCACGATGCTTGGCGCCCATACAAAAGGAAGCTAGGCTCAGTGAAAGCAATGCAGCTCTGACTGTGACCACTATGACAACACACTCCAACTCGCCCGGCAACCGCCTGAGCTCAGTGAAAGCAATGCAGCGCTGACCGTGACTACTACGACATGTATGTTCGAGACGACGTTCACTACGCGCTGCAGGTTCAACGAAGTGTCCTTGATGCTTTGAGGAGTGGCTGGTCGCCTCGCATTACTATGCTTCGTGGTGCGGCTCCACCAGTGCAGCAACCGGCTTGTACCATTCTCTCCTGCGTACCACCTGCTGCGGTTCATCCTTTCTTTGCGCCTCGTTCTTCTGAGCAGCATGGTCAGGTCGCAACGGCACCGTCATCATCTTCGGAGCCTGGTGATGTGCAGCTTGCGTCTTGCTCTGTCGCAATGAGCTCAACGGGGCTTCTGGAGTCGACAGTTTCGTCAGAACAGTGCATTGCTTCTTCGTCTGATGAGGAATCGGTGCCTCCTGCGCTGCTTGATCTGGGCGCTCCTGAGGAGCTATGCGTTTGGAAGGCTCCAAGCGGTGTGTACCACGCTGGGGACCCAGCTAAAGACATGCTGCCGGCCTGCGGTGTTCGTTCCGCTCGGCTGGAATCAGTGGCTTTTCTTCCAGCTGGCGGGCGCCTTTGCAAACGCCCCGCTTGTATGAAGATTTTTGAGCTTCCTTTGGCGTGAAATGCAAAAGGTCCCACTTTTCGCTGCCTCATCGGCTTTTAGTTTTCTATAGCTTCAAGAGCGCTTTTTCAGTCGGAGAAGCACATGTGAGGGCTGCGTGCGCGAGGATAGCATGCATGCGTCAAGCTTCTTCAGAGCGGGGTGCAGGTACCTCAACACAAGCTTCCCCTGTTTCGTCCCAGAAACACGCTTGGCCAATTGGGCTTCTGCTCTCAGCGTTGCAGATAGTTTCCCTTGAGGTAACTTGCGCATTTTGCGTTTGCGTGCTCGCTTCCGCTTCCTCTGCAACAAGAGGCGCTTCAGCAACCTTCTGAAACCTCCGCTTGAGTGCGGCTTTGCGTGCATAGGCTTTGGTGCTTCATTGCAATCAGTGCCCTGCATGGCTTCCATGGCAACAAGTCTAGGTTTCGATGTGGTCGAGGATGAAATGCCAGCTCTTCTGGCCTCTTTCGATATCCCGTCGGAGCTCCACGCTGTGATTGGCAACTTTACGCCCAAGCTTTTCGGGCTTGTGGCTACAGATCTTACAGATTTGAATCACTTCCTTGCTTCTTTGGAGTTGGCTTCTTGTAGCGAAGACGAGTTCGTGGTTCGTGCCAAAATTCGTCGTTTTTGGCAGCACTGCTCTGCACCTGAAGTACCAGCCGAAAATCCTGCGGTGAATGCAACGCAACCACTGTCCACTACTTCTTCGACAAGTACGTGGGCGGAGACTTTTCCACCCAAGCTGGATGCTGCCGTTGTACGCTCTTTTCGGGATCGCTTTGAGAAGGACTTCTTCACGGAACGTGACGGTCCTGTCTTGGAAAGAAAAATTATACTGGAATTGTGTGTGGGTGTGTGTGTGAGTGAAAGTGCGAAAGAATGGAAATGTTTTGGCGGGTGTTTTTCAGGCTTGCACGGTTTTGATCTTTTTATTTGCATGGGCATGATATGTCAGAATGCTTGTCGCCGTGCTAGTCTGGGCTCATGTGTCATGCAGCTGGGTCGTGTCTTGCAAACACATGTGCACATCGTCGTCGGGCGACATACATGTCCGTAGCCATTTTGGCTCAAGTCTGGGCTCATGTGTCATGCAGCTGGGTCGTGTCTTGCAAACACATGTGCACATCGTCGTCGGGCGCTGTACAGTTTCGTCATGCGATGATGGCCTTGAAAAGCACGAAGGAATTCGGAAACGTTCAACTGTATGGCCATGGAAAGAACTGTAGCCTTGGCACTGTGAAGTGTAAACTCCTGGATCTGAGAGGCGGCAAACAACCCAGATTTCTGCAGGGGTTCCCTAAGAGCACGCAAAGAAGCTGCGTAAGATAGTGGCTCGAACATACCATCTTGCCAGCTGAAAAACAGGACATCAGGGGTAAAGTCTGGCAAGACTTCACGAACCTCACTTTATCGGAAGCTTATCCTAATTGCATAACTGCCGGAACGCGAGCACCTTTTCTTTGGGAGATGACGGCGGGGATCAGTTCAGGCTGCCGTTGCAGCTTGATGCACTGGGAGCCAGAACTTCTCCGGCGTGAGGGTACCCCCCCAGAGATCAAACACTACACCAAGATAGACGCTTCTTTGAAGCGAAACAGCACCTACGTGAACCTTCACGTAGGCTAGTACGACTAGCACCAAAGGGAGTGGAGGGTGGGACAGAAAAACCAGGAAGCTACGCTTCGAGCTTCAAGCGACTGCATGGGCTGACGCTTCCCCCGTCTCCCGACTTAACAACTTGTTAGGCAAACGTTGCCCGCATTCGTTTAAGCTAACGATAAAGCACAATCACGCACGCGTGAAGGAAGCTTATCGGAAGCTTATCCTAATTGCATAACTGCCGGAACGCGAGCACCTTTTCTTTGGGAGATGACGGTGGGGATCAGTTCAGGCTGCCGTTGCAGCTTGATGCACTGGGAGCCAGAACTTCTCCGGCGTGAGGTAACGTACCCCATCTTATAAAGCCTCGAACGCCAAGGAAACCCCACCTTAGACAGCTCCTGAGAGGCCCAACGCACTGCGTATCGCCCCGCACGGCAGGGGGACCCTACGACCCCCAAGACGGAGGATCGTGTCGAAAACCCCGCGACTTGGCCCGTCTGCGATGTTGCTAGAGGTGGGCACCCTCAAGAAACAAGCGTTGATACTGAGACGCTCCTCCGCTTCCACAGCCTGAAACACTATCGCTGCGCCCTCTTCTTTCCGTGTGAAACTGCGGGCTAGGGACGCTCTAGCGGCATCGTTGTCGATGAAAACGAGAAGGTCACTGTTTCGGAGGAAACGTCCCCACAGCTGCAGCGATATGAAGTAGGGCAACAACTCGCACTCGAAAACTTACCGACGCGGCTTGCCCATTCTTGCGCCGCGGCGGGGTCTAGGGTGTCTCCCCAGGCTAAAGGCACGCTATCCAGCCAGAGGACACCCCCAAAGCCACACGTGGGCACTGAGTTTGACACATCCCACTCGCATGCCCCGTCCAGCCAAAGGTGGAACGTTCTGGATGGTTGAACAGAGAACGACCGGGGGCGCCCATCCAGGACGCGTTGCTCAATGAAGTCCAAAGCTGATTGCTGGACGTCAGTCAAAGGATGCGAGGCTTCGGAGGCCGGGGAAACGTCCGCGACAGCCACCACGGCCTGTTTGGCGTTACGGCCCCAGACGTGTTGTTCCGCGAACACCAGACGTCCACGCAGACGCTGCGCTTCTTCAAACGTAAGTGAACCCTTTTGTTTAATCGCCGCTACTGTGTCCTTAAGCTCAGCGACGCGCTGTGGCGTGTTGCTGACCTGTACCACACCCACGGACTGCTGGGACAGGTCCACTCGGACGCCGAGAACATCGAAAACCTCGGAGAAGGGGCGATTCTTCTTCTCCTCCGTGGCTACGCGCCAGCCCAGTTTCTTGAACATTGAGGAGACAACGACCTCAACGTGGGCCGCGTTTGCTGCAGACGTCAGCACCGTGAAGTCGTCAAAAAAAGAGGTCATAGCTATGAAAAACTTTTTCCTTGCTATGGCTTTTAACGCTTCGCTGCACCGCAGGAAGGCATGCACGGCTGCAACTGCCCCAAAGGGCAGGCTGTGCAAGCGGCAGTATTGGACAACGTCTGATTCAGGGTCCACGACGCAAATGATGGCGAAGTGCTTGTGGTCGGCTCGCACGGCGAGCTGCTTATAAGCGCTCTTCAGATCCCAGGTACGACCGAGGATGCGCTCAGGGGGGCTGCCCGGCAGACGAAAACGAAGCCAGGAAAGACAGGCCTCGACTATCTCGTCAATCCCGTCCATCTGAACCTTCTCCTGCACACCACAGGCTGAGTTGACCAGGCTGGCTTTAAAGTTGTCGATAGGCCTCACTTTATTTTTCTGGAAGACTCCAAACCTGGGAGAAACTACCGCCAGAGCGGAAAGGTCTTCGCGGCTGCAGAAAGACAGCCACCCACTGGCCTGTTCTTCTCGGGTCACGGCCCACACAGCACGCTCAGTCGCTCGGTCACGGTACCGGCAGAGACCTGTGACGCACCGTTGAGAAATTTCTTTGGACATTAGTTGGAGACCGGGGGCCGTAAGTTCGGGGGGCCGAACGTCGGCATCCCACAAACCCGAAACGGGGAGCCAATTCACCAGGGGAAAGCCGACCCTGACCGACTCCGCGACGTCCGGGTCGACGTGACCCACTTCGCGCAACAAGAGTTCCAGAGCTACAGACATCTTACTGGAAGTGACGTGGTTGACTTCGGGGTCGAGGCCTTCACGGAGGGCTGTCTCTTGGCTCACGGAACCCTTACAAACTCGAAGGAGGTCACGGGACGCCTCCGTACGCGACTTTGCAAGCTTAATGGTGTCCTCCCGGCTGCGAGAGCTACGAGCATCTCGGGAGGGAGGACACAACGCGCCCTACGCGGGTTGGGTAGCTCTAAGGCCTGCCTACACCAGGCTTCCGGCGAGCAAGGGATGGCGACCGATGCGGTCGCGCCCTCGCGGTCGATCTCCAGGAGCTTCGACCCTTTCGGCCAGTGGTCCCAGTGGCGCGGAATCTTGCAGGGCGGGAAAAAGCTGAAGAAGCGTGCGGCATCGTCGCCCCTTAGGGTGACCTTGACAGCGAAGTCCGGCTCGCACAGCGCCTTGAAAGCACGTTTCCGCCCCACGGGGGCTTTTTCCAGGACGTCCTTCACAGCCGCCCCTGCGCAGGACGCCCACGCTTTGGCAAGCTGGGGCGTGTAAGCACTCTCAAGAGAGGTCGACCAAACACGCTTCCCTTCATGCGTGACCTGTGACCCCATGACTCATGGGCATGGTCTCCAGAGCACAGCACGGCTGTCCGACGAAACCAAGAGCGGTTCGACACCAACGTGGTGCTCTTCCGCCGGGTACTGCCAAACATGCACGCATGCAGCGTGACAACGTGAGATTTGGCCACGAGCCCACTCAAACCAGGGAAAAGCCAAATCAAGCTATTGGTGGGATTTTCAATACTCCAGCATACCCCTTTTTCGGACACATGTCTGCACCAGGAGGACATCAGCTCTACGAGGCTGTTCGCGGCACGAACGCGTGCCCTGTCACGAAAATCCTTAAGGGATGGCAGCCCCCTTACGAAATTTCGATCCCTCAGCGGCCTTGGTCCCCCCGGATGGCGAATTTCCCTGGCGCGACTGAACGTTCCGCATGGGGGGGCCCAGTGAACCCAAACTACGCCTGGCCTGTCCAGGACATCTTTGAGAAGGGAACGCCCTTCTTTCCTGGAGAGGTCCAATTGCAGGACCTTGACACCTTGAGCCTTGCAAACTTTGTCAATGCTCACTGTGTGGAAGCCTAAATCCTTCGCGGCTTTACTCAAACGTCCCAAGCCGCAGAAGACTTTCTCAAACAAAGGGACGCCCCTATCGCCATGGCCGGGCTGGCAGTCCACAGGCAAGGACGCTGACCCCCCAGCTGGAGGTTGAACTTCCTCACAGCGGGCACGGCCCGTAACAGCATCGCAACGCGACCCGCCCTTTCCAGGGGGGGAAGGAGGGGCGGGAGCGGGCGACTCACCCGGGCCTGACGAGGCCTTGCTCATTTCGACTACCGGCTGGGATAGTCACTCACGCTTCTTGTTTGCCGGACAGTTCCCTGCCCCGTGGTCCTTGGACCCACAGGACATGCAAACGTGCAGTCCGCGGGATTCCCGGACGCCGGGATGTCACAGCCCTCCTCCAGGTTAAACCCATAGCAGTAACGTCTGCCGTGATCGTCATGCGGCTGGAAAGGGCGCAGTTCTTTAGGCATCGGCGGTTTCTTTTCGGCCGGGAGGGTAGGAGCGGAAGGCTTCCCTTTACCTCTCCCCCTGCCCCGGCCTTTTTGGGGTGCGACTCCTGCCAGATCCTCTAGGGTCACGGCCCTTCCCTCCTTTACCAGCGCCTCTTCCCTTCGTCCACTCGCGGCCCCGGCCATCTGTCTGTGGCAGGGGGAAGAGGCTGAACGTGACGCACGTGTCGTTCTGCTTGGCTGCAATTAGGGCGTCCAATGGAGCCACGCCTGCTGCGTTGGGCTTGCACCCGTCACGACACTCTCGGGACAGCAACGTCCAGAGCTCTTTGTCAGCCTTGATAATTGCGCCTACACCGGGCTTGGCGTAGCCAGGCGGGGCGGCCCGGCTCGCCAGGAAGAAGTAGTTTCGCACGAGACGCTCGTGCACGTTGAAGGAGACCAGACCGACGCGGTCCAGGGCCAGACCTCTCCTGGTGAACGCCTGCTGTAGCTTGAAGTCGGTTGCTACGTCCGCATTGATCACGTTGTCCTTCTTCTTGAGGGTAAGTTCGCCATTTTCGATGGCAAAGAATTCCTTGTCCCGCCGCACGGCGGCGACCTCTGCATCGCGACTCACGCATGCGGACGGCGGAATGTAACGCACAAGCCCGTCGTGCAACATTGCCGCCGCGCGGTCTACGAGACCGTTGGAGGGCTCCAGGTCACCTTCCATGAGGACTCCAGTGAGGCGGGCAACTTGCTCTTTCCTCTTGTGCTCTCTTTCGTGGCTGGGCAAGCACTTCTTGCTGGACGCCTCGGGGTCGCCCCGATCCTTCAAATCCTGCAGGCTGAAGGCCAAACCTTCAAAGGCGAGACGTCGCAAAGCTCCTGCGTGGCCCAACGTCGGCCCAGGCGCCGGGAAGATCTTTTTCGCCAGATCTTCCAGCTTGTTATCGTCAATATGGTTGGGCTGATCAGCCACAGAGAACGCAAGGGCGGCAAAGGACTCCACATTCTCTTTCACCAGATTCTTGAAGGGGTCGCTCCCGAGCAAGTCCTCGGCTCTGCTTTTAACCTCGGCCTTGCTGTCAACCAGGGATACCATGGCCTGACAGGTGAAGAGGACAAGCAGAAAGAGAGGAAAGTGGGGGGGGGGGGGCCTGTGACGAGGTCAACAAAGCCTCCTTTTTCCTCTAGTCCTGCAAGCTCGAGTGGGTCCAGCACTGCTTGCAATGGGGACGCCCCTCTTCGAGTTCGACAACGTCGCTGGTAACGCCCACAAAGAAGACGATTCCGCATCTCAACTCCTTGAACGTGGAGGCAGCCGCTGACAGCATGCATAAAGGACTGGCACCACGGCGGCAGGGCTGCCACGGCCTCGCGGCGGGCGCGGTTCCCGGGCAAAGGGGGATCTGCCGGCATATCCTCCTCACTAAGTCGGTCCGACTCGCTGTCTGTGGTGTCAGTCATGTGCTCGGGTGCCGGTTGCTCGGCTGACGCAGCCGCTGCCGACTCGTTGTCTGGGTCGGGAGGGACATTTGAACCCCGACGCAGGGCTCCCTCCGGCACGACCGGGTCTGGTTTGTTGAAGGCCAAGACCCGCTGTCTAGTCCTAATTTGACTCCCGCGCGGGTTGTCAGGCGCGAAGTCGCCATCACGGATGGCGAGGAGAACTTCCTCGAAAATACGCGCCGCCGGCGCGAGAACGTCCCGGCTGTAGGTCTCCGTGCTACAGCGCACATGATGTGCCAACAAGCGCCGCGTGTCCAGGGCGACACCGGCCGACGCAGCCCACGTCAGGCCTGTGGCCTTGAGGCTGTGGCTGGAGAGACGGGAAGAGGCCGGGAAGACCTCTGCCAGAATGCCGCGCAACCACTTAGTGATCTGCTGCGAAGACATGGCATTTCCAGTCGGGACGCCATCTTCACCGAAATGCGGGATCAGGGAACCCTTATCGATGGCGCCTTTGACCGAAAGGCCGAGAGACACCCGTGCCTCCAGCCACTGTGGGATCCAGGGAGTCTCTAGGTAAACGCACGGCGCCAGAAGTGGCAACAAGACGCGTGCTCTGGCCCCCATGGCCGTCTTACTCTTGGAGACGGAGCCCTCTATCCACACGGTGGACTCGTCTGGGTCGGAAAAGTCGACCTCAAGAGTTACCATCCTGGCTGCATCACTGGCTCTGGCACAACTGAACATCATAAACAACAACGCTCCCGCAATGACGCGGGAGCATTGTCAGCGAAGGCCGCTGCACTCTCGAGGAATTTGACCTCCTCCACAGCTAGAGCAGGCGCACGGCGGGGCGGAGGAGCCTTGGCCTCGAAACCTTTGCAAAGGCCCACAATACGAGGGCTCGAGGTCATGTAGTCCTCGACTTTCAGGCCGAGGACGCCTCGACACCAGTTGACGCACTGAGTGAACCCGCCAGGTTTCGACCATGGCGCCTCGGAACGCTCCAAGTGAGCTAAGTACATCCAGGACACTCTCTCCGTCACCGGAAAGGGCGACGCTTGAACGGAGTCTGCCCACGTTACGAAGTGGCTCAGAGACGAAAGTCTGCGGACTATTGTTCCGGTGGCCTTGTGCGCACAGGCGCTGGCTATGCTGTACGACAGCTCGTCCAAATCCAGCGTGCCATCGGCATCTGCACGGCAGAGCGCAGCAATGCCAAACGCATCCTGCCATCCTTCCAATAGCTTCGTGCCAAGGCTTGGCGGAGACCTTTACTGCCACTGACAGTACTGACTGGCCGTGAACGCGCGGCTTCTTGGTCTCTACCGGGACCACGCTCCTCTCCGGCACTCGGACTCTAGCGGGGCGCTCAAAATTGAGGGAGAGGGGGAGCTCCAAGCACGACTGGAAACTGACCTCCCAAGGGAGCTGTACAGACTGACTGGGCAGCCTGGCCCAGGCTCTATCGGCTCGATCAGAAAACATCTCAAGGCTGCGAGCCATTCGAGGACACCGGGCACAAAATACGCAGCCCTCGCTCCCAAAAGCACTTCGCTAGACCACCCCGGCCTGGAGCAGATTTCAAACTGATGATCGGGCGCACTTGAAACGAAACGGCTGCTCACGCACAAGCAGATATAAGGAGACTTCCTCCAGTACTCCGGCAACGGCCGGACAAGGGGGGAATGCTACTAGCAATCCGGGGGCGACCACTCCGGCCGTTTACCCACTCGACCGGTACTTGCCGGTAGGGGCATGAAATCCCAACGCGGGAAGCCCAAGACGCTGAAACTTAACACAGCAGCAGCTACAGCCCCTTGACCCAAGGAGCTGCCTTTTCCACTGCGCACACTCTGTCGGTCTGAAAGCTTGACGCGGCACGGCCGCTCGTTCAAAACGACAAGACTCGAAAACCCCAAACCCCCACACTCCAGGGGTCCAGGCCGCCAAACTCTGGTACGACCAGGTAAAGGCAAGCGGGACTTTCACCGCGTACGACGCGCGTGCGCCTGTCTCACGGAGACCCTGCAGCAGTCCCTGCAGTAAATGACTCTGCAGCCGGGGCAGTACCAGTGCTTCTGGACCCTGCCCCCCCGGCGTACGACGCCGTCCCACTGCCACCTGCAGACGCTGCAGGCAAAGGCGTGGATTGAATCGGGCTCGAGCGGCACCCCGCAGCCGCTATCACACATCATGGCCCTCACCGGGGCCTCAACGCCGGACGCACGGCGTCCGGCACGCTCCGTCCCCGACGCGGGGGTGCGGGCACGGCCCTGGGGCTCAGGTCGGGCGGAGTGGGGTCGCAACTCCGCACCAGAACGTCTGGGGCCCGCAGGGGGGGGAGGCGGCACGGCCGGAACCTCGGTCGTCACTCCCCTGAACGGGCCGGGGCGCCGGGCGTCGACAAAGACGCGTGGCTGCTTACGAGCAGGCCGTACGCGATCGTCGCGTTCAGGGCGGGCGGGGGACGGGGGCACGGCCCTCGCTTCCCGCCTGGTCGTCAGGACTGTAGCTCTCGTACGTGTGCTCGTACGAGGGGCTGCACGCCGCTTGGAGAGGGCACGGCCCTTCGCTTTGGCCGCAGCAGCGGCGGCCTCTTTTCGAACGTCGGAGGGCTCGGTCGGGGGGTCCGCCGGCTCAGTGTCACGCGAGTCATCGTCCGAAGAGGACTCCTCTTCTTTAGCCGCCTGCCCGGAAACGTCCGGCGCGGCAGCAACGGGAGGCTCAGGGGCGGGGTCCTTGCTTTCGGACACCCCAGCCTGGGGAGGAGAAACGTTCTCCGGCGCAGCAGGCGGCTGGGCTGCCCCCGACGCGGGGGGGGGCAAGTTGGGAAAAGGCGGCACAAAACCCAACAGGATTGCCGCAAACGAATTGACACCGGCACGGCCGGGATCCCCGACGCGGGTCCACCCAGCGGCGACGGCCACCTCCACTACATCCGTGGCGAAGGCCGCGCCGCCTTCCCCAAGGGAGGCTTCAGCTTCACGGAAGCAAGCCAACGTGGCTTCATCGAAGGTCATGCTGCCCTTCACCGCCATGGCAAGTATGCTGGAACTGAAAGCGCAGTGCTACACTACAAGCTTAAGACGCTACTGAGCGAGACACACACAACGGAGAACGTCGTCCCAGAAAGGTCAGGCACTCCGCCAGACAGGGTAGGGTAACGGCCCTAAGGAGCACATCGCTCGAACATAACACACAAGGAGCACGTCGCTCAGGAAGAGGGACTGGAACATTCTCACGGAGCACTTCGCTCAAGCACGTCGCTATGGGAGCACTTCGCTCAAGCACGTCGCTTATGGGAGCACCTCGCTCAAGCATTAGGAGGCTTCAACAAACAGGCACGTCGCCACACAAGCAGGGTAACGGCCCTGACGGAGCACTTCGCTCAAACTCTCTGCTTATTACACAAGCAGGGTAACGGCCCTGACGGAGCACTCCGCTCAAACTCTCTGCTTATTGAGCACCTCGCTCAAGCACTTCCGTTTTCTGCACCCCAAGGTGACTGAGTAAGCAATAACACCCTGCGTGCCACTTGAGGAAAACACACAGCGGGCACGGCCCGAGGACCTGCCGACGCGACGGTCCGAGATCTAAGGGGGGAAAACGTTCGCCCACTTAGGCGAGTACTCAGCGACGCCCCTCACGGATACGACCGTGGCGTCCCCGCGCCTGTGACAACTGTCACACTCATGGTGGCTGTGGCACTTACGACGGAAGGGCCGGTACTGGTTGCGGTTATAGGGCCACGTACCCATAGACGGCAACGTGCCAGGCAACGTCCTATTTTGTGGAAACCTCAGATCTACGAGATCCGGGTGGCCACGCCACTCCTCGTCGTAGGGGTTCGATGGCCACGCCCACACGGTGCCAGTGAGGGCCAGCTGCTCCAGGAGCGAGTGGGGGCTTCCCCCGGTCCACGGGACCTCGGCTGCTCAGGGGCAGGCTCGTCCTCCGAGCTGATCACAGTAGCAGGCACGGCCTGCTCAGTGGGGGCTGTTTCCGCCGGCACGGCCGCTGGCGACTCAGGCTGCGCCTCCGGAACCGCAGGGGGCTCAGCCAGACGACTCGTCTTGGGAATCGTCCCACAAAGTCGCAAAGCAGTGCTGAAAATAGCACACATTGCCATTGCTGAGCTCCTCGCGCAAGGCTTGGACAAGAACGTCTTGCTCGACTTCCTTCAGGAAGCGCAAGGCAGCACGGGCCTCGTGAATCTGCAGCGAAACGTTCGCCGGTGCAGACAAACAGCGCCGCGCTCCCACGGGTACGGGGCCAATGTCGAGCAACGGCGAGCGAACCTGTAAGGGGTCTCTTGGCTCCCACGACGCATGGGAGCATCACGAGTGATACCCGGAGCGGGTGCTCCGGAGAGGTATAGACCGGGGCGGACGCCGTCCCGGGTGTCTGAGCATCTGACACAGACGCTGACGCAGACGCTGCGTTTACCTCCTCACTGGCTTCGACCTCCTTCTTGGGCCCCATGGCACACAAAGCTAAGGCAACACTATGCCACGCTACAGAAAAACCAGGAAGCTACGCTTCGAGCTTCAAGCGACTGCATGGGCTGACGTTTCCCCCGTCTCCCGACTTAACAACTTGTTAGGCAAACGTTGCCCGCATTCGTTTAAGCTAACGATAAAGCACAATCACGCACGCGTGAAGGAAGCGAAAACTTCGCCAAGAAGCCAGACCCAGTGGTCCACCCAAGAAAAGCCTGAACCGGCCTGAATGCCTTCACGCCATATTGCGAAAGGCATGCCCTGTGTAGTCACCTTCGTCCTGACAGCAGTTGATCGCAGAGTATCGATGTCCAAGAAAATAGCATCCCAGAGGACCGACTGTGCATCACTCCATCGAAGACTTGCGTAGATGCAAGTAAGAAGTGCTCCCGAAAATAACCTGTAAAAGCGTGGGAAGATGTCCCCCTGAATCACGACGGCCTCGAGAAAGGCAATGAAAGCTGCAGGAAACGGCACAGACTCTCGACGAGGACCAGGACGTCGAGCCTCCAACGCTCGAAACATCGGCGATGCCAAGTCGGGCCAGGGCAACTCGAAAAGTTTCTTCATCCAACGCAGAGCCTTGAGGACATTCACCGGAGCAGTAAGCCTGAAGGTTGCCTGGCCAATACCGCAAAGGCGTCCAGGAACATGAACAATTCAAAACCTCCACAGACAGTACCACGCAGCTCCTCAAAAACTTGCAAGAAACGCAGCAAAGATTGGCAATACCCTGACAGACTGAAAAAGACGATCAAGAATCTGACTTGTCTGAACTGCCTGATGAGCTTGCTGCAGCACGGGAGAAATTGCAAGAAAGATGCCCACAAGTGTGTCCCAAAGAGCTGCAGCACGTAGTGACATCGCTGCTCGCACAGATTGCTGTGACACCAACGATGAAGCTTTGCCCTCTGTTCGCCTTGTAGAAGCCTGTCCCGACCGTGACTGCAAAGGCAAATAGAAAGAAGATGCCTTTGGCGCACCCGTGACACGGTCGTGTGAATCAGCGTCCGAAGATGAAAGAGCCGAAGGCCCCATTGTTGTATCTGAAGCACCTGAAGCAGTGAGAACCTGACTGTGCGTTCCTGTGGGCACTCGGCAATGTGCGGCGTAAGCAGATGCACGTTTAGGGCAAGGCTTAGGGGAAGAGGAAAAAGCTAACCCTGGACGCGCGAGCTTACCCCCAGACATAGGTCTAGGTGGGGGTGGATCAGAAAGCACATCTGCTATCCGCTTCCGTGCAGGAACCCTAGGCTGAACCCGAACAGACCCGGAAGACCCTGGAAGAACCCCTGGGAAAGCTTTTGCGGTAACCCCCAGCCCCCGAGCCAGAGAAGGGGCCGTGCCGCAAGAAGGAGCTTTAGGAGTCGCCTGCAAAGGCAAAAGCACTGTTGTTGGCGGTGACATAGTCGTCGGAATATTATGCAATTGGGGAGGAACCAAAGCAGCTGCATGTAAATCCTCTTCAGAAGATTCTTCCAGAACATCATCTGAAAAACCAGTCGATCCATGTGCTGAAACTGCTGAAATGCAAGCCGCTGCAGGAAGATTTGCCAACGAACTGACCGTGGATTGCCGACGCTTACGAAAGCCCCTTGCTCCAGACTGAGGAGTAGAACCACCAAGCTCCCCATCAGAAGTTGAACCCACATTTGCAGACTGTTCCATAAGAAAAGAAAGAAGCAAAACTGATTTGCCCAGAAGAATCAAGAATGGGGAACCTCACGCCAAGCCGTAAAAACTGCCCGGAGAAAAGCAGCCTCTTCCAAGTACGAGACCCTCTCCGCCAGCTGACTGCAAAAACGAAGCAAAACTCTGATACACCTGCGATGCTGCAAAGATTCACGCCCAAGCCAGCTGGTAGTGTCGAGGCTGCTGTCGCTTGCAGAGGAACTATCAGGCAAAACCAGCTCGGGAGGCAGCTCTTCCATTCGGCGCAAGGCTCCCAAAGGATGCCTAGAAGAAAGTGTCCTAGTAAAGACATGTGCCTGCAATAAAGCAGTAATGCAAAAGATGTCACTGTCACCGTGCTAAGCCAAATTCTATGTTGCTAAATGCTTCGAACTGGACACCAAGCGCATGACATGTTCGAGCAGCTGGTGCTAAGAAATAGGAAGCAAAGATTTCCCAAAGTGCATGAAAAGGCGTCGTGTAAAACAGCTGTGTTTTCATAAAAGGATTTTCAAACCTCCAAGAAAACTCTTTAAGATGTCTTAAAGGGAATTGCAAAGCTCAGCACTCACATGAAGGTGCAATCGCAAAGCAACGGATCCCACATGGGACGAAACGGATCTGGCGTCCGCCCCCTTCGGGGGCGTGGGTGAGGCGGGTGGGAGAGTAGCACGTACGCCAGCTACGGGCTACTGCACTACGGAGCTGTGGCCACAGCTTCTACGGATTTGGCGTGAAACCAACGAGCCCTGCAGGGCCGACACTGAAGAGTCTGTCAAGCAGGTCAAAGCACGGCAGTGCACACAACTGCTCATGGCACCCGGGCCAGAGCAGGGAGTGGTGGGTGGGTAAAATTTTCACTCTCTGCACATGAAGGAAAAACGCAAGTCAAGCAAAACGTGACCCCACAAAACTGCATTGCACATCAAGCACACGCACGCGCACAGGCAGTGATGCATTGTGCCCTCAAAGCTTGCACAGGTGACCAACGGCATATGTCCAAGAAAATCTCAGTTTGAAAACGCTCGTACCCTCGCTGTCCTAAAATGAAAAAGGGATCGTAGATGCGCTTGCTTTCTACTGAATCCCTTTTCATAAAAGGATTTTCAAACCTCCAAGAAAACTCTTTAAGATGTCTTAAAGGGAATTGCAAAGCTCAGCACTCACATGAAGGTGCAATCGCAAAGCAACGGATCCCACATGCCTGAAAGCTCGGATGCACTCTTTTTGTCGCATGGGGCGAAACGGATCTGGCGTCCGCCCCCTTCACCCCACTTTCAAATTTTTCCAAGGGCGCCAAGATCAAAGAGGTCAAAACCACTGATGGGACACGAGGGAGTGACCCTGCGACATTGAACCTTATGCAAAAACCCGAAGGCAGCACGTGACGGCTCGTCTGCGACATTGCTTGGACTCGCCACTCGGGCGAACCACGTCCAGGAAGGGGAAAGTTTTTCCGACTCCTCGAAAGAAAGGAGGATTTCCCGCACGTGAGGGTTGGCAGAGGTGCCCTTTATGTAGGAGTCTTGTGCCTGCACATTATCGATGAAAAACAGAGCGCGCTGCGAAGCAATGAATTGGTGCCAAACTCTCCTTGCCACCGCAACTGCATATGATTCAACCGGCCCGATAATGTGTCGCATCGTGGAGGTCCATTTGCTGATCAAATGATCGGGAACAAAAGACCCAAAGCAAGAATGCAGCCTTCCTTGCACTACAAGGACCCCACCAATCGAGTGCACCTCACCCTCACTGGCGCCATCCGTGAAGACGTGCACAACGTGGCTTGCCACTCCACAAGGCACCTGGCGAGGCTCACAAGCACGGAGACGCGCAATGAACAGACGCAGCGAATCCCTTGCTGCATCGTCCAAGACCAACTCGTCGGAACAATGCCCCTTTGCCCACGAGCGAATGTCCGCCATGATCAAACGGCCCGACTTACCAAGTATGTATGAATCAGTGTAGTGGAGCCGACCCATGAGACTGAGGTAACGCTTTCGAGAGATCACTCCCTCGCGCAGAAACTCTTCAAGAGATACCACGAGCTCCTCAGCACGACCAGGCTTGTTCCTTACGAGCACCAAACCCTCATCACACCTAGAACAATCGACCTCAACCCCCAACATGGTGGCAGCAGGCTGAAAGGGGCTAAGCTTGTCGTCAGCGAAGGCGAACCCGAGAAGGGAACACAAGGCAGTCATTGTACTCATGGTATTGTCTGAGATGGCACTCGGTGACATTGCAGGGAAGTCGTCGAAAAAGTTTCCCCATGGGATCAAAAGCTCAACCCCCAACCTCCACAACAATCTCGAGAGACGGTTGAGATGCAGCACCGAGGCCGCGCTGCCAAAAGGCAACGCCTTCGACTCGAAAAGGCCCGGCACCAGCGTATCAGGGTTAAGCAAAGCGATAACTGCC
Source organism: Symbiodinium natans (assembly GCA_905221605.1). Taxonomy (NCBI): domain Eukaryota; class Dinophyceae; order Suessiales; family Symbiodiniaceae; genus Symbiodinium; species Symbiodinium natans. The sequence goes on from CAJNDS010001502.1 coordinate 761,975, forward strand.
CAAGCTCGCGAGTCGGCCGACACTGCGAACTGTTTGTAAGCAGCTCGAAGATCAAGTGTGGTTAAAAGCGGCTGATGCCCCGCCTTCTTCCAACCAGGATGCACACGGCCTTTGAGCACAAGCCCCGAGGAAAGCGCGAGCTCACAATCATGCCCCCCACACATGGCCCTTGCCCAAATGCGGCAGGTGCAGATAAGTTGATCAAGCGCATTTAAGTCCAGCTTATCCATAGACCCAAAGGCAAGATTCACCTTGTTCTCGGTGAAATCATCAACAGGCCGCAGCTTGCGCCCGGCAGCAGAAGTCTGTTCCACCCCGAAACGCCGAGTGGGCAACCAGCCAGAGGGATGCCTATCATCCAGCTGCTGCGACGACAGAGGTCCCTCCAACATACCACTCTCCACCTCCTGCATCGTCTTTTCCCACAGCTCACGCGCGTTGCGATCCACGGACGACGATTTTACCTTACCCAGCAGGGCGGGCCTAAGAAATTTTGTGGCAGCAAGAAAGTCATCCTTAGGAAGCTTCGGAGGCCTGGGCTCAAGCGCGAAAACTCCCGTGTGCTTTGCATGCCCCACCAAATCAAAGCCCTTCCTAAGCTCAGCAAAAACGCCCATGTCAACCCAGCCGATTGACGACGCAATCTTCTCAAGAAGCAGGAGCCTTTTTCCTTGCAACACCTTTGCAACCTCAGGGTCTAACGACTTGCGAAGGCCTGCTTCCTCGGCCTCAAGGTCGCGAGCCCACTGGGTCCACTTCTTGAGCAGCTTTGCCCTACGATCCACTACCCAAGCAGGCCCCTTGGTCAGCATGTCAAAAAGGCACTGTTTGAGCACATCAGGCGCAGCATGCAGCTGATCAAAGGGATGCCCTACGTTCAGGCATTCTTCCACAAATTCTTCGGGGGAAGCATACACACCCAGCGACACTTCAAAGCACATACTGGCCTGGTCATCCGGGCCCACAGGAGACGCAGTGTCATCTGACTCAGACGAGCTCGAATCAACGACTAGGGCATCTGCCTGAACCGTTGTCTCCGAGGCGCTTTTCAACCCCACCTCAGAGAGCAAAGACGCCGAGGAGATAAGCTTGGAGCCCGCCGGGGCATCCCGCAAAGGATGCAGCAAGCGACGCTTGTGATCCACCTGGGGCAACGCAGCAACCTGATACACGAGCACACGCTTAAACTCAGGCATGACAGGAGGGATGCGACGCCCACGGGGCTGGCGAGCTGAAGAAGCAGACGCCTGAGCTGACACCTGAGGGGCAGGCGTGGCAGGCAGGGGCCGCCCAAGGTGGCGGAAAACCAGCGCCACAAATTGCACGCAGAACGGACGCGGGTATGCCGCTTCGTCTGCCGTAGGGAAATGCACCTTTCCACCTGGGGCAACCTTTGGGGTCCACGGCAAATGTTCATGTCCCCCGGAACATCGCTGGCGAAAATGGCGCAGCCCAAAGCACGAAGTGAGCAAAGACCTGTGGGTCAGACGGGACCCCCCATAACAACACATGTCGAAGGAGAAAACATGGTGATCCTTCACCAAGGGCTGAAAACAGGGCAGCTGCCACAGCATACTCGACTCAGGATTCTCGACAGACCAGGGAATGGCACGACGACCCAAGTCCTGCAGGAAAAGACCCAGCTTAGTGTAAATCTGGTTTGCTGCCTCGACCTTTGCCCGGTCGACTCCAGTCAGGGACGGCAAGCCCATAGGGAACTGCTTTGAACGAAGGGGGCCAGCAGACACACCCTTGCGCCGGATATGCCTGGCCATAGAGCATGTGCCACACGGTGGAGCGGCACGCACAAACAGGATGTCACAAGTGTCAATCAAGTGTCTTAGGAAGTCCCAGGTCGAATCCTCAGTGAGGCTGAGGTTACACACCTTAGCCAACGGAAGATGCCGATTGTGCTGATGGTCAATGGGCATGACCGGGACGCCGACCTCATGAAAGCAGCGCGACAACATGGCAGTACCAGCACATAGCTCCAAGAACAAGGGCTCACCAGCAGCCGGCTTAGGAATGTCGGGAACCGAAGGCACAGATGCAAGGATGGGCAACTGAGGCGGCCAGGGAAGACGCACCGGCAATTGCGGGCGCTCTTGAAATGCATCAGCATCGGGCTGTTTTGGCAAGTTAAACTGCAGTGCAGACAAGCGGTCAGAAGCCTCGCTGGACAGCTTCGAAAATGCACCGATAGAAAAGGCCACTAAGACCACACGGCGGCCTTGCAGTGAGATGCAGAGCACGACGTGCATCAAACAGCACGGGCCCGGCTCCCACAGGCAAGAGAACTCCCTTCTGCTGCTTGCCATTGACCTGTCGAGAGACAGTTCCAGAGTCAGTGGCCACCCAAATTTCACCCCTCTCAAAACTTGACAAAGGAACCACCAAGTTGGGTACACAAGAGTTCTGCTGATCACGGTGGGGTTTGGCGCGAACCCCCTCAAAAACCACAACTGAAGTGAACTTATGGCCTGGGGCAGATTGGCGCACGAACGATGCAAAGACGCGGGACGCCTGAGGGAAAACAGCAACATTAGTACGCAACCCAACCTTGACCCGAGCAAACGCTCCGGTAGCAAAAGCCTTGCCCTCAGTTCCACGCTGGGGCGCGGCCATTGGTAACATCTCAAAAAGCTGCAAAACATCGCTCGCCTCAAGCCACGGCTTCTTGAGCAGCTGAGACGCAAAAGCTTCGGGGTTGTCGGAAAGCGGCGGAGGCGGAACTGAGGCCGAGCACGGGACGTGTTTCGGTGATGACTCCCCTTCAGGGACCTCATCATCGGAAGAAGAGAGCACAAGCTCCTCACCAAGCTGTGCTACATCTTTATCATCAGTCACGTGGACCTGCGCCTCAGAGCCTAGTCACTCCTTTTTATGCTTTGGGCAATTTGTATAGACATGATCCCGCTTGAAGCAGCCTTTGATGCAACAAATGTGAAGACCACGGTCGCACTTCCCACTAGTGACGGGATGCTGGCACCGCCCCAAGTTGTGGTCGAAGCAGATGGGCAAGCCCCGGGTGGTGACTGGCACCCCATCGGACAGCTCAGCAGGCATACGAACATTTCCCTTACCCTTACCTTTCCCTTTACCCTTACCGCGACCCTTTAAACCCCTGCGGTCATCATAGGGCCCAGGCCGCGGATGCAAAGGAGCTGGCGGAGGCAAGGGCAAGGGTTGCAGCAGGTGAGTGACATTGTTGCAAGACATGGCGTCACTCCAAATGCGATCGACCGGTCGCCCGGAAGCCACCACCTGAATCCCCTGGCGGGTCCGATCAGCTGCTTCAACAAAAACCTGCCTGTCAGCCTGGATGAGTTGCTGGAGCGTGACACGGGCATACTGGTCTGGCGGATCGCGAAATCGAGCCTGAAAACAACGCCTCAGACCAACGCTCATGCTCCGCGAAGCTCAGAATGCCAGCTTGGTCCAACGCAAGCCCACGACGAGTAAGTGCATGCTTAAGCAAAAGGTCAGTGGACACATCGGCCTCCACTTTCACGGCCTGCGACCGAAGAGACACGTGCCCCGTGCCATCCACAGCAAGCATCTTGTCATCTCGGTCCTTCTTGAACTTCACTTCATCATCCCGGCAGGGACAAGACTGCAAAGGTAGGTATGAAAGAGAGTTATCCTCATACATCTGAACGCAACGATCGATGACCGAATGACCAGGGAGAGTCGGGCCATGGATGTTCAAGCCAGCAAGCCTGACTTGTTGCCGCTGAAGCCTATCGGCTCGATCGGGAGCCGCCAACCGCTTCGGAGCAGAATCTTCCGTTCTTTCAACCTGCACCTGAAGCTCTGAGACAGTGAGGTTGTAGCTCTCATGAAGAAGCCTGCGCAGCACGCTCAACTCTGCCACATTAGCAGCGCGCCCCAAAACCCCAGCAACTGCATCAGTAAAAGGGGACTCGTCAGTGTTGCCAGGCACGAACGCACTAATGAAGGCAAATTTGCTCATGCAATCAACGCCGGCATCAGTGAACTTCTTCAAAACGTCAGCGGCCAACCCCAAGGCCGTCGCCCTGGAAGAAAAGTTTGCCTTGCTCTCGGTGATGGCCATGGCGAATGGTCCTGCAAGTGCACTACACGATCCTTCAGCCAAAACTGTATGCTCAAGTTATCACTCGCAACCACAAGGCGTTGTCGTATGCAAATCGCAACATCTACGGAATCACAGCACCGTACAGCCACATTTTCAAGTCATGGTTGACTTCCTTCCAAAACCGCGTGCCCCGGTTAACCTGAGCTCTTTCAGCTCATCCGAGTGGACCGGCACACCAAAGCACCGCGAGCACCGGTGCAACTGCTCACATAATCAAACTTCACCGCGAGGACCGGTGAATGCATAGCCGAGTCTATCCGGCTGCGTCACAAAGACACGACCCATGTGCCGAGTGATCCGGCTGCCCCTCAGTTGAGCCGGGCTCACTTGAAACAATTCAAGCACATGTCAGCCATGAACCTTGGTTTCTCACTGAGCCTCTCGAACTTTCGCGTGCACGCCTTTCCGCACTTCAGCCGATTCCCACTCTCGTCAGCGAGGCGGTGCAACTTCCTTGAAGTTACGTGACGGACATAAACCAGAGCATCAGGATCCTGAACCACAAGTTCAGCCCAAGGCGGCACAACCTGATCAGCGGCCGCTTCCTCCGCTCTCAAGTCTTGCACATTGTCCTCTTCATCGAGCGAAACTTCGGATTCTGATGGCTCCTCAACGAACTCAGGCCCAGGCTCCCTCTGCGGCTGGTTCGGGAAGTAACCCGACCGAGTGACGTCCGGCAAAAACAGGCCTTGCCTGATGTCCTGGATGACAGCCTCCAGCGACCTCAGGGCTGGAGAAACATTGTCACGCCCATAAACGTGCATCATCTCATCCTGCGGGGCCTTGTGATACCCCAAAACACGCCGGTGCAGAGGATCAACTCCGTGCTTCGACAGCCAAGAAAGACACGTGCATTTGCAACTGTGAGTTCCGAGCTTGCGTGCCCCGGGGAAGCCTCGAGAGATAAGGATTCCCCGGAGCCATGCAGCGGCCACCGTAGCCGAAGGTGGGATCGGAGCCCAACCCCCTTCTAGCCTACGACTCGGCAGCAGAGGAAAGTCCTCGCCTTCAGGGATGCCCATGTCCTCGCGGAGACCTAACCATGTCTTAAACCAAGGAACCGCAGTCAAGCCGAAAAGTGGCCCAACCATCGGGAGCAGAGCCGTCTTCCTTTCCAGCGAGAAACTCGTCTTTGTCCTTGAAGCTTCCCCTTGAAAATATCCTGTCAAGCGGCCAGCAAAACCTTCAGGCTCGTCGATTGCAAGATTCTTCAGACCTTGGGCATCGCTATACCTTGCTCGCAGGTAAACACAAACGAGGAAGAACCCTGCACACAGCCTGTCGATATCTCCTTCACGTTCGGAGATCACCAATCTCTCAAGGGCCTTCACCATATCGACGGTGAGGGGTGGCTTCTGTCGTCGCTTCCTTTTGTTCAGGAACATCGAACGAGCCAAGCCCCCAAACCGACCACTGCTCAGAACATCAGAAGCATTCTCAACGCCCAGCACAAATTTGCAAAATGCAAGTGCAGACATCAATGCCTTTCCGAATGACGGTGCACAAGTGCTCTCGGATTCAAGCAGAAAATCATACAAAAGCGCCTCGCTGAAGGGTAGGGGCTTGCACTGGCGAGCCTTGGCCCAGGCAACAAACCTGATGAGAGGCCCAGCCCGGCTGTGCAAGGTACCTGCCGATTTGCCCGAAAAAGTGTGCAGAAGGCCCTGAGAAATCGCCTCGTCATTTCCCACGAAAGCAGCACACCGCCTACCGACGTCAAAAGACAAAGGATCCTCAACCACTAAGGCAACCCACTTTTGTATGGCAGCACTAAGCCTCCTCTCAAGGTGAGCACCCCAAGAATCATCCAAACGGACCCTGGAAATCGCAATCTTCGTGACTGCAGCCACGGTTGGCGTCACTGGAGTGATCACAGGCACAAGAGATGGCACTGGTGGGAACATGCCTCGTGACTTAACCACACCGGTAAAGAGCACTGAAGAAGGCCTCAACCGAAAATCCCAAGACCGAGAATAGCCCGTCTTATTAACCTTGCGAGCGCAGGCAGCCAAATGAGCCTCATAATCCTGAACAGGCACCTCTGCCGGTCTCCGCCGGTCGCTGTCCTCAGGCACACGAAGGGACCCAGGATCCAAACCCCCAGCTAGCAAACCCTCTGGGGCACGAGGGGGCTGAGCCATGCGGGTAAAGGGCTACTTATGCAGACAGCTGGAGAAGCTGTCGGGCGCACGCGTGCGGCCGTCGGCCGGAGCAAGCAAGTGCAAGCCAACTGGAAGGATGGAGCAAGAGGAGCACTCGGGACTCGGGACCCTTCACGGGAACTGACAAGCACTCCGCAGAGAGAACTCTCGAAAATGTACGTGAAGAGACTGGGGGGGGCCTCCAGGCTGCGCTCAAGTGAAGCAAGGTGGAAAGAGCGAGGCCTGATGCTGAGCGCCTCAAAGGCAGGCGCCTGAAAGGCAGGCACGGGAGGCCAGTCCCAGCTGAGGGAGCTCTCCCCTGAACTCGAGGTGCTGTCCATCCACCGAGAGCACACAGGCCCCCGGCTTGCACGACCCCTAAGGGGAGACCACTAGCACCTCGAACCTCTAGCACGGCACCCCTACAGGAGTAGCGGAGGCTCAACACAAAATTTTCACTCTCTGGCGCTCACACTTGAGCACTTGAGCCAAAATGGCTTGAGCCAAAATGGCACTCTCTGGCGCTCACACTTGAGCACTGCGTTGCAAGCCGGGATGGCAACCCGTTCAAGAAAATTTCTGCACATGAAGGAAAAACGCAAGTCAAGCAAAACGTGACCCCACAAAACTGCATTGCACATCAAGCACACGCACGCGCACAGGCAGTGATGCATTGTGCCCTCAAAGCTTGCACAGGTGACCAACGGCATATGTCCAAGAAAATCTCAGTTTGAAAACGCTCGTACCCTCGCTGTCCTAAAATGAAAAAGGGATCGTAGATGCGCTTGCTTTCTACTGAATCCCAGTAAACACACGAACAGGCCTTTTTAGGCCTTTTTAACAAAAAACAACAAAGAAGGCCCAAAAGTCGCGTAGTTAATCACCGGGTAATGAAGGACAGTTACTGGGACACCCACCTCACAGACCACAATAAGCATTGGAAGAATCTACATTTTGAATCTGAAGCGGACAATGCTGTTTTTAGATGTGTAGATCAGTGTTTTTCTATGCAAATTGTGCGTTTCAAGGGCAATTAATGTTTTGTTGAGCAACTAATTTATTTATACAGTTGTGTTTGTACGAGGCAAAGTATTAATCAAATAGTGAAACATTTTTCTTGGTTCTATGCGAATTTAGCTACTAGAGTAATTATTAAGCAAAGAGCCCAATTTGACTCAAGTGAATACTACTGTATTTAAAGGAGCATACTCAACCAAGATACGAAATAAACACCATTCTCAACCAAAAAATGGCAAAGTGTGCGTTTAAAGTGCAAATACTGTATTTATACAATTGTGTTTGTACTAGGCAAAGTATGCTCTCTGAAAAGTCCACTGAAATACCTTATGTTTACATATTCATGAATCGTTCTCATTTTTGAAATAATCATTTTATGCGAATTTAGCTACTAGAGTAATTACTAAGCAAATAGCCCACCCAATTTGACTCAAGTGAATACCATTTAAAGGACCATACTCAACCAAAATACGAAAGAAGCACCATATTCAACCAACATATGGCAAAGTGTGGTTTAAAGGGCAAATAGTGCTTTGTTGAGCAACAAATGCATTGAAACAGTTGTGTTTATACCAGGCAAAGTATTATTGAAGTACTATCTGCAAAGTCAAATGAAACACCTTATGTGTACATATTCATGAAACAATTTTTTTGAAGTATTCATTCTATGCGAATTTAACTACGAGAGGAATTCTTAAGCAAATAGCCCAATTTGACTCAAGTGAATACTATTTAAAGGACCATACTTAACCAAATACGAAATAAACACTTGCGGAAATGGAAACGGTTCTACCTACATAGCCATGAGACACAGATTGCTGAAGTATTCACTAAAGACCACTTATATACTATGTCTGAAAAGCACAATTTGCATGAGCAAGCTTAAATATGCACAAGAATGGAAATAGAAGCGGTTCTACTTACATAACGATGAAACAAAGATGTCTGAAGTATTCAATAAAGACCACATATATACTATGCCTGAAAAACGCAACTTGCACAATCAGGCAAAAATCCTAGAAAAGTACTTAGTGAAGGCCAGACACAAGCAAATTCACAAATACATAAAAACATCCAAAAGCGCAAGCTTTTCAGGAGAATCTCTGGTAAAGTTTGGATTATAGGGTTTTGGGGTATTCCTGGACGAGTAGGAATCACTTTTTAAGCAAACAATTCTAAGCAATAAATGCTTTTTCTCAAGACAAGTACTGCAAATGCTGCTTCTAGATAATTAATCGCATTTACCAGGCAAATATTATCCGAGCTACCAGAGCACCAAGTAATGGCTGAATAAGGTCTACTACACTTGAATACAACCAAGAGATGCACTAAACACTAGCGGCTCTACTTACATAATAACGAAACAAATAGTTCTGAAGCACTCGAAAGACCACTTGTATACTACTTCTGAAAAGCACAATTAGCATAAGCACACTTAAAAATGCGTAGTTGTTGCCTCGTGACCGTGAAGGCGAACCAAAAAGCCAAAATACCAAAACCAAAAAACCAAAAATACCAAAACCAAAAAAAAAAACAAAAAAAACCAAAACCAAAAAAAACAAAAATACCAAAAAAAATAATTTTCCAAGACTCTTGGAGAAGCCTCATAGGGATTTCCCAAGAGTCCCGGAAAATTGGTTTTTTTGGTATTTTTGGTTTTTTTGGTTTTGGTTTTTTTGGGTTTTTTTGGTTTTGGTTTTTTTTTTGTTTTTTTTGGTTTTGGTTTTTTGGTTTTTTTTGGTTTTGGTATTTTTGGTTTTTCTACTGTCCCGTGTATGCGATTTTTGTTGTATTTTAGTCTACGCCCTAGAAAATACGCTAAATTGCACACCGAGTTTGCTTGCAGTGCAGCTGGGTAACTTAAGACAAGGCGAAAAAGGGTAGGTCACTGGGAAGGGGGGTACCATACATATATACATGTGTACACTGGCATACCTCTCTGTTCCCTTCCGCCGTCCCCCAGCATCCTCCTCCTATGGGAATGCATGTGGGGCAAGAATATCGGGGTAGCATCCAAGAAGGAGATCGAGATGGAATAGAGTCATCTAGATAGCTTATCCCCTCAATCCCTTGCCACTCCCTACGCAGGACAGACCTCTTTTTTTGCGTGGACGGATCCCGCTTGCGTAGCTCGGATGTCTTACCGACGGATCCCACTTGCATTCGGAGGTCTTACTGCTCTTGCAGTGAAACTTCCCAGGGTGTAGGGTGGGCACTTTGAAATTGCCCCCCTCTTTTATGGGGGTCTTGTCAGCCCAAATGGCCACACAAGCATGGGCTCCTTAGCCCCCCCCCTACGAACTAAACCTAGCAACTGTTTATCGCTATACGAGAGCCCAATCCCACATACAAAAGCGCAGGCACTTCTCTCTTTTGTTACCAGAAGCGTGGGGGTAGATTCAGACTGCGTCCAGTAGTGCCACTGGCACAACTGTTGAGCTCACTTTTAAGCTGTTCGTCATACGACGAAAAGACCCCCGTTTGGTGGAAGCTACTCGCTAGCTAACTACGGTTGAAACTTCGTGAACAGGACAACTTACTAAGTCGCCTGTGTAGACTGGAGCTCTTAAGCTTACTGCAAGTGTAGGTTCCTAACCAAAATAGGGAGTGGTGGGTAGGCAAGAAAGATTTGGCTCTCGAAGCTACAAACCCAACTTGGGTTACCGGAGCCGTGATTGCCCTTGTTCTCAGCGGTGGAGCAGTTTTCTTTTTATAGCCACCAGCTCAAGGGGGCCTGAGCGGCCACATGACACAAGTCTGCAATGGATTTGCCATTTGCGGTGCCGAGGAAATTGCCCACGCAGTTGGCACCAGTTGCATTGCAGCTATGCCAATGCTCTGTAGCTGACTCCAACAGAAAACTCTGTTACCTAACTACATGTTGAACAATGGTGCTAATAGCGACCTCTTTTCCATCAGTGCGACAACAACACTCAACCACCATCTGGTTGCCATTCTCATTATCGGAAATCACAGCTTTGTCCAGTGCAGGCTTGTCGGGTTACCCACGCCTGCCACAGTCAACCAATTTAGCCAAGCCAGGTTCCAAGTTCTGGCACCGGATTTGCGCAAGTTACAGCTGGGCATTGTTAACTTTATTTCCTCACAATCTTTAAGACTTAGCTATATTTTGCGGTTAAGCCAAGGGTCTCTTCTGCAAATCGTCGGCAGAAGAAGGACTTCCAGTACTTCAGTGAAGCTCTGGTTCCAACAGTGGGACGAAGCCTTGCGGATGGAACCTCTACACTGCAAAGCCATTGTTCTATAAATGTGGCATTGAGTTTGAGCTTCTCTTGGTAAGCTCCTTTCCGCCAACACGTCTATTGTCAACTCCTTTATTGCTGATGAGTGGTTTGATGTTTACGCTGAACAACAACATGTCCTAGGATTGCAAGTGGAGCACACCTTTCAAAAATCTGGCTCATCTCATCTCAATACAGGGCTTGGAAAGACTAGGATTGATTATTTCTTGCTTAACAGGTATGCCTTACCTCTTTTTCAATCTGCGTCGGTACTTCGGGATACAGGCTTCCCCAATCACTCGCCGACAGCAATTACCCTCAATCTTGAGTCCTTTCGAACCAACATCTTGGTTGTCAAGCCTAGTCCCAAGTGGTCATTTGGTGCCCTACCCCGTAAAGATTGCGAATGGGAGAGCCGTGATGCAATCGTCAAACCAGTACTTGAAGCATACTTGCCTTCCCTACTACAGCATGCTGAACGTCTTGATGTAGAGGCACTATGGGCCACAGCTTGTGAAGCAGTCACTAGCATGATCAACACAGTTGCCGACAATTCTGTTCCCTCAACTAGAGGCCGTATTCCTGAGTTCCGGCAGGCTCCGCTGTTTAAGGATGGAAAGCGCAAGCATGCTCGATGTAATTTCACTACTGCCCTAAAGCTAATCCATGAGATCCGCAACAAAGCCAAAGTATGGCACCAGAGTGTTTCTCCTGAGTGGACCTCTCAGCTCTTTGCGACTATCTTCAATGCCTCCAAAGTAGCTGCGAAATGTGGCGTGAGTGCGTCATTCAACACGTCTTCGCCCCTAGAACTGCAGGCCTCCTGTACTTCACTTCAAGAGGAGTTGATAAGAAAACTTGAGGCTTGTGAAACGGTTCGGAGTCAAGAGCTAATTGATCAATGGAAGCACAAGATTAAGTTATCTGCTAGAGGTAACCGGTCCCGGGTTCATAGATGGCTTAAAGGTGAGCGTGTAGGTCAACCTAGGCTTTTTCGTAGAGAAGATGGTAGCATCACATCTGATCCCAACGAAATGCTTGAGATGATTTCAGAGCACATGGAGACAATCTACAACTTTCATGCGGATAAGGATGTTGATCAAATGGAGGCTGAATTCTATGAGAAATATCATGAAGCCATGGATAAAATCGCAACTGATGCTGATATTCCGGCAATCCATCACGTAGATTTGTTCAAGCTGTTCAAAAAGAAGAGTAGTTGCAAGGCGTCCGGACTTGACGGATGGAAGGTTGCAGAACTTCAGCATTTACCTCCTTCTGGGTGGATTCCGTTTGCTCTTGTTATGAAAGTTGCTGAAGCTACCGGTGTATGGCCAGCGGCGCTTCGCCTGGTTAGCATTGCCTCTATCTCTAAAGGTGTTGATATGTCTTCGCCTAAAAATATTAGGTGCATCGGTATTGCTTCGGTCATTTACTCACTTTGGTCATCTTTGCGATTTCGGCATTTGATGCAGTGGCAGGCCGCTGTCTTTCCTCCAAGTTTGATCGGTGGAATATCTGCACGCAGTGGAGACGATTCAGAATGGTTATTGTCCATGGACCTTCATAATGACCATTCAGATACCATGGCTCTGTTTCTAGATCGGTTCAAGTGCTTTGACTTAGTTATCCCTCAAGTGTCCTTAGGGATTGCTAGACGTCTTGGGTTGCCGGAACATGTTTATCGGGCCGCGCTTGGTTTCTACTCGAATCAGACGAAGTTTTTTAAATTAGGTAGCGCTTTTGGTAGGCGGGTTCTTGCAAGCAACTCTGCAGTGCAAGGGTGTAGCATGTCCATTGTTATGATCAACTCTGCGTATGCGGTGTTCGCTACTGTGCTGAACAATGTCTGTCCCTCGATTTCGTTTCGGTCTTTCATTGACGATGCTAAGTTTTGGACCCCAGAAAACAACAGAGGTGAGTTAGCTAATGCTTTAAGCTGTGTTGAGCAGTTCGATCAGAGTATTGGACAAGTCCTGAACCCCGAAAAAACGACATTGTTGACGAAGCGCCAAGCCAAAGCTGACCGTTTTCTTAGAGAAGTAGGCCGTCAGAGCTTTCGCCGTAAGAAAACAGTCAAGTCCTTGGGTTATACTCAGTCTTGCAGGCTCAAAGGCAGCGTCTCTATCCAAAACGAACGAGCTGCAAAGGCATGCCAGATGCTGCGAAAGATTGCCGTGCTACCCTTGACCCAACAGCAAAAGCAAATTCACATACATTCAAATGCTCACTCTAAATGGGTTTATGGTTCTGAAATACAAGCTCCCTCCGCGCGCGCCCTGCATAGCATCCGTTCAGCTGTTGTGGCTTGTTTATTTAAGAAGAACCCTGTTCGGTGCCCCTTTTTGAGTATGGCTACCCGTGCTGACCCCTTTCTCGACCCTTTTGGTAAGTGGGCTCTGCACTCATTTTGCAAGCTTAGAAAGATGATTCGGAAGCATCCCGGTCTTGCAGTGCGGGTTCTTGTTAATGCTCAGGGTCTGGCCGGCAAAGTGCAACAGACTAGCAATGGTGTAGCAGCCGTCTTTGCCTTTCTATGTCAGGAACTGCAATGGTCCATTCTTGATGCGGAAAACTTTGTTGTCCTTACCCCGCAGCGCGGAGAAATCTGCTTAGCAGCGGGAAGCTCTCAACACTTCAAGGATGAGCTCGGAGTTGCAGTCCGGACGTATCTTCTTCAAAAAGTATCATGTCGGCATGACTGCCAACTTTCATCAAACATCCCAGATATTGACATCTTCTTGACCAGATTTCTTGCAGACTCAGATTTTCGATCCGACAAGGACTTTGAGTTCTTAAAGCCCTTCCTACAACGACTGCCTCCAAATCATGCCCACACTCGCGCCATTTTGGACTTGCTTATGACAGGTGGTGTGTTTACAGGACCGCGACTCAAAGCAGCAGACATGGCCCACACAGATGAATGCTGGTGCAAAGAATGCACTGAAACTCATCAGCACCTGTTCATGGAGTGCCCGTTATATGCGAACACCAGACCTATCAGGGGTCATGAAGATGCAGTTTCGTGGACTGCTGGTGTGTTTTTCGCCCCCCATGAAGTCTACAAAGTAGGCAGGTTCCATGACTCTTTGCTTCAGTTTCCGGAGATATCAGAGACCTTCACAGTGGATGAGCCGATTTTTCTGGATGGGTCTGCTTACCATGAAAACTGGGCAGCTTTACGTGCCGCCGCTTGTGCCGTTGTAGTTCCAGATAAGTTGGACATCGCGGTGACGCTTCCTGGAAGAGATCTCACATCTCAACGGGCTGAGCTATATGCAGCTGTGTTGGCGCTGAAACTCACTTGTGGGCCGGTTACGCTTGTCAGCGACTGTGCAGCTGTTGTTAATAGGGCAACCTCTCTCAAGCAACATGGATATCGACGCGAGGATATTCTAAACTACGATAATTTTGACTTGTGGGCCGCGTTTCTTGATGAGGTTCACAAAAGGCTGCTTGATTGCGATATCAAGTTCATCAAGGTGAAAGCTCATGTGCCAAGTGGATACACGGGGCAACCTTCGCACTTGACGCGTGGTAATGCTCTTGCTGATAGAAGTGCCAAACAAAAAGCCCGTGAAGCTTTCTTGGCAAACCTGCAGGAGCTCAAGCCTTTCATATATCGAGCAGTCGACATTCAAACGCATGCTGTGGCAACCTTGCTTGCGCGTAAAGATTTGTCGCAGTTTGATATTGCCCCCGATCTTTGCAATGGTAGGGCCTTGCAACCTTTCAGCAATGCGAAGTTATCGTGTACGTGTACCTGTCGCCCTACTAAGCGTGTAACGGGCAAGAGCAAACCAAACTGCAGACAGTCCTGTTGCGTTATGCATGTCGGCAGGTTGGAGCAAGTGTTCTTAAATGCGGTTACACGTCAGCAAAGTTTCGACAGTTCGATCTCTGAGAGGTTGTGGTCGCTCCATCCAGCCCTCCGAAGAGTGGTCTTTTTCAACGGTATTCTTAGTCCTCCCCTTCAACAGGTGCACTGTGGCATTGTTAAAATTAAGAGGGCTCCTATCTCCAATGATGCGCTTTCGGCTTTTTCCGCCTTTATTACTGATGGCCGATGGAAGTGGGGGACTAAGCATACAATGGATAGGACCACGTGGGTGGCCCTCGCAGTTGAATTTGTGGCGACATATGGCCTGTTTGCAGGGATATGTGATCACGAGATGACTGTTGGAGTATTTGTTCGCAGATTCAAAGATGTCTTTCTACAAATTTTGGCCAAACATGGTGTCGCTGCTGAACACATTGTAGGTATTAGACACATGAAGTCATTCGGGTTCGGAAATCAGTCCGGACTCACTTGTTCGAGACAGTTTAACAATCATTCTAAGGTCTTGGCTTGGGTTCTTCGGGTCTCTGGTGACATAGCTTCCTTAGACCGCTGTGTCAAAGTTAAGCCGCTCGCTTCTATTGTTCCATGCTGGGATGGCATATCTCCTGGCCTGTGACGTGATGTCCCAACAGCAACTTTTCCCCTTTCCCTTTGCATGATTTGACCAGTGCTGACTGGTACTTGTCGACTTAGCAGGAGGCTCGTGAGGCTGATTGCAGATGTGCCCAAAAAGGTAAGCTCCTTTCCGCGGCTGCTATGTGCTATTTTTACAGTTACAGTTAGTACGATCGGAAACGCTGTGTGCTGCTTCTGCGGGGCTGGGCCCGCCCCCTTCGTACGAAGGGGGGCTTGAAGGGGGGCTTGAAGCCCCCCCCTTGAAGGGAGGCTGAAGGGTCGGACCCTTGAAGGGGGCTTGAAGGGGGGGGGTGAAGGGGGGCGAAGGGGGCTTGAAGGGGGGCTTCAAGGGGGGCTTCAAGGGGGGCTTCAAGGGGGGCTTCAAGGGGGGCTTGAAGGGGCGCTTCAAGGGGGGCTTCAAGGGGGGCTTGAAGGGGGAGCTTCAAGAGAAGCTTCACAGGGAGGCTTCAAGGAGGGCCTGAAGGGGAGGTTTGAGACGCGAGCCTAAACGTCGCGAAGAAGGCCCAAGTGCTCGGCCTCGTAAACTGCTCCCTGCAACCCGTGCGAAGCAAGCCCAGTAATTAGGCCGCTTGAACTGCTCCCTGGAACCTCGCGAAGAAGGCCCAGTTAGTGGGCCTCCCAAACTGCTGCCGAAACGTCGCGAAGAAGGCCCAGTTAATAGGCCTCTTGAACTGCTCCCTGAAACCCCTGCGAAGCAGGCCCAGTTATTAGGCCTCTTAAGCTGCTCCCTGGAACCTCGCGAAGAAGGCCCAGTTATTAGGCCTCTTAAACTGCTCCCTGAAACCCCTGCGAAGCAGGCTGCAAAGGAGGTTTTAAGGGGGGTTTGAAAGGGGGTTTTAAGACGCGGGCGCAAACGGCGCGAAGAAGGCCAGGTACTAGGCCTCTTAAACTGCTTCCGGAAATCCGTACAGGGAGCAGTTTAAGAGGCCTCATGACTGGGCCTGCTTCGCAGAGGTTTCAGGAAGCAGTTTAAGAGGCCTAAGAACTGGGCCTTCTTCGCAAAGTTCCAGGGAGCAGTTTAAGAGGCCTCATAGCTGGGATTCCTCTGATCCCCCCTTGAAGCCCTTGCAGCCTCCCTGGCCTCCCTGAGAAAACATGGGGTCTTCGGCTTAGCTCCTTGCCACACGCACTCGAGATGGGAGGCGTCGGGTGCTCGCCTCGCAGGCCGAAGCCGCTTTCCCTAGCCTCCCGCTACAAGACATGGGGTTCTTGGCCGAGCCCGTGCCACAACAAAAAAACATATCCAAGCCAAAAACATGCTACTGTACGTCATTGCGTCGTAAAAGTCTCCACACCTCTGATTTTCGAACAATGAAAAACAAAAACAAAACAAGATTTCAGGGGGGTGGAATTTAAACTAAAATCCCTTCTCTCTTCTCTCTTGATTTTTCGAATCACGAAATACAAAAAACAAAAAAATTCGAGGGGCGTAGAATTTAGAATGACTTCCCTTCTCTCTCCTTTTAAGAGGCGCCTGAAAGCTTGAAGAGATGCCAAAAGAGCTTGAAAGGGTTGACCGAAATGAAACAAAAAGAACACTGATCGATTTTTAACGCAACGTGGAAGTACCGTTTGAAAATGAAAGATTCAAAGGGGTTTTAAGAGATCTGAAGAACTTGAAGGGTCAACTCGTCAAATTCTGCAGCGGTGCACTTGCTTTTGGCAGTTTGCTGTGGGTGCTTCCAGCCCAAGAAGCTTCTGTGAAGAAGAACGTTACACCAGGTGTCCATAAGCTCTTGCCTTTTGGGTTGATAAGTCTTGCCACTGGTTTCCAACGATGGCAACGCGCTCGTTGCATGCACCAGTTGGCAAGAGCTGCGGGCGCAGTTGTTGCATTCTTCAAGTTTCCTCCATTCCAAATGTTTCGAAAATGCACCGCGCAAAAAGGAAAATGGCGCGTGGAGAAAACCAACCACATAAAAACAATTTTTTAGCTAACAAGCCTTGGCTAGTGTCTCACACTGCGATAAAACTCAATTACGTACCTGGCACAACTGTTAAGTTTCAGCTCGTCATACTGTAGAGGTCACTGAAGCTGAGAAAAGAAGGGTGGAAACTGCAGCTTGCAAAAGTTCAATGCTTTGAAACAAGTGTTTTTAAAGCCTCTAACAGTGCCGCTTGACAGAAATCAACTGCAGGACGAGACGTGGTGTTGATTCGTTAGGTTGCGCGCGACGCCCAAGCCAAACCACTCGAAAATTGCAAAGTGCATTGCCAGAATGTGAATAAGTGCAAGCGAAGCGAGCAAAACACCAGAGTAAATTCAACAAATTTGTGTTGATTTTGAGGGTTTTTTTCAACATTTTCGGAGACTTCAGAAATTTGAAAATTCGTTGAATGGTGCTGAATCCAGGGAAGAATTGCGAAAGACAAAGAAGGGCACCCAGCCTGAAAGAAAGCAGAGTTTCTCAATCTTCTGTCAAATTTCAGTGTGCCTTTGAATTTCTGTTTGGCCATTTTGGAAAATCAAAGACAAGAGAACGCAATCGAAGCTTTGCCCGTCTGAACAGAATTTTTCTCTAAGACAGTAAAAAAAATTGCAATCGGAACTTAAGAGATCCATAAGAACATGCATTTTGTGGTTTCGGCTGTTTTTTCTGAGTGTGCATGTGCAAGAGTGTTGTGTGTGTGAGCATTGTGGTTGCAAAGTGGATTGGTTTGCGGGTGCCTGTCTTTGGCTTCAGTGTGCAAGGAAAGCTTCAGTGTGTAGGTAAAGGGTGGTCACGCATGGAGTTTCAGAAGTGACACCAAATCAAAAAAACCTTGTTTTTTTCATTGTGAATGGGTGTGTTGTGGTTTTCGGCGTTTTGGCAGAGTCGTGTGTGTCATGGAGTGTGGTGTGTGTCATTATGTGTGGCAAAGTGGCTTTCGTGGGTGGTGTGCGTTTGGGTTCTGCTGGCTGTTCAAGTGTGGAAGTGTGTAGGTGGTGAAAGGTGTGTGGATTTGGAGACACAAAAAGAGGGCAAGAAATCAACTCCAAAAGGTAGGGAAGCCGAAGTGACCTCCACAGTGCGAGAAAGATCGCACGCGAACAATGCAAGAGTGCTTTGTCTTGAGTGCCAGCTAAAGACAAGTTTAGCAAAGCCAAGAATCGACGGCGTTTTTTGTTTTCTTGAGTGTTGATGCAAACAGTATCGAATAGAAAAAATCTTGTTTGTCTGTGAGTTGATTTCAATTATTATTGAACTCAAATGGGTTCCAAAAGCAGCTCAATTCTGGGCACCGAAAACGGGCCCTAGATTTTGGATTTCCTGTGTGAACATACAAGGCCACCCAGGTTGGAGCCTCAAATTGGAACCCAAGTTTAGGAGCCATTTTTGGGCCCAGTTGCGGCGTTTTTTTCACACACACGGGAAGCCAGATCTGGCTTTCACAGCTCCTCGTTGCGAGTAAAACAAATAAGCCTCTCAGTCGGTTCCAGTCTAAGTCTTGTGTCAGTCTTCCCCCAAAATTAGAACAGCAGGCAGCAAGGCGGCAAAGTGTGAACTTGTTTGGCACCGGAACTTTCTCTAACTGTGGAGGTCACTGGAGCTTCCCTACCTTTTCGATCAATTTTTGCTGCCCCTCATCTTGGGTTTCAGATTCTCCAGGTTTTGGTGCAAGGCCTGAAGGCAGAAGAGGAGAAAAGAAGGGTGGAAACTGCAGCTTGGAAAAGTTCAATGCTTTGAAACAAGTGTTTTTAAAAGCCTCTGACAGTGCCGCTTGGACAGAAATCAACTGCAGGACGAGACGAGTTCAACCGTGGTGTTGATTCGTTAAGGTTGCGCGCGACGCCCAAGCCAAACCACTCGAAAATTGCAAAGTGTATTACCAGAATGTGAATAAGTGCGAGCGAAGCGAGCGAAACACCAGAGTAAATTCAACAAATTTAACTGATCAAGTGTTGATTTTGAGGGTTTTTTTCAACATTTTCGGAGACTTCAGAAATTTTGAAAATTCGTTGAATGGTGCTGAATCCAGGGAAGAATTGCGAAAGACAAAGAAGGGCACCCAGCCTGAAAGAAAGCAGAGTTTCTTCTCTCAATCTTCTGTCAAATTTCAGTGTGCCTTGAATTTCTGTTTGGCCATTTTGGAAAATCAAAGACAAGAGAACGCAATCGAAGCTTTGTCAAAAAAGTCGAATGGAATGGAAAATCGAGGCTGCGACTCTCAAGTAATTCTGGCCATGAATGAGAAGAGGTCAGTGTGATTTTTTTTTCAATGTGAGCAAGAACTGCAAAAACATTGGTTTTTCTTTTTGAACTTTGGAGAAATCGAGAAAACACTGGAAAGAAGCCAGATTCATGAAACTTCGACAACTTTCTTCAGATTCAGCAGCAGATTCATGCACAGCAACACTCTTTTTTTTCAGTTCAAAATTGCCTTTGCCCGTCTGAACAGAATTTTTCTCTTGCTTTTTGCTTGATGTTTTCTTTGTTTTTTGTTGGAATGATCTCTCGGTTAAGTTGCAAGCTTCAGAAAGAGAGAGTTTCGAGAAACCGCCCTGAACTAAAACACAAACAGATCGTTCAGCAAGTGTTTTGGTAAGTGCTGCCAGCCCTGTAAGCTGTCGATTAACCAGAAAGACAGTGAAAAAAATTGCAATCGGAACTTAAGAGATCCATAAGAATGTGCATTTTGTGGTTTCGGCTGTTTTTTCTGAGTGTGCATGTGCAAGAGTGTTGTGTGTGTGAGCATTGTGGTTGCAAAGTGGGTTGGTTTGCGGGTGCATGTCTTTGGCTTTAGTGTGCAAGGAAAGCTTCAGTGTGTAGGTAAAGGGTGGTCACGCATGGAGTTTCAGAAGTGACACCAAATCAAAAAACAGTGTCTGTGTGTATTTACCTTGTTTTTTTCATTGTGAATGGGTGTGTTGTGGTTGTCGGCGTTTTGGCAGAGTCGTGTGTGTCATGGAGTGTGGTGTGTGTCATTATGTGGGTGCAAAGTGGCTTTCGTGGGTGGTGTGCGTTTGCGTGTATGTCGGCTGGGTTCTGCTGGCTGTTCAAGTGTGGAAGTGTGTAGGTGGTGAAAGGTGTGTGGATTTGGAGACACAAGAAGAGGGCAAGAAATCAACTCCAAAAGGTAGGGAAGCCGAAGTGACCTCCACAGTACAACAAAAAGACGCCCAGATGCACGTATACAACGAACATTTCCCACGCAACCTTGTACAAGAGTCAAGCACGCTGCACAAGAGTCTCGAGTCTAGCGGGCAAGGTCATTAAGACCAGTGGGCTGTTTTAGCCCTGCCGGAAGCAGTATGGCACCTAAGTGCTGCATACTACGGATAAAATGTTGAGCATCGTAATGCCGTCAACAAACCTAGGACTTCCTAAGAGCAATGACGTAGGCATTGTTGTGTATCTGATTCAGCTAAGCTCTTGTGGCCACAGCTGGTCTACGGTTGTCATCATGAATGATGATGCCAGCAGCGCTGATGGCATCTTCAGTTTCTTCTGGCATGCCTGTCATGGAAGCGATCTCAAAAGCTCGGTAATGCCCTGTGTGTGCTAGGTCGCCTATGTGAATGATGCCCCCAATGAGGGAGCAGTGAGCATCATGAGTTGCACGAGCCTATTTGGGTCGGGCTCTCGGCTCACCTGTGGTGGCCGTAAGGCTTCTCCTTGCGTCAAAAACGGGCATGACCGCCCTGCGCTGAAGTTGTATGCGATTGCGCTTTTTTCTGACACGATTGCCAGAGAACTGGAAGCGCGCTATAAGCTGATGAGAAGAATCTCAGGTGCACTGATCAGTGCTGTCACATGTGCACTTCCCTTCCAACCGTTTATAACTTCCTGAAGTTCCATGTCGCCATCAAAATTCATGGTAATGTAAGGACTAGTCGGCGAGTGATCCAAGAGTCTCAGTGGGGAGCTGAGAGTTGGGCGATTGATTGCCCATTCTCCCTCCATAGCCGGACCTTGCAGCGCAGAAGAGATGAAGTGAAGCAGCTCAGTAACATCATGCTGTTGTCGAGGCCTCTTCTTCCAGTTTTTTGAGCAGTGCCTTCCATCCTTCCTGCTGGAACAAGTCCATCTGGGAATCAGTCGTGGGTACCTGATACAGGGCATCAATCTCTCCTACTTGGGAACTGACATGAGCTCTGATACTGCTAATAAGCAAGGCAGTGGAGTTCAAGTAGCACTGATTGTGCCGGTTAATTAGGACGATTCTCTCGCGCCAGTGGCTGCGGCCTGTTGCAGCAGCGGTGGCTTGTTGCGCTGTCTCGAGAGCAGCAGTGTCCCCATTGCGGTCTCTTAAAGAAGAAGAGTCCCCCCCCCCTGTACGGACATGTGGTATGTCCTTGCTCCCCGAGGCTGCGCATGTGGCTGACCGCGATGACTCAGGTACTGAGTCACGCAAAGGATTCTGCTGCGGCTCCCCAGCAGGGGCCGAGGGCTGGTTGGCTCCCAAACCAAAGAAGCAGTTCAACGTCTGCTGGCCTTCTTGACTGCCTCCGCCAGTTTGCTTGGCTTGACGCGTGCTTGCCTGAGACGTAGCCCCACCAGCTGAGTGGCTGCCAGATCTTGTAGTGGACGTAGTGAGTGAAAGCGATGCACCAATCCTGGCTTCACGACCTCTTTGGCAATCTGCAGAATGCAGTCCATGACCTTGCGGTGCTCGACTGGCTCCTGGTCGGTAGGCAGCATTTTTTGATCCTTCACATTCCAAGCCAGGTGCCGCCACTTGTTGTCCAGCGTCAGCCAGTTGGCATCTCTGCAGAGTTTGCTCAGGCCCTCTTCGGTCGTTTTCTCCAGTCTTGCCTTGAGCTCTAGCATGAGAACCCCCATCAGTGCCGTGCGTAGTGGGTCGCATAGACCTTGTTCGTGCTTCTCCTTCCAGTCCAGCGAGGTCTTGTGAAGTTGCGGGAGAACGGCGCTGTCCTTGGTGAGAAAGTAAAGACGGAATGTTCGGTCCGCCTCCAACATCTGCAAGGAGAACTCGTGGCGAAGGATCATCTGGACAAGCAACTTTTGCAGGCTCTTGTTGGGACGGTCTTGTAGGAGTTCTTCCTCCTCCGTCTCGTCGTCCAGGTCCGGGATGGCCCTCTCGCTCTTGTTGGGCTTTGGCTGTCGTTTTGGATTCGATGGCTCGGCTCTTCTTTGCTTCTTCGGCGCCCCCCCGAAGGGTGTTGGGGCCGTGCTGAGGGCCGTCTGACTTCCCCAGAGAGCTGCAATTTGCGCCTCTGCGCTGGTCATTGGGACCAGCAAGTAAAACTGCCACTACCTGAAGGAGTGGCAAGCACTTGTAGACGTGCACCTTGGGCGTCTTCTGATATTCAGTTTGGCAAAAGGGGCATGGCCGGCCAAGGTCGATTGTGCCCAAATGTTGCGAGGAAAGAGCTTCAAAAGTCTTGTAGGAGTCAGGATGTTTAGTCTCCGCACATGTGGCAGCTGAGTTGCAAAAGTGGAACCTGGTCAGAGCTCACCGCTTCTGCAGGATGCTGCAACAGTCGGCGCGCCTGATCGACTGTGGCGCGAGCTTGCAGAGTAGACATCAACCTTGAGATCCAAAACACGCATGACAAGTGCAATCTGCATAAGGACTGGACACTGTATGGCATGTCGTGAGACCCCGTAAACTGTCTTGGTGCAGTAGGGACAGGGCGCATCTCTTATTAGGGTGTCTTTGAAGATCTCAAGAGCTTGACTAATGGTGGGATTACACTTATGCCAAACGCTGGCATGTTTGCGCAGGATGTGCGTTTTGATGCCGTTCATGTCGACCATCCAGTGATTGCAAAGGGCACAGTGATGTCTGAGCTGGTCAGCTGAGGTTTCAGCGTAGCTGATCTGCTCTGTGGGACTGTGATTATTCATGTCTACAGGCGTGGCTGAATAAAATGCGGTAGTCGCATCATCAACATTTGTGCAGAGATTCTGCTCAGGTGTTCCGGCTTGTGTGGAGGTGTGAGCTGGCATGTCCCTCCCGGTTGTGATATTGCTGCTATGCGACTGGGCCGGAGTGTCGGCTCGCTCTTTCAAGGGGTCGGTTGGTTTTTCGCTGTGGTGCCACTCACACGTGTTTCGAAGCACATGTGAGCGAGGTGCCTCCATTGAGCTGAACTTAGTACTGCAAAAGCGGCATTGTGGCATACCATTTTTAGCATGTTTGGCAACATCAAATTGTACGTTTTCAATCTTGGTGACTTTGATGCCATGTTTGCGGGCTAAATGCTGCCTTTGCGTTTTGGCCGTTGGAAAGTAGAGTAGAGGCCGCATTCAGGACATGCATGATAGAGCTCAGTTCGAGCGTCCGACATTTCGACAATCTTTGCTTGGCTAGCAGCGAGCAACGCTTTGTAGTGCGCTACAATGTCAGCCCATTCACTGATAGCAGCAGGGTTACTTCCGATTGGCTTGAACTTTGCCGAGCTTCTGTTCTGCTCTGTGCAGAAGAATAGTGACGGGGTCTTCAAGGTTAAATTTTTGTCTTAGTTCTGCGTTGCTCACTTTGGTGAGGTGAGCTGGAAGGTGCGTTAATTTGCTCTAACCTGTCTATGAAACCATTGTGACAGCTTGAGGGCATCAGGCCCTCCAAGTTTGAGGGCATGGAGACCATGAAGCGCGCTGGTCAAAACGCAGGTCTGCCAGATCCGAAGTCGGCGCACACTGATTACAACCCCCAGGTATTGGATTTCTGCGGCAATGGGAATCTTGAAGACATGTGCTGCAGTTGGTATTGTCCAACATTTCACTTCTTTGCGCATAGTGATTCTCGAGCGAGTGGCCTGCGCCGCACATCTGCCGCTGAATTTAAACAGAATTTTTGATTTGTCTTCATTAAGTTTAAGGCCGTATTGTTGTAGAAGTTGTAGAAAAAGGGCTGCCTGCTGCTGGGCAATCTGCAGTTCTTCGAGGCCGTTGATGAGCCAATGGCCGAGAGTGTCGTCAGCAAAGTCCGTGAATGGAAGAGCTGCATGAGGCCCTATGTGATTTTGCAGATTTTGGAGGAGTTGGGCCGATAAAATAGCCCAGAGGGCCGGTGCAAGTCGGCACCCCTGTCTGATGCCTCGCATCGTGTGTATGTTGGAGGATCTCCCCCCTGACTCAATCACATATTTGGCTGTTGCGTGCAGCGAGAGAACCGCGGCGATTGCGCCTTCCTCCGCGCCTTGAAGTCTGAGGCTTCGTTCAAGCATGCTTCGGTCGACTCCCGTCAGAGGAAGCCACGCCTCGACCAGTCCTGTGTGTCCGAAGGCTGGCTTCGGGCCACAGTGAAGACTCAGGACACCACATCTCCTACATGATGGCGGGCTTGTCCGAAGCCGCTATAGATGGCCTGATAGCCACGCACGGTCCCAGCATGTGGCACGGGACCGACGTGCACTGCCTGGACGGCATCATCGCAGACCGTCAGGCCGCCTAGCGGTGCACTATGTCCTTGGCAGTGGGAAGATGGCCGTCGCGGTTTCAGACGCAAGGTCGAATTGGCGGTCCTCCGGGACGCCGACATGGGAATCTACTGCGGAGCCGATGGTGTCGGCCTGACTAGTCAGGCCGACAAGCATCACCCGTATATGGGCTCTTCCGCCAAGGTCAGGCGAGTACAGCCTTAAAGTCGCGGAGCTCAGTGTGGGCTGGTTCGGCTGATGCGCCTTGGGAACAGCCCTGCGGGCCAGCCGGCCGCAGCGAGTTCCAGTGACACGCCGCGTCCCAAGGCGGAGGCACAGGCCGCTGCGGGCTGTGCCACGACCGCGGGAGACCGCCCGACTACGCCGCCCAAGGCTGCTCCGCGGCCAAAGACGCGCATGTACCCGCGTAGGAACCTCCCCAAGCCTAACGCCCTGGATCAAGAGGATTCAGAGGCGGAAGAGCAGGCCGAGCGCGAGCATGCTGCCGCTGCCGAGGAGTCAAGCTCGAATCAGAGCTCCTCGACACGCGGGATCCAGCAGCCGCGGTCAAAAAGGAGGTGGTGCCGAAGTCCTCGCACTGGGCCGGATGGTAGTCCAGCGTGCGGAGGACTACACAGCTGCCTCCGATGCCCTCCTCCGTGCTCAGCGGGCCCAGAGCCGCGTTCTGGAGCTGGCCGAGCAAAAGTTGACGGAGCTCGACGAAGTGCTCAAGCGAGAGGCAAAGGAGGAAGAGACTAGGGTCAAGGAGGAGGAGGCTAGGGTCAAGGTTAAGACCCTTCGCGTGAGGTTTGCGACGCGAGACGACCAGGCGGCCGAAGAAGGCGCCGGCGCCAGCGCCGGAGAACTGTCGGACGGAGGGGAGGACCCGCCAGAAGTAGCGGAGTCAAGCAGTTCAGCCCCTGCGCGGCCGGCAAAAAACGATCCGGCGCCTGACGCGGACGGGTACTATCCTTGCAGTGCCCCAGGCTGCGCTCTGGTCTTTGCCTCCCTGACGCAGTACCACCTGCACCAGTCGGCTTGCCACTCTGCGCCGCTGCCGGCAGACCTCGGCGTTAGCCCAACTGCGCCGCTGGACCCCCTTCGCCAAGACTGGTGGGGACACTTGTTCCGCCGCGGCAAAGATGGGGGCCGCTTCCACAAAGCCAACGGATCGGATACGCGTGAGATCGATCCTCGAACAGCGCCGGAGCGATGGCGCAGCAGGTTCTCTGAAGAAGAACTGCTGGCGCAACAGGAGCGAGCGGACGCCGCTAGATTGCTTTCAGACGAGGAGCTCGCAGAGCACCTCCAAGCAATCGAAGATGCGCGGGCCGCTGAACAGGCCGCGCGGAAGGAGCGACGCCTTGAGGAGAAAGCCAGCCGGGACGACGCCATCAACCAGGCGCTCCGCATCGCGGGCTGGCAGTGCCCGAACTGCCTCAAGTGGAATCTCTCCTTCCCCCAGCTTTGTTTCCGCTGCAGCACTCGGCTCAGGCTCGCGGAAGTCGTCTCTCGCGGGATCCCCGATCCGCGGAGAGCAGAAGGGGGGAGAGACGACCTCTCAGACACGAGTCAGGAGGCCCTCGATTTTGAGATCGACGTCGCAAATCAGGCGATGGATCTTGAGACGCTGCAGCCGTTCCTTAGGAACAAGCGCAAGCGGCGGGGCGGTAAACGCCGCCGAGAAGAAGCGACCTACGGGAAAGGTCGCGACGCTTGCAGCGACTGGTCCGAAGCCCGTGGCAAGGGCAAAGGCCAGCAGAATGGGCAAGGGCAAAGGGAAGCCCAAAGGCAAAG
Organism: Symbiodinium natans; assembly: GCA_905221605.1. Taxonomy (NCBI): domain Eukaryota; class Dinophyceae; order Suessiales; family Symbiodiniaceae; genus Symbiodinium; species Symbiodinium natans. Next base: position 788,073 of record CAJNDS010001502.1, read on the forward strand.
GCAAGTACTCGTGGGGAGCCTTTGCCGCGGGCATCATTGCCGCGCTTAACCCTAGGACCAGCACGGCGTGGTTCCCCTTCAGTGCGGTTCGCTCCACGCCGCCCCTGCCAAGCCTTGTTCTGCCTCCGCGAGGCCCTGCCTGCCTCACCCGCACAGCCTTCAATAGGCTCAGCTGAAGTCCTCGAGGAACTCGGCCAAGGTGCCAGGCGGACCGCGTGGGTCGCCGGCACGACGGTCACTCTGATGACGATGATCGTCGGCGGAGCTGCTCTGTGGTTTTTGAGCAGGGCCTAACAGGATTGCCCACCTTCGCAACGGCAATTCTGCGGCCCACTCGGCGCAGCTCGTGCAGCTGGTGGGAACGGAAGCCACGTTCCAAGTGACTGGCGCCAAGAAGGGCGCAGTCCACAAAGTATGGGTGCACCTAGGCGAAGAATCCGCAGCGTGGCGAAGAATCCGCAGCGTGTGGCTGCAGGGCATTTCTCGCCGAGGGCCGTTGCGGGCACTGCGATGCCGCAGTCGATTCCGCCAAGGCCCAGGGCCTCATGCTGTCGAACGCGGCCCGTAGCGGCGCAGGAACGATTCTCACGGACTCGATGGCAGGCTCCACCGCTGGAAGCTATCGCCAAGGGTAAGGTGGCGCTCGCGACAGCTGCTTTTCTCAACTTGCGGCAAAGAGCCGCGGGCTCTCCTGTTTTCAGGGGCTTGCGGGTCGTGTCCAGGCCGCAGCACCCTCAGCAGTCGTGAGCGTTCCCACGCAGGCCGACGCTGCCCAGAGAGGAGCAGCTGCCAAGACTATCGCTGCACGTACGCCGCACAGGCTTAGCAAAGGCCCCTCGGTCAGAAACCCGCCCTCCTGCGAGGCGGAATTCCTGACAGGAAGGCCGCCCAGTGCAGGCACGAGCGAGGACATCATTTATGTCCGTCCCTATAGTTTCGATTGCCCGGTTTGCGTGAAAACATCGAAACATCGCTGGCCAAAGGGGCGGGTGTTCGTGTCATCGCCGATGCGTCCCAATGTCAGCGGACGAAGCTGCAATGGCAGGTCCTTAAACGCCTGTCTGCAGCCGGCGCAGAAGTCCGGGTTGCTTGCGGGACTTCGGTCCGCGACGCCTACGCTCAGGATGGGCGCGGAGCCCGAGTAGGATCAGGGATCCAGGGCCTCCACCATTCAAATGCCTACTGCGGCCCGATGGCGCGGTGTTGCTGATTGGCAGTCTCAATTTCACCACAAGCAGCAGGGCCAATTCCGAGACTGGCCTCAGGCTTGAGACTGCGAAGGCACACCCCGCCACGGTTTCCTTCGTTGAGGAGTTTCAGCGTGTTGCGGCTGGGGCTTTGGATCTCAACGAGGCGGCCGCCCGGCGCCCACAGCTTGAGCGCGCAAGCAGCTCCGGCAACCATGCCGTAGTCACAGCCGCTCAGGAGATTCCAGTCGGAATCGAGTAGGCTGCGGCCGTTCGGCGCAGCGTGGTATCCATTCCACGCCTGCTTCAGGTGTCGCAGCATGGCACGCTGCTTCGCCGCTTTTCTTCTTTGCACTTTGCTTTTGCTTGCGGGCGCAACGCCGCGGCAGGATGGAGTCCTGCCCATTTTGCGTTCCCCACCGCACATTTGGCCGCGCAGCATTGCCTGTGGCCCGAATCCGATGGAGCTCTTTTGCATGACGCTCGCGGACCGTGTCCAGGTCGCGGCGTGGCGCTCACCGAAGCGCGTGTGAGCAGCCATGCTGCGGCACAAGCCATGTGCGCGGCTCTCGCTGAGTCCGGTAGCCCGTAGGGTAGTTCCAGATAGGTGAGTAGCCGTAGCCGTAGCTTAGGACCTAGGACCCGTAGTTGTACAGTGTACTATAGCTTTTGCACTTCGCACAAGTAGCACAGAGACCTGCCTAAAACTCTGGAGCCTCGCCTGCCAGCACAAAGGCGGGAGCTCTCTGCCTATAGGGTGACTTTGGGCTGCTGAGGGTCGTTGTCGTCGTGCGTTCGTCTTGGTAGTGCGGGCTGCCGCCCAAGCCGCATACCAATGCTCCTGATGTGCAGACTACCATGGTCGCACGCGACACCCCCGCCCTACCCTCCTTTTCTTTCTTCAAGTGCTTGATGCACATTGAGCTCATTTGAGAAGATGAGCTGGGAGCCTCGGCTGAGGGGCGAATGTGAGCAGGTCAATGCATGTTAGCATGCTGTGCTCTGTGCCAGTGTAGTCTGTAGCATTTCACTTGCACGTTTCAGTTTTGGAATTTGCCAATTTTGGCTCAAGTACGACCTAGACTTGTAGCCGTTGCGCTCGGTAGTTTCGTTCTGTAGCTTTTAGGTTGCAGAGCGGTCCGACCGGACGCTCGGCCGTAGGGCACCTCAGAGCTGGTGATCCCGCGAAGTCGTAAAACAGCGTGGCCAGCCTGCGTTTGCATTGCTTGTGCAAGACCAGTGACTGGTCGACTTCACAATACATGTATACATATATACATATATACATATATACATATATACATACAGAAAACGTCGCACTGCAGGCCCGAGTTTTTCGTAGGTCAGTGTTTTAAGCTAACACTATAAATGTACAACTCAACGTATCAAAGCTGGACACACATGCATCTACTACCCAAATGTAATGAGTAGGCATATTCTTAAATAATGCTCAGTTTCAGAGATTGCGTGGCGGTCAGAGTATGGACTTTCGTCCTGGTCTCTCCGGGGAGGGGGGGGGGGGCAAAAAAAACCAAAAAAAAAATCCGCGGGGGGGGG
>CAJNDS010001503.1:0-16218 GCA_905221605.1 Symbiodinium natans
CTACCTGGAAAGGCCTTCCGCGAGCTGGAAATCCTTATTCTGGTGCATTTTATGAAGGAGAACCACCTGGTAAGGCCTTCTGCGAGCTGGAAATCCTTATCCTGGTGCATTTTATGAAAGAGAACTACCTGGAAATGCCTTCCGCGAGCTGGAAATCCTTATCCTGGTGCATTTTATGAAGGAGAACTACCTGGAAAGGCTTTCCGCGAGCTGGAAATCCTTATCCTGGTGCTTTTTACTGAAGAAGAACTACTTGGAAAGGCCTTCCGCGAGCTGGAAATGCTTATCCTGGTGCATTTTATGAAGGAGAACTACCTGGAAAGGCCTTCCAAGAGCTGGAAATCCTTATCCTAGTGCATTTTATGAAGGATAACTACCTGGAAAGGGAAATCCTTATCCTGGTGCATTTTATGAAGGAGAACTACCTGGAAAGGCCTTCCGCAAGCTGGAAATCCTTATCCTGGTGCATTTTATGAAGGAGAACTACCTGGAAAGGCCTTCTGCGAGCTGGAAATCGTTATCCTGGTGCATTTTATGAAGGAGAACTACCTGGAAATGCCTTCCGCGAGCTGGAAATCCTTATCCTGGTGCATTTTATGAAGGAGAACTACCTGGAAAGGCTTTCCGCGAGCTGGAAATCCTTATCCTGGTGCTTTTTTCTGAAGAAGAACTACTTGGAAAGGCCTTCCGCGAGATGGAAATGCTTATCCTGGTGCATTTTATGAAGGAGAACTACCTGGAAAAGCCTTCCGCGAGCTGGAAATCCTTATCCGGTGCATTTTATGAAGGAGAACTACCTGGAAAGGCCTTCCAAGAGCTGGAAATCCTTATCCTGGTGCATTTTATGAAGGAGAACTACCTGAAAAGGCCTTCCGCGACCTGGAAATCCTTATCCGGTGCATTTTATGAAGGAGAACTACCTGGAAAGGCCTTCCGCGAGCTGGAAATCCTTATCCTGGTGCATTTTATGAAAGAGCTACCTGGAAAGGCCTTCCGCGAGCTGGAAAAGGCAAGGCCTTCCAAGAGCTGGAAAACCTTATCCTGGTGCATTTTATGAAGGAGAACTACCTGGCAAGGCCTTCCAAGAACTGGAAATCCTTATTCTGGTGCATTTTATGAAGGAGAACTACCTGGCAAGGCCTTCCAAGAGCTGGAAATCCTTATCCTGGTGCATTTATGAAGGAGAACTACCTGGCAAGGCCTTCCAAGAGCTGGAAATCCTTATCCTGGTGCATTCTATGAAAGAGAACTACCTGGCAAGGCCTTCCAAGAGCTGGAAACCCTTACGCTGGTGCATTTTATGAAGGAGAACCACGTTTGCTTGTCCTCAACCTGAATGGGGGCCATGTGCCAGGTGCTTATGCTCAACCAGAATGGGGTGCAGCCGAGTCGCTTCAGTCAACACAAAGTCCTGACACCAGCAATTCCTGTTTGCTTGCCTCAACCTGAATAGGGGCCAGCGTTTACCGCTCACACCGTGCGCTTTGGCTCAATATGAACAGCCTTAAGTCTTCATCCACAGCCATTTCGGGCGCAAGCCTCTGTCACCGCAAAAGGTCTTGAGAGCATTTCGCATCCCTTGTTTCTCAGCTCAACTGATGCGAGTTGCAATGGCCAACCGCTGCGGCTGTTGGGGGGCCTGAACTGCGAGCTGAAGTGGGACGGTGGCCCGATCGCAAATTTGCGGACCATGGCCGGCCACGTCGCAGGCTCTGTGCGCTGGACAGCTGCTGGGCTGAATGAACCGGAAGCCCACAAATACCGTATTGCCATGCTGTTTCGACCTGTGAGCTTCTAGGCCCTTCAGAACGTCACGGTCGGCGACGTCATCTCAGCCATGGGATCTGAAGCCCATAGTCACGAAGCACTGTCGCGGCAGACGCATCTGGCAATCCTGATCAACGGACGATGGCAGCCAGAAGAGCAGCCAGTGGCCGGACCGTTTCTTCTCTTAGAAAAGCTGCCGCGATGCAGGCTACGGCACAAGCAGTCGCTGGCAGAACATCTGTTTCACGCCAATCTTCATTCGCTCTGACTCTCAAAATTCCACAGAAACGGCCGGTCATGGGCTACTCGCTTCTTCTGTGCATTGTTGAGCCATGTTGCACCTCTTTCTTGAGCTTGTGAGAAGGTAGGGACGGCCGAGCCTTCCCGTGCTTTTTGTTGCTTGTGCAGCGCGCTTGGGCTCAATTCGAATCGTTTTAAAGTCTTCATCCGTGTCCCGCTGCGGCCAGGCACCATTGGGGTACAAATCTCAATCGTCGCAGCTGTTCGTTTCGTTTTTGGAACATGGCCGCTGTCTTGTTTCTCAGGTCGACTGGTGCGACAGCATGCTCGAAGACACGTGCGAGGACTTGGAGAGCAGAGACCACTCGATTCGCGACTCCGAACAGGCGGACTTCGAGGACGGGTTCGACGACTGGGACTGGGTCGACAGTGAGATGCAGCGCGAAGCCGAGGAAGATGCGCGTGAGAGAGTACAGTGGAGCAAAGAAATGGAAATCCAGAATGAATACCGCCAGCGTCTCGCCAACATGACGGTGAAGTACCTGAACATGCAAGGTAGCGAAACCCACACCTCGAAGCCTTATCCACTCTGCCATGTCGAACCGTGCGAGTCTTTCCGGGAAGCCTGGCTGCACACTTTGCACGAAGGAAACAGCCCAGATCGCCGTCTCTCCCTGCGCCAACTACGTCTCAGACGACAAGAAATTAAGAAGCCTATCCCGGCGGAAACGCTGCAATATCGCAGCGCCAGGGAAGTCTTGCTTCACGATTTGGACAGCGGTCCTGCAGGACCCATCCCCCTCGACACCACGAAGCTGGTCTTGGGCGGGGGCGTGATCACAGACACCTGGAGCTGGCGTGAACTGTTGGGTCACAGCTTGAGCAACGACGTCGTGCACGTGCAAGTTGTCTACATCTCAGAGAAAGCCACAGGCCCGTAGAGCTGCCCATGTGAGTACGTTATGTCTCAGCAAGACAAGCCTGCAGAGCTCCAGTGTGTTCCACGAGAAAGAAACTGAGCAGCGAGCAAAGGCAGGACAGCTTTGTAAGTGCTCGAGCATGGCTTCTCAAGTTGCTTCACTGAGCCTGCTGCAGTGTTTCGGATACAGCCCCTAGGTTCAAAATCTGAGGATTCAGGATTCGTTGCCATGGCCCCTTGTCATCGGTGCGGCTTCGGGACAAGGAGCGGCAGAGGACAGGGATGGTGCAGCAATCCGCAGTGCCGCCAAGCCGAAAAAGAGGAGTGCCTGGCCCAGAAGAGCGCAGAGAAAATTGTTTGGCAGCAACAACGGGCAGCGCAGGGAGCGGGCAGTCGTGGACCCTTGCGCGAAGAGAACAGCAGAAAGGCAGAGCGCCGACAGCTGCATGAGGAAAGGGCGCGGGCAAAGGCAGAGGAGGAAGCAGGCGGCCGTGGACCTTTGCGTGAAGAAGACAGCAAAGAAGCAGAGCGCCGACAGCTGCGTGAGGCAAGGGCGCGGGCAAAGGCAGAGGAGGAAGCGGGCGGCCGTGGACCTTTGCGGGAAGAAGACAGCAAAGAGGCAGAGCGCCGACAGCTGCATGAGGCAAGGGCGCGGGCAAAGGCAGAGGAGGAAGCGGGCGGCCGTGGACCTTTGCGGGAAGAAGACGGCAAAAGGGAAGAGCGCCGACAGCTGCGTGAGGCAAGGGCACGGGCAAAGGCAGAGGAGGAAGCGGGCGGCCGTGGACCTTTGCGGGAAGAAGACAGCAAAGAAGCAGAGCGCCGACAGCTGCGTGAGGCAAGGGAGCGGGCAAAGGCAGAGGAGGAAGCGGGCGGCCGTGGACCTTTGCGGGAAGAAGACGGCAAAGGGGAAGAGCGCCGACAGCTGCGTGAGGCAAGGGCGCGGGCAAAGTCAGAGGAGGAAGCGGGCGGCCGTGGACCTTTGCGGGAAGAAGACAGCAAAGAAGCAGAGCGCCGACAGCTGCGTGAGGCAAGGGAGCGGGCAAAGGCAGAGGATGGAGTGGGCGGCCGAGGGCCCAGGCCCATCGCCTCGGAGATTCAGCAGCAGGGCTACCCTTTTCCAGACGAGGACACCTTGACCCAGGAGCAGGCACAAGCCTATTACTTGGCTTTTGCGCGGAGCTGGAGTAGATTTGGCCTTTCTCGCGTGTGCCAGAAGTGCCAGACTCTAACACCAGGGAGGCACTGCAGAACAGCCAAAGGAAGTGGCCAGCTGCTCTGCAGGAATTGCCGCGAGAATCGCACCAAGGTGGTTTTGCCAATCCCGGCCCCCATCCCAGAAGCACTGCAAAGTCTGCAACCCATGGAGCAGCATCTCCTCGCCATGGCACGCATCTCGCAGGTCTTGTTGGACAAGCTGCCATCAGGCGGCCCGAGCGCGCAGTGGGGTCGCATGTACGCAGTGCTCATGCAGGATCCTTTCATCTGCGACGTCCTCGAAGGCGCCACTTTGGAAGAAGACGGTACAGTGCTGGTCGGGGGCGTGGACGGCATGACCGCATCACCAGCGCGTTTGGAGCACCTACACGCGGCCTTGCAGGCCTTGAAGGAACTGCACTGCCTCTATCAACGGAGCCCGGCAGTGGACAGAGCTCTGGCGAGAATGGCTGCCATCCTCGCCAACAAGACATCCGCTGCGGCTGCGGTGCCAACAGACCCACTTGCGGGAACAGAAGCAAACCAAGAGATCGAGATGACATACCTGGTGCCGAAGCAATTCCAGGCCCCAAAAGCCGACGTACAAGATTTGCGAAAAGTGCGAGGATCCGCAGACCTCAGCGATGGCATGGATGCAAAATTCTTCCCACACTTGTTTCCCACCGGCACAGGAGGCTGGAAGAACGACAACGGAAGCTTTTCCCAATATGCCCGGAAGCGTCTGCTGAGCCTGGATTCCCGCTTCGAAGCGTCCACGGCCTACATCATGTGGCTGCTGGAGATGCAGACCAAGAAGCGACTTTCCGGAAACATCAACGTCCGGATCGGCAACCAGCGGGTGCCCTACGGCAGCAGCGACTACGAGAACGGTAGCCGTCAGGTGTATGCTGCCTTGCGGGACATGCCTGGCACGCAGCCGTACCTGTACGCCAAGAAGGGAGTGGCGCTCAACATGTACGAGCAGCTTGGCGCTCCCAACTTCTTCATGACACTGTCCTGCCACGCGCGCCAGCCTGCGTTGCTCCTCGCGGCTATCTCGGCACGGCTGCTGCGGCTGCATCCCGACCGCCCTCAGGCAGAACTGGAGCAGCACGCTGCGGAGATCCTATTCCGCTACCAGAATGACAAGAACTTCACTTGGGATGGGTTGTCGCCCAACCAGTTGTGCAACCAGCAGCCGGCAGTGGTAGCGCGACAATTCATGCACCAAGTCTCTCAGCTGATGTGGTGGCTGTCCAGCACGCGCGGTCCGAAAGTCCACCTGCACGAAGATGCTGATCCACAAGATGGAGTCGAGGAGAACGACTGCGAGGACGTGGAGGACGACGCCCAGGCACCCGCCACGGATTTTGCAGGCTTTCATCGCCGCATGCGCAAGGAACGGCCTCCTTTCAAAGTGTTGGACTACATCATTCGCATAGAATGGCAAAAGCGGGGCTACCCCCACGCTCACATCCTGCTTTGGATCGAAGAGTGGGCCAAAGCAACGCAGCAGCCAGACAAGATGGCGCCCGACGGCGAAGACTCCGAACAAGCAGCAGAGACACCGGTTCCAGACTGGTCTGACGAAGAGGCCATGGAGAACTTCATCCCCAAGTGTGCGGAGGACCTCAGCGACAAGTACATCTGCACCAAGTCCCCGAACACGTGGCGCCAATCCCACCGCGTACCACCCAGAGATAGAGAAGTGAACGCAAAGCTGTCCGCAGAGGTGGTGCACAACCACACGCCATATTGCGGCATGTACTCAGAAGGCGCCTGTCGATTTGGATTTCCACATGATGCAGAGCCCCGGACTCGGCGTCGAACATCGCAGGAGCAGTACGCCAACAGCCGCTGGAAGAGCAGCCTTGCGACGAGACGAGTGAAGGGAGACAGCATGATGGGAAAGTACAACATTCGAATCTTGAGAAGGTGGAGGGCAAGCATGGACCTGCAGGTCATCTGCGAGCTCACCAGCGCCAGTCGGTACATACTGGGCTACACTTTCAAGTCGGAGGAGGATCGCGAAGCGCAGCGGCGAATGGAAAACATCCTTGCCATCCTAACAAGTCAGAGCGCAGGCGCCGGCCTCGACAATCAGAAGATCTACAAGGCAGCCCACGCGGCGTTGCAGGGCAGGACCACGTCGACCTTCGAGGCATGCCACCTTCTGCTGGGCTTCCCGATCATCGAATTCTCCAGGGACAACGTCTGGGTACAGGTGGGGCCTCCAGACACCTGGACAGTGTGGGTGCCCAAGCATGAGGAACAGGTGGCCTTGCAGCAGCCCACTGACTACCGCAACAAGAAGATGCGCCAAGGTGGGAACCTGCTTGTTGCTCATCACTGGTACCGGGAAATGCAAACCACCTTCGGTGAACATGAGACGACCTTGCCAGTGGAAGGCAGGGAGCCGGTTTCCTGTCGGTTTAGTGAAGTCACCTTCCTGGACTTTTGCGCGGCTTTCAAGTACATCGGCGTGCAAGAACCACAGCCTCGCAGGCGCCCTGCAATCGTCGGCTACCAGAACTTCAACCCGGACGAGGAGGCCGAAGCTTTCTACTACTCCAAGTTGCTGCTGCACCTGGTGTGGAAGGAACCTGGAGATTGGCTGTTGGAGCAGGATGCAGGAAGCCATGCAGCAGCGTTCCAGCGCATCGCCCGAGACGTGCGCGGCCACCCAGACTTCCTTCGGTCGAGATGCTTCCCTCAGCTAGATGGCACCGTCGACGCCGCCCGCAAGCTGCAGGCCGTACAAGCGACGATGTACATGAAGGCCAAGATGCATCCGGCAAACCTGCGGGACGGCTGGGCCAACAGCAAGGTTGCCGAGGAGAACTACAAGGATTCCTTGCAAATATTGGAGGCACTGAAGGAGCGGTATGGAGGAGACATCGACTTCCTGGCCCCGGACTCTGTGCCCACCGGAGCTGCCCTCAATGCCTTTGCGCCGGTCGAGGAAGGCGAAGAATCATTCGAGATGTTGACGGTTGAGAACCCCTGCCCGGAGACCACGCGCCAGTGCCAAGAGCACATCGTCCAGTCAGTTCTGAGGCAGCCGAACACCAAGGACACGCAGAATACTCAGCGTCTGCACATGCTCCTCCACGGGCCCGGCGGCAGCGGCAAGTCCGTGGTGGTACGCGCAGCAGCTCACGTCCTGCGGCAAAGCAAGAAAGGATGCATCATAGCGGCGCCCACGGGTGTGGCAGCATTCAACATCAACGGTGTCACCCTCCATCAATGTTGCTTGCTCCCCGTAGTGAACCAAAGCCACGGCAAGGCCTGCGACATGCCGCTGCCGGACCGCCAGAAGTTAGCCACTCTCAGAGACATCTGGTCGAAGGTCAGCGTTCTGTTCGTTGACGAGATGAGCTTCATCCCCTCCTGGATGTTGGAGCGTCTGGATCAGCATCTCCGTCTTGCCAGAGATCTGCAAACCCTGCCCTTCGGAGGACTGCACGTCATCTTTGCCGGGGACCTGTATCAGTTGCCTCCACCAAGCGGGCTGCCGGCCTTCGCCAGCCGGCTTTGGCTGCTCTTCCAGCTCTGCGAGTTAGAAGGAAACCAGCGGGCCGCACGCGACCCAGCCTGGGCCGCTCTGCTGGCACGCGTTCGGGTGGGACAGCAGACCGACGCCGACATTGAGGTGCTGCGGAATATGGTGATCAAGAAAGGCAGCAAGAAGCGGCCCGCCCCGAAAGCCGTGAACCTATACGCCACTCGCCAAGCAGTCGCCGAAAGCAACCGCCGCTACAAGGAAGAGCACGTCTTGAACACAGGAGAACAGCTACACGATTGCCCAGCTGTCGACACCAACGTCAAGACCGGTGTGCCGCTGTCTCCAGATGCCGTCTGGGCCGAGCCGGAGAACACAGGTGGCTTGGTAGGCCTGCTGCAGGTGGCCATTGGGCTCCGTGTCATGCTCAGATACAACATCGACGTGCGAGATGGCTTGGTCAATGGCGCCTGTGGCACGGTGGAGCACATTGACACCGAGAAAGCCGGCGGGGAAGTCGAGAGGATCTGGGTTTCTTTCGAGAAGAATGCTGGGGCCACTTGGCGAGCAGAGCACGAAACCTCCTGCGTGGCAATCTCGAGGCGCTCGGCCACGTACGTTGACAGAGACGGCAGCAAGGCATCGAGGCATCAATTCCCGCTCGTTCTCGCCAAAGCCATCTCGATCCACAAGAGCCAGGCAGCTACCTGTAAGGACGGAGCGCATACCCGCCTCGATCACACCATCTTCGCAGAAGGTCAAGCCTACGTCGCCCTGAGCCGCTGCCCCGAACAGGCACTCTGCAGCTTGGAGCTCTTCAACCCCAAGGCTTTGCGGTTCAACCCCAACGCAGAGTGGGCCCTGACCAAGCTGAAGGCGCAGCAAGCCGACCGGGACGGCCCGGATCTCTGGAAGGCGTTGTTCAAGCCGGAGCAGAAAAAGGAGTTCTATGAAAGACGACTAGCTGAGATGGGGACGCCCGACTGGAACCGTCTCAAGCCAGACCACGGCGAGCGCATCGAGCGGCCCTGGTGTTGTGCACTATGCGGCACGGAGGCTCCCAACACCAAAGCTGCCATCAAGGCTCATAAGCGCAAGTGCCCGGCCAAGCCACCAGCCAAGACGAACGCCAAAAGCAAAGCAAAGGCCAAAGCAAAATGCAAAGCAAAGTTCGTCTTCATGGGCCTAGGCAAAACGGGCTGCAGAAAGCTCTTGCGCGGCCGGGTCTTTGGCCAAGATGCAACGGACAGGCAGCCGACCCGATCAAGACACACCTGCAGGCCTGTATTTTGAGGCGCAAGAGCAAGCTCTCTGCGGCATGCACGCCCTGAACATGGCCTTGGGGGCAGCCTTCTTCACTGAAGCGGACATGGACAACGCCGTGCAGGTTGTCCTCGAAGAAGGTGGGGTGGAACGAGGTGAAGCTGCAGAGGACCACGCGGCGCCAGGTGGCTTCTACTCCTCGGAAGTGCTTGCGCAGGTACTGCAAACCAAAGCCATGGCTGCTTTTGGTCGTGTGAGGTGGCAAATGGACCTTCAACCCGTCGTGAGCAAGCACGATCTGGAAGCAGCTGCCGGGGCGGTGCAGAACCGGGACAACGCACACTGGGTGGCATATCGATATTTCCATGAGAAGATCTTCAGGTTGGACTCCCTGGCTCGTACCCGCAGAGCAGAGCAGATACCGGAAGCCGTCTTCTTCGCGGAGCTCGCTCGACATCCCGCGACCTACTGCATCCGAGAGGTCTAGCCGCGGCTGCCATCTCCTAACAATGTTGTGATGCCGCGAGGACACCTCTGGTGCTCAACGCCAACGTTTCACCCCCCCACAGACCAGCGTTCTCACGCGAGATCGCACAAGGCAAGGCAGAAACCAAGGCGCCAGCTCATGCTCATGTGATGGATGAATGTGTGGCAAGACTGGCGCCCCAGCAAACCTGAGCAACAACTGCGCCGCTCTTCTCTGCGGGCTCAAGATTAGAGTTACCCCAAACAAAAGACATGGTTTTCTTTCAAAAACCTATCCAAAAAGCGAGACGAGGTGTCGAAACAATCAAATCAATATCACCATGACAAGACGAAAGACAAGAATTACAAGCATTGGCTGTCAAGAACCACCATGCTCAACTTCTCCTGGCCCAGAACTGCAGACATGGACAGAAGACCACCAGACCTTCAAGCATCAGGTCCGTCTCTTCCACGGAGTTCAGAAAGGTTTTAATGAATTGTTATATCAAATGTTGCCGAAGAGACACCTCCAGCAACAAATCAAATTCTTTTCCTCCCCGAGAAGGCTCAAGAGATAGTGGGACCGAAAATATTGCCCTTTCCACCCCAAATAGTCCGGACACAATATCCGATTTCATAGAACTGAAATCCGAATTTGCAAAAACAATACCAATATTAATTGAAATTCCTCTATATTCTCTGAAATTTCGAGGGGGTGAAATGAACCATTATCATTCTAAAGAATTGCAATCCAAAAAATTATTCAAATTACAAGATATGTAATTCAAATATTCGTGGAACCATATCAATTGTAATAATATATCGAAACTTCGAGGCTAACACCCACAGACAAGGGTAAACAAAGATTCGGGACATCAGGAGAATTATAATGAATACCCTCAAAAAGAACTCCCAGATCTTCAAGATTTTAATTCTGGAGGTTTTGATGAATTATCCAGAAGTCCCCAGATCTTCCAAATTTGAATTCTAAAGATTTTTGGAGGACTTATTCAGATATCCAGTATTTATCAAATCCTTCAAAATTTGAATTACGAAAATTCCAGAGGTTTTGAATCGATATCCAAAGATCCCCAGGCCTTCTAAATTTGAATCCTGGAGGACTGCAGGAGATTTTGATCAATTATCCAGAAATCCCCAGATCTTCCAAATTTGAAATCTAGAGTTTTTGGATCCATATCCAAAGATTCCCAGGCTTTCAAAATTTTAATTCTTGAGGTTTTGGGCCGATACAGACCTTCAAAATTTGAATTCTGGCGCAAGCCCCCCCACCCCCGCCCCCCATCCCCCCCAGCCCCCCCAAGCCCAACCAACAAAAATGTAAAACATTGAAAGGCAAAAAACAAAACCCGGCAAAACCCCCCAAAACCCCCCAAAACCCCCCAAAACCCCCCAAAACTCCGGACACAAACCCTATACAATTTCTATAAACCCTAAACCCTAAACCCTAAACCCTAAACCCTAAACCCTAAACCCTAAACCCTAAACCCTAAACCCTAAACCCTAAACCCTAAACCCTAAACCCTAAACCCTAAACCCTAAACCCTAAACCTAACCCTAAACCCTAAACCCTAAACCCTAAACCCTAAACCCTAAACCCTAAACCCTAAACCCTAAACCCTAAACCCTAAACCCTAAACCCTAAACCCTAAACCCTAAACCCTAAACCCTAAACCCTAAACCCTAAACCGAAACCCGAAACCCGAAACCCTAAACCCTAAACCCTAAACCCTAAACCCTAAACCCTAAACCCTAAACCCTAAACCCTAAACCCTAAACCCCAAACCCCAAACCCCAAACCCCAAACCCTAAACCCTAAACCCTAAACCCTAAACCCTAAACCCTAAACCCTCAAGACCAGGATAAATAGAAATTGTATGTGTTTCAGTACGAATAGCTCGATTCCTGCAGGCAAAGAGGTTTAAGTAAATTGAACATATTGGCACAGTTGACCCCTGCAAACCCTTATCCTGGCTCACTAGTTACCTCAACTAGGGAGGAGAAGGCCAAGCTCCCTGATTGCATTCACACAAGCCCCGATCCCTGACCCAAATTCAGGAGGCTAACGCAAGGCTCGTATTCACACAGGCTTTGATCACATCCCGACCTGGAATGCAAGGCTCCCGACCCAGTTGGGGGGGGGGGGGGGAACGCAAAGGCTCCTTCAGTTACATAAGCCCTGCTCACACACCGACCCAATTAGGGAGGTGAATACAAAGGCTCCTTGGCAGCATTCACACAGGCTCTGATCACATCCCGCCCCAATTAGGGAGGGGAACGCAAAGGCTCCATGGCTGCATTTACACAGGCCCTCATCACATCCCGACCCAATTAGGGAGGGGAATGCAAGGCTCCTTGGCTGCATTTACACAGGCCCTGATCACATCCCGACCCAATTAGGGAGGTGAATACAAAGGCTCCTGGGCTGCATTTACACAGACCCTGATCACATCCTGACCCAATTCGGGAGGTGAACACTGCATTTACACAGGCCCTGATCACATCCTGACCCAAAGTAGGGAGAGAAACAAAAGGCTCCTTGGCTGCATTTACACAGGCCCTGATCACATCCCGACCCAATTAGGGAGGTGACTACAAAGGCTCCTTGGCAGCATTCACACAGGCCCTGATCACATCCCGACCCAATTAGGGAGGGGAATGCAAGGCTCCTTGGCTGCATTTACACAGGCCCTGATCACATCCCGACCCAATTAGGGAGAATCACAAGGCTCCTTGGCTGCATTTACACAGGTCTTGATCACATCCCGACCCAATTAGGGAGGGGACTACAAAGGCTCCTTGGCAGCATTCACAGAGGCCCTGATCACATCCCGACCCAATTAGGGAGGGGAATGCAAGGCTCCTTGGCTGCATTGACACAGGCCCTGATCACATCCCGACCCAATTAGGGAGAATCACAAGGCTCCTTGGCTGCATTTACACAGGTCTTGATCACATCCCGACCCAATTAGGGAGGTGAATAAAAAGGCTCCTTGGCTGCATTTACACAGGCCCTGGTCACATCCCGACTCAATTAGGGAGGGGAATGCAAGGCTCCTTGGCTGCGTTTAGACAGGCCCTGATCACATCCCGAACCAATTAGGGAGATGAACACAAGCCTCCTTGGCAGCATTTTCACAGGCCCTGATCACATCCCGACCCAATTAGGGAGAATCACAAGGCTCCTTGGCTGCATTTACAAAGGTCTTGATCACATCCCGACCCAATTAGGGAGGTGAATACAAAGGCTCCTTGGCTGCAGTTACACAGGCCCTGATCACATCCCGACCCAATTCGGGAGGGGAATGCAAGGCTCCTTGGCTGCATTTACACAGGCTGACACAATTAGGGAGAGAAACACAAGGCTCCTTGGCTGCATTTACACAGCCCTTGATCACATCCCGACCCAATTAGGGAGGTAAATACAAAGGCTCCTTGGCAGCATTCACACAGGCCCTGATCACATCCCGACCCAATTAGGGAGGGGAATGCAAGGCTCCTTGGCTGCATTTACACAGGCCCTGATCACATCCCGACCCAATTAGGGAGGGGAATGCCAAGGCTCCTTGGCTGCATGCAAACAGGCCCTGGTCACATCCCGACCCAATTAGGGAGGGGAATGCAAGGCTCCTTGGATGCATTTACACAAACCCTGATCACATCCTGACCCATTTAGGGAGGGCAATGCAAGGCTCCCTGGCTGCATTTACACAGGCCCTGGGAGGGGAATGCAAGGCTCCTTGGCTGCATTTACACAGGCCCTGATCACATCCCGACCCAATTAGGGAGAATCACAAGGCTCCTTGGCTGCATTTCGCACAGGTCTTAGGGAGGTGAATACAAAGGCTCCTTGGCTGCAGTTACACAGGCCCTGATCACATCCCGACCCAATTCGGGAGGGGAACGCAAGGCTCCTTGGCTGCATTTACACAGGCCCTGATCACATACTGATCCAATTAGGGAGAGAAACACAAGGCTCCTTGGCTGCATTTACACAGCCCTTGATCACATCCCGACCCAATTAGGAAGGTAAATACAAAGGCTCCTTGGCTGCATTTACCCAGCCCTTGATCACATCCCGACCCAATTAGGGAAGGGAATGCAATGCTTCTTGGCTGCATTCACACAGGCCCTGATCACATCCGGACCCAATTCGGGACGGGAATGCAAGGCTCCTTGGCTGCAGTCACACCACATCCGGACCTTGGCTGCATTTACACAGCCCTTGATCAATTAGGGAGGTAAATACAAAGGCTCCTTGGCAGCATTCACACAGGCCCTGATCACATCCCGACCCAATTAGGGAGGTGAATGCAAGGCTCCTTGGCTGCATTTACACAGGCCCTGATCACATCCCGACCCAATTAGGGAGGGGAATGCCAAGGCTCCTTGGCTGCATGCAAACAGGCCATGGTCACATCCCGACCCAATTAGGGAGGGGAATGCAAGGCTCCTTGGCTGCATTTACACAAACCCTGATCACATCCTGACCCATTTAGGGAGGGCAATGCAAGGCTCCCTGGCTGCATTTACACAGGCCCTGGGAGGGGAATGCAAGGCTCCTTGGCGGCATTTACACAGGCCCTGATCACATCCCGACCCAATTAGGGAGAATCACAAGGCTCCTTGGCTGCATTTCGCACAGGTCTTGATCACATCCCGACCCAATTAGGGAGGTGAATACAAAGGCTCCTTGGCTGCAGTTACACAGGCCCTGATCACATCCCGACCCAATTCGGGAGGGGAACGCAAGGCTCCTTGGCGGCATTTACACAGGCCCTGATCACATCCTGACCCAATTAGGGAGAGAAACACAAGGCTCCAGGAAGATGGCACTGTCCTGGTGGAAGGAGTGCAGGGCAATACCGCTTCCCCAGCTCGTCTAGACTGCTTGCACAAAGCCTTGCAAGAGCTGAAAGCGCAGCACCGCCTCTACCAGGCAAACCCAGCAGTGGAGGGAGCCGTAACAAGAATGGAAATCATCCTCGCTGGAAAAGTGCAGCCGTGTACAAGCGCAGCGGCAACGACAGACCGCGAAAACTCCCAAGGGCGCCAAACGGGGGAGTCCGGTGGCTCACACTCCTCGGCCTTGGGGGGCGAAGCGCAGCACTCGGAAAACGCAGCGGCCTCTGTCGAAACAATGGACGAGAAGGAAGACAGGCTAGAGATGACGTACCTGATCCCCAAAGAGCTGAAAGCCCCCAGAGCGGACACTGTGGAGCTGCAGAAAATCCGAAGCACTGCGGAGCTCACGGACGACATGGACGTGAAGTTCTTCCCACACCTGTTTTCCACGGGCACAGGCGGATGGCAGAATGGATATGGAAGCTTCTCCCAATACGCTCGCAATCTCTCGGGCAACATCAACGTGAGGATCGGCAACCAGCAGGCTCCAGGCGGGAAGACCAAGTACCAAGAGGGCAAAGGTCAGGTGTTTACAGCCCTGAGGGACATCCCAAAAAGCACCTGAGATTGCTTATCACTGAGCATTCTTTAGAGAAGAGAGCGCAGCGCAAGGCTCCTTGGCTGCATTTACCGGCCCTGATCACATCCCGACCGAACTAGGCAGGGGAACACAAGGCTCTGTGCCTGCATTTACAGGCCCTGATCACATCCCGACCCAATTAGGGAGGGGAATGCAAGGCTCCTTGGCTGCATCTGCACAGGTCCTGCTCACACCCTGAAGGGAACACAAGGCTCCTTGGCTTCATACACAGGCCCTGATCACATCCCTACCCAATTAGGGAGGCCAAGGCTCCTTGGCTGCGTTCACGCAGGCCCTGATCACATCCGACCCAGTCAGGGAGGGAATGCAAGGCTCCTTGGCTGCATTTACACAGGCCCTGATCACATCCTTACCCAGTTAGGGAAGGGAACGCAAAGGCTCCTTGGGGGCAGCCTTCTTCACTGAAGCGGACATGGACAACGCCGTGCAGGTTGTCCTAGAAGAAGGTGGGGTGGAACGAGGTGAAGCTGCAGAGGACCACGCGGCGCCAGGTGGCTTCTACTCCTCGGAAGTGCTTGCGCAGGTACTGCAAACCAAAGCCATGACTGCTTTTGGTCGTGTGAGGTGGCAAATGGACCTTCAACCCGTCGTGAGCAAGCACGATCTGGAAGCAGCTGCCGGGGCGGTGCAGAACCGGGACAACGCACACTGGGTGGCATATCGATATTTCCATGAGAAGATCTTCAGGTTGGACTCCCTGGCTCGTACCCGCAGAGCAGAGCAGATACCGGAAGCCGTCTTCTTGGCGGAGCTCGCTCGACATCCCGCGACCTACTGCATCCGAGAGGTCTAGCCGCGGCTGCCATCTCCTAACAATGTTGTGATGCCGCGAGGACACCTCTGGTGCTCCACGCCAACGTTTCACCCCCCACAGACCAGCGTTCTCACGCGAGATCGCACAAGGCAAGGCAGAAACCAAGGCGCCAGCTCATGCTCATGTGATGGATGGATGTGTGGCAAGACTGGCGCCCCAGCAAACCTGAGCAACAACTGCGCCGCTCTTCTCTGCGGGCTCAAGATTAGAGTTACCCCAAACAAAAGACATGGTTTTCTTTCAGAAAAATATACAAAAAGCGAGACGAGGTGTCGAAACAATCAAATCAATATCACCATGACAAGACGAAAGACAAGAATTACAAGCATTGGCTGTCAAGAACCCACATGCTCAACTTCTCCTGGCCCAGAACTGCAGACATGGACAGAAGACCACCAGACCTTCAAGCATCAGGTCCGTCTCTTCCACGGAGTTCAGAAAGGTTTTAATGAATTGTTATATCAAATGTTGCCGAAGAGACACATCCAGCAACAAATCAAATTCTTTTCCTCCCCGAGAAGGCTCAAGAG
>CAJNDS010001504.1:0-16200 GCA_905221605.1 Symbiodinium natans
CTTCTAAAATTTTATGGAGCCGCAAGACACACGTTTCAGAAGCAAAATGCACATAAAAACACTAGTGTTTTTATAGGGGACAATATAGCAGAGCCTTTTGTGTTCCAGTACAGTTTTTGCTGCATTTTTCCGAGGAAAAAGCCGAAAATCAGACAAAGACGAAGACAGGAAAACCACAGGTGTGGATCATGGGGGGGGGGGTGACCATATATATATATATATACGTATATATACATGTATGTATATTATAGGCTTTATATAAGGTTTACAAAGTTTTACAGGGTTGATAGGGTTTAGGGAGGTTCACCTCGGAGGTTCGGGTGGTGAGCTTGGCGTTGCAGGCTTCAGTGACTAGCGTTTAGGATGTCGGGGTGCTTTTGGGGACCCCGGAAACCCTAAAAACCCTAAACCCTAAACCCTAAACGGTAAGAGTATTTTTTTTGTTGCGGGTGCTTTTTGTGCTGCGGGTGCGGGTGCACGTTTTTTTTTTGCTGCGGGGGGCGCGTTTTTTTTTTGCTGCGGGTGCGGGGGGCGCGTTTTTTTTTTGTTGCGGGTGCCGTGGGGGCGCGTTCTTTTTTTTGCTGCGGGTGCGGAGCGCTTTTGCTGTTTTCTCTATATTTTGCTATGAAAACCTCTATTTTCTCAAATTTTCAATAGGAAAACCTCTGTCTTCTCTATATTTGAATAGGAAAACCTCTTTCTTCTCTATATTTGAATATGAAAACCTTTATTTTCTCTACATTTAGCATGAAAACCTCTAGTTTTTCTAATTTCTCTATACTTCAATTCGAAAACCTCTATTTCTCTCCATTTTATAACTAAAACCTCTATTTCTCTCTATTTTTCTATATCGTCATAGCATTCCTCTATATTTAATGAGGAAGACATGAGAGAGGAATACATGAGAAACTTATTCTCTGTGTTGTCTCAAACTTATTCTCTGTGTTATCTCAATATGTGACTTGCAATTAAAAGTGTTTTTGTTCCTCTTGTCCTATTTTTATAGAAAGCCCATTATTTTCTCTGTCTCTGAGTAGGCAAACCTCCATTGTCTTAACATTTGAACATGAAAACCTCTATTCTCTATATTTGAATATCAAGACCTCTACATTCTAATATGAAAACACTTTGTATTTTCGCTATATTTTCGTATGAAGGCCTCTATTTCCTCTATGTTGTCAGAGGAAACATCTAATTTCTCTATATTGTATAGCGAAAACCTCTATTGTTCTATAGTTTATGATTTTGTCAGTATATTTCACGAGGAAGACATGAGAGAGGAATACACGAAAAGCTAATTCTCTAAATTGTCATAAGAGTACATGCATTATCTCTATCTGTGACTCGTAGACAACAAGTGTTTTTGTTCATGTCTCATAACACAGACCGCCGCATTTGAAAACACAATGCTCGCATCATGGGTTTGGAAGGGATTCGTAAGCTTTGAAGCAGGCTTGCCGGCTAAAAAAGCGGGGGGGTTGGGGGGGGCGCAGCCCCACCCATTTGCAAACACAATGCTCGCATCATCATGGGTTTGGAAGGGATTCGTATGATTGAAGCAAGTTTGCCCGGCTAAAAAGCGCAGACCCCCCCCCCCCCTTTCAAGCGGGGGGGAGTGCTCTCATGATGCGCCAGGTCACTCACTCACCTGGGGGGTGGGGAGGAAGGGGGGGGGAGGGGGGGGGGTGCGTTTTTTTTTTTGCTGTGGGTGCGGGGGCGCGTTTCTTTTTTGCTGCGGGTGCGGGGGCGCGTTTTTTTTTTTGCTGCGGTGCTGGGCGCCACGCGCCAGGTCACTCACTCACCGGGTCGGCCCCCTAAAAAAGCCCCAATCAAAAAAGCACCCACAACAAAAAAAGCCCGGTTCCACCCTAAACCCTAAACCCTAAACCCTAACCCTAAACCTAAACCCCAAACCCTAAACCTCCGAAGGATCCGCCTATGCCAGGGGCTACCGCCTAGACCTCCACATGTAGCTCCTTTTTCGGGGCGCATCGAACTCTCTGAGGGTAGCTATAATAGGGTTTAGTTTAGGGTTTTAGGGTTTAGGGTTTAGGGTTTAGGGTTTAGGGTTTGGGGTTTAGGGTTTAGGGTTTAGGGTTACATGACCCCTAAGTCTGGTCCCTTACCTCCTTTAAGGGGTCCTGAAGTATGGACCCTTGGTTGTATCTACGGGGTATATAAGCGTCCCTGTTTTAAGGGCCCATTGAAAAGGACCATGTATGTCACTGCCCTAAGAAACTCTGTAGTCCGTATATTGAAAAGAAAAGCTCCACAGCAAAAAGGGAACTGCAATTGGCGATCCTGGTGGATTCAGTGTCTCCGAGAACAAACATCCCGCAGAACACCGTGGCCTACTCTGCCTGCCCTAAACCCTAAACCCTAAACCCTAAACCCTAAACCCTAAACCCTAATCAAACCCTAAACCCTGAAACCCTGAACTAAACCCTAAACCCTAAACCCTAAACCCTACTTTTACTAGGAGCCGGGGATGCCAAACTTTTTGTGGAGAGGATTAGGAAGGCCAGGGGGGGGGGGGGGTATCCCGCAGGGCTTAGGGGCTTTAGGGCTTAGGTTTAGGGTTTAGGGTTTAGGGTAAGGCTTATAGTTCCAAACCCTTAAGCCCTTATACTTGAATCCTTGCACCCTTATACTTCTACCCGTGAACCCCTAACCTCCAAACCCTCAAACCCTGAAACCCTGAAACCCCGAAACACTGAAACCCTGAAACCCTGAAACCCTAAAACCCTACAACCCTCAAGCCCTCAAACCCTGAAATCCTGAAACCCTAAACCCTCAAACCAAACCCTGAAACCCTGAAACCCTGAACCCTGACACACCTTAAACCCTTAAACCCTAAAAACCCTGAAATCCTTGCACACCTTACACCCTTAAACCGTTACAAAGGGCGAGGCGCAAACTTCACGCGGCCAGTGTGGTGATCGCGGCTGCTGGGGCAGTAGATGCCATCGAAGCGGCCTCAGGTTGAGGGGTGCTCAGCAAACCATCTCCAGATCATGCTTTGCGTCCCAACTCTTCGTTCTGACGCCCTCAACCCTAAACCCTAAGCCCTAAACCCTAAACCCTAAACCCTGAACCCTATAGACGGTTTGGGGGAGACATTGGATCCCTCCCAGCCCATCTAAAGTCCTGACAGTCTTGGCATGTATTAGCCCTCAGACCCTAGAGCGCCAGCGGCCAAAAACCGGGGTTTTGGGCTGATTTAGGGTTTAGGGTTGCTAGACCCAAGGAGGAACCTCGGATCAAAAAGGGTAACCCAAAACAGCCACTAAAGCCCAAAAAACCCTAAAGCCCTCAAGCCCCCAAGCCTCTCTTAGGGTACAGTGGTTACATGGTCCCTTAGTATGGGCCCTAAAACAGGGACCCCTGATATACCCTATAAAACTGAAGGGGTTTATACTTCAGGACCATTTTAAAGAACGGGAAGGACCACGTCAAGGGGACCCCGAAACCCTAAACCCTATACACGCTAAACCCCAAACCCAAATACCATTAGACCCTCAACCACTGCACCAGACCTAGGCACCCACGAGCTCGGCGATCTGTCCGCGCGGATCGAAGGTGACGGGCGCACCGCCAGCTTTGCAGCACTGGTAGCCTGGGGCTTAGGGTTAGTTCAGGGTTTAGGGTTTAGGGTTTAGGGGGTAGGGTGTTAGGGTAGAATTAGGGTTTGGGTTTAGGAGGTCAGGGGTTTGTTATAGGGATTTTAGGGTTTGGCGCTTAGGGGTTCCGGGGTCAGGGGTTCTACAGGCGTTGCGAGTCGAGGGCGTTGAGAGCGAAACCAAGTCTACAACGCCTTCCCCCTAAAACCCTAAACCCTTTACCCAACACGTCTCTGTACGAGAAGAAAGCGCGGAAGGTTAAAGGTCCTAAATCCTTCAACCTAAGCTCTAAACCCTAAACCTGAAACCCTTCAACCTAAACCCTGAGCCTGAAACCCTAAACCCTGAAACGCTCAACCCCCTCAAGACACTAAGGACGTCCTTGGGGACCAAATGAACCCTAAAATTGGGGCCATATACCCTATACTCCTAGAAGCCCCATTCAAGAATGTGAACCCTAAACCCTAAACCCTAAACCCTTAAACCCTAAACCCTAAACCCTAAACCTTATTTCGTCCTTTGAGGACTTTCGGCAAGGGGCGGATGCGACCCCACTTGCCCCCCTCGGAGAACTCGAAGTGGAAGCCCCCGAGCACGGCATTCATCCCGCAGCTCACCGGCATCATGCGGACCGCCTTCCCCCTGAGCTGGGGTGCTAAACCCTAAACCCTAAACCCTAAACCCTAAACCCTAAACCCTAAACCCTAAACCCTAAACCCTAAACCCTAAACCCTAAACCCAAAGCCTTGTGATGGTTTGGGAGCCCATTCCAGGGCCTAGGGGGCTGATGGTTTTGCTAGGTGTCCTGCTCTTCGACTCAGCAACAACCTGAGGCTTAGGATCTTGGTTTAGGCTTTAGGGTTTAGGGTTTAGGGTTCAGGGTTCAGGGTTTATAAGACTCAACAACAACCAAGGCTTCGGATCTTGTATGAGGCCAGGTTTCGAAAAGATCCGAGATAAGGGTGCCTTGAAGCTCAAGGGCTGGCAGAGTGGTTGTGGGCATCATGGCATAAAGGGATTGAAGTCACGGCTTTGCAGGTTTCGGGTTTCGGGTTTCGGGTTTAGGGTTTAGGGATTTAGGGAGTTAGCAGTTAGGGTTTAGGGTTTAGGGATTTATGGTCTAGGGATTTGGGGATTTAGGGATCCATGGCTAACTCCCCACAATGATGGGCCCCTGGGCCGAGTAGGTACTATGGCTTGGCTGGGCCCGATGTGCCAGCAACCTGCGAAGAAATGAGAGTAAAAACAAGAGGGGGGGGGGGGGGGGCTCTTCCCCTTCTAAACTGCTTTATGTTAGGAAAGGAACCGAAGGCCCAAACATGCAGGCTGCCTGAAACCCTAAACCCTGAACCCTGAACCCTAAACCCTAAAACCCTAAACCCTGAACCCTGAACCCTGAACCCAAAACCCAAAACCCTAAACTCCAAACCCTAAACCCTACACCTCAAAGGCCCTAACCCCTAAGCCATGGTGCCAATGCGAGATGGACTGGTGGAAGCCTTGCCGGCTGCGCTGGGACCCCAAAAACCGCAACACCCTGAAACCCCGGAAACGAGTTTAGCGTTCAGGGTTTAGGGTTTAGGGTTTAGGGGTTAGGGGTTTAGGGTTTAGGGTTTAGGGTTTAGGGGTTTAGGGGTTTGTACGTAGGACCTTTAGGGTCTATTTGGCGCTGCGCTTGGCCTCGACCTCAAGGACTTCTGGGATTTTATGTTTTAAGGATATTATGCATTTTAAAATAGAAGAAAATCCTTAAAATCCGTAAAAAATAAAATCCGAGGCGCCGAATTTGGTTTTAGGAGAAGCCCCAAACGATTTAAATTTTTAAAAATCCTTAAAATCCATAAAAAATAGAATCAAAATAATTTATTTTTTAAGGATTTTAAGGATTTTATTCGATTTTAAAATGCATAAAATCCTTAAAAAATAAATTCGGCCTCTGATTTTATTTTTTAAGGATTTTATGCATTTTAAAATAGAAGAAAATCCTTAAAATCCGTAAAAAACAAAATCCGAGGCGCCGAATTTGGTTTTAGGAGAAGCCCCAAACGATTTAAATGTTTAAAAATCCTTAAAATCCATAAAAAATAAAATCAAAATACTTTATTTTTTAAGGATTTTAAGGATTTTATTCGATTTTAAAATGCATAAAATCCTTAAAAAATAAATTCGGCCTCTGATTTTATTTTTTAAGGATTTTATGCATTTTAAAATAGAAAAAAATCCTTAAAATCCTTAAAAAACAAAATCCGAGGCCGAATTTGGTTTTAGGAGAAGCCCCAAACGATTTAAATTTTTAAAAATCCTTAAAATCCATAAAAAATAAAAGCAAAATAATTTATTTTTTAAGGATTTTAAGGATTTTATTCGATTTTAAAATGCATAAAATCCTTAAAGAATAAATTCGGCCTCTGATTTTATTTTTTAAGGATTTTATGCATTTTAAAATAGAAGAAAATCCTTAAAATCCTTAAAAAATAAAATCCGAGGCCGAATTTGGTTTTAGGAGAAGCCCCAAACGATTTAAATTGTTAAAATCCTTAAAATCCATAAAAAATAAAATCAAAATAATTTATTTTTTAAGGCTTTTAAGGATTTTCTTCTATTTTAAAATGCATAAAATCCTTAAAAAATAATATCAGAGGCCGAATTTATTTTTTAAGGATTTTATGCATTTTAAAATCGAATAAAATCCTTAAAAGCCTTAAAAAATAAATTATTTTGATTTTATTTTTTATGGATTTTAAGGATTTTTAAAAATTTAAATCGTTTGGGGCTTCTCCTAAAACCAAATTCGGCCTCGGATTTTATTTTTTAAGGATTTTAAGGATTTTCTTCTATTTTAAAATGCATAAAATCCTTAAAAAAAAATCAGAGGCCGAATTTATTTTTTAAGGATTTTATGCATTTTAAAATCGAATAAAATCCTTAAAATCCTTAAAAAATAAATTATTTTGATTTTATTTTTTATGGATTTTAAGGGTTTTTAAAAATTTAAATCGTTTGGGGCTTCTCCTAAAACCAAATTCGGCCTCGGATTTTATTTTTTAAGGATTTTAAGGATTTTCTTCTATTTTAAAATGCATAAAATCCTTAAAAAAAAAATCAGAGGCCGAATTTATTTTTTAAGGATTTTATGCATTTTAAAATCGAATAAAATCCTTAAAATCCTTAAAAATAAATTATTTTGATTTTATTTTTTATGGATTTTAAGGATTTTTAAAAATTTAAATCGTTTGGGGCTTCTCCTAAAACCAAATTCGGCCTCGGATTTTATTTTTTAAGGATTTTAAGGATTTTCTTCTATTTTAAAATGCATAAAATCCTTAAAAAAATAAAATCAGAGGCCGAATTTATTTTTTAAGGATTTTATGCATTTTAAAATCGAATAAAATCCTTAAAATCCTTAAAAAAGTAAATTATTTTGATTTTATTTTTTATGGATTTTAAGGATTTTTAAAAATTTAAATCGTTTGGGGCTTCTCCTAAAACCAAATTCGGCCTCGGATTTTATTTTTTAAGGATTTTAAGGATTTTCTTCTATTTTAAAATGCATAAAATCCTTAAAAAAATAATATCAGAGGCCGAATTTTTTTTACGGATTTTATGCATTTTAAAATCGAATATAATCCTTAAAATCCTTAAAAAATAAATTATTTTGATTTTATTTTTTATGGGTTTTAAGGATTTTTAAAAATTTAAATCGTTTGGGGCTTCTCCTAAAACCAAATTCGGCGCCTCGGATTTTGTTTTTTACGGATTTTAAGGATTTTCTTCTATTTTACATCAAGCTCCTAGGCGCCTAAGCGCCTACTTCTTCAACCCTTAAAACCTTAAACCAGTTCCTAAGCTACCCCCTGCACTAGTAGATCCTTAAACCCTAAGCTCCAAAGCTCCTAAGCTCCTCGGCGCCTACCCCCTAAACCCCTAAACCCCTAAACCCTTAAACCCTAAACCCTAAGCTCCTGAGGTCCTAAGCACCTAAGTGCCTACCCCCTAAATCCTTAAACCCTCCTAAGCTCCTAAGCTCCTAAGCGCCTAAGCGCCTAAGCGCCTACCCTTAAACCTTAAATCAAACCCTATACTCCTAGGCTCCGAAATCCTTAAACCTAAACCCTAAACCCTAAACCCTAAGCTCCTAAGCTCCTAAGAGCCTCAGCGCCTACCCCCTAACCCTGAGACCCCGGGACCCCTTTTTAAATTTGAAAAATCCTTGCCTTCTTCTACGCTGAAATTTTCTAGGTTTTAAGGATGTTAAGAGATTTTAATATTTAAAAGGAGCTTTCGTTTTTGAGGTTGAGGGCACGCTAGGGCTGACAAAAACCCTATGCTAGGGTTTACAAAAAATTAAAACCCTTTCGCTTGAACGTGTTTACAAACACACCTTCGTTTTCGAGGATGGGGGCACACCCAGGCTTACAAAAATCCCGTCGTTTTTGAAGTTTAGGACACACTAGGGTTTACGCAAAAATGCAGGCGCACCAGGTTGATAAACAAACCTTTCGTTTTTTTGATGTTGAGGACATATCAAGGTTCAAATCGAACCTTTTCGTTAAAGCAATGATGGTGCTTTAAGGTTTTGCAAAACAACAACGTTCCTTAACGTTGTTGCAGTCTTACTTTTTCAATGCTTCAAGATCTTTACCAGGCTACAAGAAGTGCGGTTTGCATCGTTCAGTTACAGTGATTGCGCCCAATGTGATATCTTGAGCCTCCCAAATATTATGAAAAAATGAAGACCTGAATTCAAAATACTATAAAAAATGAAGACCTGAATTCAATTATTCAAAATGTTCAAATTATGGGCTCTCTAAAAGACTTAACACCCTTTAAATAGCTCAGTGTGGTTCTTTTATTCATCGTATCTCTCTCCATCTTTTTCTCTTTCGCTCTCGCTTTCTCTCTGTCTCTCCCTCTCTCGCTCTCTCTCTCTCTCTCGCTCCCTCTCTCTTCTCTTTGTCTCTGTCTCTCTCTGTCTCTCTCCTTCTCTGCCTCCTTCCCTCCTTCCTGCCATCATTCCTTTCTCTTCCCCTCTTCCTTCTTCTTGTTCTTGCCTCTTTCCTCCTCGCCCCTCCCGTTTTTTACTTGCCATTCAACATCCTTCAAGAAGTGTCCCCTTTTGCCCTTTCGCAGTCTTCTCTCAAACCCCTGGGAGGCCCTTTCAGGGAGCCCCTTCAAGGAACCCGAAAACGGCGGGGCCCTGGTGGATATTGAAAGAAGCAGATTCGCAGAAGAAGGAGAACGACAGACACGGAGCAAGAGATAGAGAAACAGAAAAAGGAGAGAGAAGCAACTGTCCTCTCCAAGCTGTTTTCAGAGTGGCCCCAAAGACTGGGGTGGGCGTGAGTTCGCCACTTGCCACTCGAAAGTCTCCCTTTCTTGAAAGAAACAAGAGGCAGGAACCCCTTCTGTCAAAGAATCCGTGTCAGAAGACAAAAGGATACTGCGATAGCCCCTCATTCGTATTTTAATTCCTCCCAAATGCTTTCGGCTCTTTTCTTGATAGATGAGTGGGTCCGTCCGCTCCGATTGAAATGAGAGAGTTTATTTTCTTAGAATGAACCGTTCCGTGTATTCTTAATCAGAGGTAGCCCTGCCTATGTTGAATACAGATGAGGGCGTTGTCCTGAAAGGCCCTCCTGTTCTAAGGAACACCGTGAACGATAGAACCCTTCATTTGAAAAGGAATCAACGAGTCCATCCAGTATTTCAATAAATGACAGGATTTCGTTGTTCTTCTGAATGCTATTGTCTTTAAGAAGCTTTCTTTCTCCTTCCTTTCGTTTTCGCTCTTCGTGCGCCCGCTTTCTGCACTCTCCCTTTCTTGTGTCCCTTTTGCGGCCCTTTCTTCCTCTGTTCCTTTTGTCATTAAGTAGGGGGGGTAGAAGAAGGGCAAGGTTAAGCAAGGAGAATGAAGGGAATGATATGATGGAAGGAGGACTTCTCCAGCTCCTCGTAACTACTTCTCTACATGTCTCTGTGTGGTTTTTCTTCTTGGCAATATGGGGGCTCTTGGAGGCCCCTGGGAGACGCTCTCTGAAGGCCGCCCGAAACTCTTGGGGCGGCTCAGAGGGGTTTGGAGTGTGTGGAAAGAGGCAGTGCGGGACCATGTCCAGAACAGGACCCATCGTTTGTACAGGGTCCGCCTCGTAAAGTCAGAAAGGATGAGCAATTGAACAGAAAACGCCGGGGGGCACCGGAGTGAGAGAGATGGAGACAGATAGAGAAGCAAAGAGAAGGAGACAACAATTAGGGAGAAGAGGAAGAAGGAAGACAGTGGAAGAGCGACAGATAGGGGAACAGGGTGAAGGAAACAAAACAATGAAGGAGAGGAAGAAGGAAGCGATGGTGAAAAGAGGGCCGCTTGGAGAACAAAAAGGGGTCAAGCAGGACACTTGTTTTTGTTATCCACTGTTCCTTTTCCTCACCCCTTACACTTATGTCCCGAGCATTGCTCACGCCTTTCTTCCACGGTCTTTGTCCTTCATTTCTCCTCTCTATCTCTCTATCTTCCCTCTAGCTCTCCTTCCTTTCTTTTCCATGTTCGTTCTCTTCCTTGACCCCGCTCTCGCTTTTCTCGTGTCCAGCCCATGAGCCTTTCCTCTTCTGTTCCTTTTGCCATTAAGTGGGGGGATAGAAAAGGCAAGGTTAAGCAAGGAGAAGGAAGGGCATTATAAGATGGCGGACTATGATCTGTCTCTTTCTGCGAGGAAAGGAAGAGGTGAGGGAGGGGAGGAGAGGCAATGTCTCATGTCGAGCTGGGAGGGAGGGTTGGATGCTACTGGAAGCTCTAGCCTCTAAAGGCCCCTACATTCGGGAGGCTCCCGGGAGCCCCTGCCAACTCCCGAGGCCCCTGAGACACAGCAACATTGGGATGGGATAGGGTATCTCTCGCTTCCTCTTCTTTTTTTCCTCATTTCTTGCTTGTTCCATCCTTTCTCACTCGATTTCGCCCCCCCCCCCTCTCTGTGTTCCGCCTTCGCCCGCCTTGTTCCATGCCCTGCCCTTCCCTCCTTTCCACATCCTTCTCAAACGAGAAAGCAAGAGAACGATGAGAAGGAGAGGTGAGAGGGACGAAAAAGGCAAGGAAATGAAGATTTCGCCCTGCCCTCTCTGTCACTTCTCTCATCCGCTTTCACCCCTTCCCTCTCACCACTCCATGCTCTATGCTAAGAAAGGAATAGGAGAGGAAGAGAGGAGTGGGAGGAAGAAGATTGGCAGAGGAAAAAGGGACTTCTTCCCTTTCATTTAGCTTTGGTTTACGGTATCCCAAACACCAAAATACAGATGGGTCTTTGGGAGGGGGGCTTGAAAATGCTACGGACTTTAGCAGAGCATATGAAATATTGAACTACTGGACCCCATCGCCGAGTAAGCGCTCCAGCTGCTTAATCGGCCCTGGGTTGGAAGCTTAAAGATTGACGATGCCGGGAAGCTCTCCCCGCGCATCTTCAGTCCTGATCCTTCGGCCTCAAGGCCGATTGAGCGCTCCACCTGCTTAATCGGCCCTGGGTTTGAAGATTGAACTTGCCCGGGAACTCTCCCCGGAGCACCTTCAATCCTAGATTCTCAACCCTGGGCCGGTTAGGCAGATGAAGTGCTTAATCGGCAGGGGTTTGGTGTTGAAGATACTCCGGGGAGAGTTCCCCGGCATATTCAATATTCAATCTTCAATCCAAGGGCCGATTAAGCAGCAGGTGGAGTGCTTAATCGGCCCTGTGTTTGAAGATTGAAGATTGAAGATTGAAGATGCCCGGGAATTCTCCCCGGAGCATCTTCACACCCTTTAAATAGCTGAGTGTGGTTCTTTTATTCATCGTATCTCTCTCCATCTTTTTCTCTTTCGCTCTCGCTCTCGCTCTCTCTCTCTCTCTCTCTCTCTCTCTCTCTCTCTCTCTCTCTCTCTCTCTCTCTCTCTCTCTCTCTCTCTCTCTCTCTCTCTCTCTCTCGCGCTCTTCTCTTTGTCTCTGTCTCTCTCTCTCTCTGTCTCTCTCCCTCTCTGCCTCCTTCCCTCCTTCCTGCCATCATTCCTTTCTCTTCCCCTCTTCCTTCTTCTTGTTCTTTCCTCTTTCCTCCTCGCCCCTCCCGTTTTTTACTTGCCATTCAACATCCTTCAAGAAGTGTCCCCTTTTGCCCTTTCGCAGTCTTCTCTCAAACCCCTGGGAGGCCCTTTCAGGGAGCCCCTTCAAGGAACCCGAAAACGGCGGGGCCCTGGTGGATATTGAAAGAAGCAGATTCGCAGAAGGAGGGAAGGAGAACGACAGACACGGAGCAAGAGATAGAGAAACAGAAAAAGGAGAGAGAAGCAACTGTCCTCTCCAAGCTGTTTTCAAAGACTGGGGTGGGCGTGAGTTCGCCCCTTGCCACTCGAAAGCCTCCCTTTCTTGAAAGAAACAAGAGGCAGGAACCCCTTCTGTCAAAGAATCCGTGTCAGAAGACAAAAGGATACTGCGATAGCCCCTCATTCGTATTTTAATTCCTCCCAAATGCTTTCGGCTCTTTTCTTGATAGATGAGTGGGTCCGTCCGCTCCGATTGAAATGAGAGAGTTTATTTTCTTAGAATGAACCGTTCCGTGTATTCTTAATCACAGGTAGCCCTGCCTATGTTGAATACAGATGAGGGCGTTGTCCTGAAAGGCCCTCCTGTTCTAAGGAACACCGTGAACGATAGAACCCTTCATTTGAAAAGGAATCAACGAGTCCATCCAGTATTTCAATAAATGACAGGATTTCGTTGTTCTTCGGAATGCTATTGTCTTTAAGAAGCTTTCTTTCTCCTTCCTTTCGTTTTCGCTCTTCGTGCGCCCGCTTTCTGCACTCTCCCTTTCTTGTGTCCCTTTTGCGGCCCTTTCTTCCTCTGTTCCTTTTGTCATTAAGTAGGGGGGGGGGGGTAGAAGAAGGGCAAGGTTAAGCAAGGAGAATGAAGGGAATGATATGATGGAAGGAGGACTTCTCCAGCTCCTCGTAACTACTTCTCTACATGTCTCTGTGTGGTTTTTCTTCTTGGCAATATGGGGGCTCTTGGAGGCCCCTGGGAGACGCTCTCTGAAGGCCGCCCGAAACTCTTGGGGCGGCTCAGAGGGGTCTGGAGTGTGTGGAAAGAGGCAGTGCGGGACCATGTCCAGAACAGGACCCATCGTTTGTACAGGGTCCGCCTCGTAAAGTCAGAAAGGATGAGCAATTGAACAGAAAACGCCGGGGAGCACCGGAGTGAGAGAGATGGAGACAGATAGAGAAGCAAAGAGAAGGAGACAACAATTAGGGAGAAGAGGAAGAAGGAAGACAGTGGAAGAGCGACAGATAGGGGAACAGGGTGAAGGAAACAAAAACAATGAAGGAGAGGAAGAAGGAAGCGATGGTGAAAAGAGGGCCGCTTGGAGAACAAAAAGGGGTCAAGCAGGACACTAGTTTTTGTTATCCACTGTTCCTTTTCCTCACCCCTTACACTTATGTCCCGAGCATTGCTCACGCCTTTCTTCCACGGTCTTTGTCCTTCATTTCTCCTCTCTATCTCTCTATCTTCCCGCTAGCTCTCCTTCCTTTCTTTTCCATGTTCGTTCTCCTCCTTGGCCCCGCTCTCGCTTTTCTCGTGTCCAGCCCATGAGCCTTTCCTCTTCTGTTCCTTTTGCCATTAAGTGGGGGGATAGAAAAGGCAAGGTTAAGCAAGGAGAATGAAGGGCATTATCAGATTGCGGACTATGGTCTGTCTCTTTCTGCGAGGAAAGGAAGAGGTGAGGGGAGGGGAGGAGAGGCAATGTCTCATGTCGAGCTGGGAGGGAGGGTTGGATGCTACTGGAAGCTCTAGCCTCTAAAGGCCCCTGCATTCGGGAGGCCCCTGAGATATAGCAACATTGGGATGGGATAGGGTATCTCTCGCTTCCTCTTCTGAGCCATGTTTCCTCACCCCGACGGCGGAGGCCTCCACGTGGGCGATGGAAGGGACTCAGCTAGGGGTAAGGTAGTGCCCCTACTGAGACCAACTCCATACCCTGAGGGGTGTCACCTTTGTCACTTTGGTTGGTTACAGTTTGGTGGGCCTTTTATACTGATGGGGTGAGAGTGCCGCCAATTCTCTTAACGGCATCCGCACTCTTGCGGTCTTGCTCCACTGGTCCCGTGCCATTGGGTTTCTTTGTTCGGGGGAAGGGGTTGGGGGGGGTGCTCATGGAGTGCCTTCGCCGCCTTCTCTCGAAGCGGTGTCGTGTCGGGCAGCTTCCTGGGTGGGCTGTCGGACGAAGATACTCTCGGTCAAGTTCTTCTCGAGGTTTTTGCGGTAACTTCACACCCAGAGTACCCTCACTCGCTTGTTCACATGCTGTTGCGAGTGTGTCGTCGTTTTCAGCCGGTTCGGAATCGGCGAAATCGGGCCTGTTGACAGCTTCTACGAAAAAGGCTGGTTCGTGGCGGGGGGAGGCGTCGATACGTCGTGGTCGGATTTTGCCTGTCAAGGGATTGGCTGGCACGACTAGCCGAAGGGTGCAGGGGGACACGATCCCCTTGTGGCGGTGTTTTGGCCACATGCCAACACCAATGGCAAGCCCGACCCCCCCTTGCTATGTTTCTGCTTTTTTGCCTGTTCGACAAGGGATGTGCCGGGACCTCTGTAGATCGATTTGACCGTAGGCGAACACTCGCTACGGATGCATTTTTGTTGTTTTTTTTCAGATGGGTGAGCGGGAGGTGGGCGATTTGGATTTGCTTTTTCTCTTTGGTTTGGGCTTGTCGCTCTGCTGGTCCAGGTACGTGTACTATGTTGGCGGGGTGCGGTTGAGTGGTTTATGTATACACTTACAAGTAGGACTTCCAGTCTTACAACTCAGGCAAACTGTCTTATAAGTCAACGTAACTGAGCCAGATGTTTATAAGCGTTTATGAGTAATATAGCAGAGTTATAATGCCACTTGCGTGTGGGTTATAACCCAGAATATATGTTGTTGCTAAGTCATTTATAAGTCGTGCTCGTGGGAACGTGGAATTTCGTCCGTGGTACCATATAAGTGGACTTAGCTAAGTCCTTGCTAACTGGTTCGCGGCAGACTTTCTATTCAATGAGTGCGCTGTTCTGTTTGTCGGGCCTCTCGACATGTCGTGGGCGTGTCGTGGGCATGTCGTGGCCGTGTCGTGGGCGTGTCGTTGTTCTGGGGCCCTGTCGCGTGCATGTCGTGGCCGTGTCGTGGCCGTGTCGCGGCCGTGTCGCGGGCGGCTTGGCACTTTGCCACGGGGCTGCGTCATGGGCGTGTCGTGGGCATGTCGTGGGCATGTCGTGGACGTGTCGTGGCCGTGTCGTTGCTCTGGGGCCGCGTCGTGGGAATGTCGTGGCCGTGTCGTGGCCGTCTAGTGCTCGCGTCGTGGTCGTGCCCGGGTGGCAGACTTAGCTCGGAGTTGTAACTCCAGTTGCATAAGTCCGTAAGTCCGTAAGTCCGCTTATAAGCTAATGCCGCGGACAAGCTAAGTGCCACCTAAGTCACTTAGTAAGCCACGGTAAGTCATTAGGGTGTAACCGATTTTATAAGCCGGACAAGCCCCGCCCACCAACATAGTAGTCGCCAAACCAAACACCTGACCTGTCCTGTCCATTTTTCCTCATTTCTTCCTTGTTCCATCCTTTCTCACTCGATTTCGCCCCCCCCCCCTTCCCTCGCCTTGTTCCATGCCCTGTCCACATCCTTCTCAAACGAGAAAGCAAGAGAACGATGAGAAGGAGAGGTGAGAGGGACGAAAAAGGCAAGGAAATGAAGATTTCGCCCTGCCCTCTCTGTCACTTTTCTCATCCGCTTTCACCCCTTCCCTCTCATCACTCCATGCTCTACTAAGAAAGGAATAGGAGAGGAAGAGAGGAGTGGGAGGAAGAAGATTGGCAGAGGAAAAAGGGACTTCTTCCCTTTCATTTAGCTTTGGCTTACGGTATCCCAAACACCAAAATACAGATGGGTCTTTGGGAGGGGGGCTTGAAAATTCTACAGACTTTAGCAGAGCATATGAAATATTGAACTACTGGACCCCAGGGCCGAGTAAGGGCTCCAGCTGCTTAATCGGGTTGACGATGCCGGGGAACTCTCCCCGAGAATCCTCAATCCTGATCCTTCGGCCTCAAGGCCGATTGAGCGCTCCGCCTGCTTAATCGGCCCTGGGTTTGAAGATTGAACATGCCCGGGAACTCTCCCCGGAGCACCTTCAATCCTGGATTCTCAACCCTGGGCCGACTAGGCAGATGAAGTGCTTAATCGGAAGGGGTCTGGGGTTGAAGATACTCCTGGGAGAGTTCCCCGGCATATTCAATATTCAATCTTCAATCCAAGGGCCGATTAAGCAGCAGGTGGAGCGCTTAATCGGCCCTGTGTTTGAAGGTTGAAGATTGAAGATGCCCGGGAACTCTCCCCGGAGCATCATCAATCCGGGGAGAGTTCCCCGGCGTCTTCAATCTTCAATCGTCAAACCCAGGGTCGATTAAGCACTGTCTTGGCCCCCCCTTCACAAAACATATTATCTCTACTTTGTTGTCCAGAAGCAGATGTTGGCGCGTAAGGCCTTTTCACACCCGAAAACATCTCTCAGTCAGCAAAACGCTAAGAGAAAGTACGT
>CAJNDS010001505.1:5000-15000 GCA_905221605.1 Symbiodinium natans
CTAATAGCTGGAGGCAACACCGGTGCAGGCCGGGGCCTCCAGCGGGGGGTCTAGGGCAGCATTCACCAGGCCCTTGGGCTGAATACCAAAGATGGCGACATCCGCGGCAAAGGTCGCCTCGGCTGCGTCAGGGCCGGAGCTGGGGCCTACCAGGCCTGCATCCTTTAGGGTTTTGGGGTTTGGGGTTTAGGGTTTAGGGTTTGGGGTTTGGGGTTTAGGGTTTCGGAATTTCGGGTTTCGGGTTCTCACTTCTACGCAGCTCGAGGAGTTGAACCATCTTCCCAAAGTGCTCAAAGTCGCTCCGGCGGCCTCACTGAGGGCACGAGCGTTGCCACCAAAGCCGGGCAAGCAAAATGCCAGGTGCCTGAAGGTCATGGTTGAGACCCGGTTGCCGACATCCCTTCTGAAACTCCCAAGCCCTCTTGCATCACTCCAAACCGTTGCTGCTAAGGAGCTTACCTAAGCTCCCCGTAAGAAGCAAGCGCCAGATTCTGGTCACTTCATGCAAGTCTGGGTTTGTCTGACATACAATCACATCGTAAGCTGCGGAGCTCCGCAAAACCCAAAACCCTAACCCTCAACCCTAAAGCCAAAATGAAGTAGGGTTTATATTCCTTGCATCCCCAAAGGACACCCAACATATGCACTCACCAACTTTCAAAAGGGAACTTGATATACACTCATTCAATATGAGTAATGTAAAAAACCCTAAACCCTAAACCCTAAACCCTAAAACCCTAAACACTGTTTCAAATCATCCGACACGAACAAGCAGAAGGAGAATCCTGCCTGGGTTTGACCGGATGGCGCAGCGGAATCAAATATGTTGGCACGTTGGCTGGCTCCATGAGCTCACGGATGGTGGGTGTTTGGAACAGGTCGGCCACCTGTCACAATCTTCTGAATACTTCTAGAAGCTTCTTAGGGTTTAGGGTTTAGGGTTTAGGGTTTAGGGTTTAGGGTTTCGGGTTTCGGGTTTACTTCTAGAAGCTTCTTGCGCTTGAGCGGTATCCTGCGAAGCGAGTATGCTCCCCACCACCTTTCTTGCAGGAATAAGTTAATGTTGACCTCGAAGTAATAGCGATTCATTTCCCCCCCCCCCCCCCCCCCCCCGCCCCCCCCCCCCCCGCCCCCCCGCCCCCGCCCCCCCCCGCCCCCCCCCCCGCCCCCCCCCGCCCCCCCCCCCCGCGCCCCCCGCCCCCCCCCCCCACCCCCATTGGGTGCCAAGAGACCAGCTTTAGGGTTTAGGGTTTCGGGTTTGGGGTTTCGGGTGTGTAGGGTTTAGGGTTTAGGGTTTAGGGTTTGGGGTTTAGGGTAGTCTTATACACTTGAGAGAAATCGAGCTTGGGATCTGGGAGCGAGGCGCGCATGTCAGCACTGATTTCGATGGGTTTGGACCCCCCCACCGCCGCCCCCCACCCACCCCCCCCCCACCCCCGCCACTTATCGGCCCCCTCCCCACCCCCCCCCCCGCCCCCACCCATTGAAGGGGGGCGGTCAGGCTGTCCTGAGCCGCCCCCAAGCCCTGACCTACCCAAAAGGGCCCAAAGAAAAAAACATCCGGTTCTGGGCCGGAAATTCCTTAATTGAGGGGGGGGTCTATGATTGAGTTCCGGGATTGGGATTCCTGAATTGAGAGAGAGTTCCTCTTTCTGCTTATACGAATTACGAATAAATACTTTTTGACAGTTATTGAATATTTTTGATAATTATTTACTTATTTTTGATGGTTACTGATTTGTTGATAGCTCTCCCTTAATTGAGGGGGGTTTATAAATATGAGGTTAACATTAATACATGTTGCCGACACCTCTTCGATGAAAGGGGCGCAGTTGTGAGCTTTACACGCTGCAACGGAGCACCGGAAAAAGCGAAGCAGCAGAAGAACGACGCCTGCAACATCGGGGGAGGGAAAGATGCGCCTGCAGAAGCGCCAAGACGGTAGTACGATGGTTCAATCACACGCGTGTAACGAAAGCAGCGTTCGGTGTGTCGTCTTTGGCTTTGCTTGTTCCGAGGGTTGGGCTTTCGGTGGACATCATGTGCAATTCTTCCATCTCCAATGCCTCCCACATGCTTCTACAAACACGAAGGACTTGAGAGCGGGGCGAACGAAAGCTAGGGACCCGAAGGGTGGCCAGCCGCTACGTCTATTGGCAGGCTACTGCAGCTCAGCTCAGACCTGCAAGTTTGGACTGCAGCTGCCCCCCGCATGTGCGAGCATGTTGAAGCAAGATCTGCAGACCCTTGGGGGGTCGGGGGGTCAGTGGCTCCGCCTTATCAGGAAATCTGCGCGCATCGTGACGCCTCCTGCTTACTTAATCAGGCCAAAGGCCCCCTCGCGGTGACCTTCATCCCTAAGATATCAGGCAAAAGGTCCCCCTGAGTCGCTCGCGCCAAAAAAGGAAGGTTGCAAACAAAGCTCCTGCCAGCTAGCTTGCGTGACCTTGCCATTTGCTATCAACTACCTGGACCCCCCAAAGTATGTAAAAAAACAACCCAAACCCCTCAAAAAGGGCCACTGTGCTACATATTTTAGGAGTTGAGGTAGTGCTCTTACTGCAGAAATTGCGTGACAGCAGACGCCGTTTCAAAAGGAGATCGCCTGGAAGGAGCCCTTGCACAGCGAGACTAGCCGTAGAGCCAGGAAGGAAGTTCCGCCGAGCTCAAAAAAGTCCTGAGATCTCAGTGCGACCAGACAACGGTTTAGGGTTTAGGGTTTAGGGTTTAGGGTTTAGGGTTTAGGGTTTAGGGTTTAGGGTTTAGGGTTTAGGGTTTGGGAGCTAGCGTTGCCTAGCATGGCCCCATGCGCAAGGATGACTTGGAAGGTCTTGGGGCAATCTCTGGGAATGGCTTCGGGGTTTGGGGTTTAGGGTTTAAGGGTTGAGGTTGCCAAGGTGTAACCGGCGGTACCGCCAGTCCGACCCGGTCTAGATGATGTGCTCCTTTTACTGCGCAGGGAGACCTCCTGCAATCACCAGCATGGAGGACTACCAAGCGCGGCCCCGTCAGACACATGGCTGGCAACATGTACGGTATTACTAGTTAAGGGAGATGCGTCACATGAGAATAGGGCTCTGAGCATGATTCAAGGAATTTTCATCATTCAAAAGTCTGGGGATCCCTCATACCTCTCTTTGCTGGCATAGCTGGAAAAAAGCTCAAACACCTGCATGCTGTCAAGGAAGAAATCAACCGGCTCACGGTCAAATCCTGATCCTCGCTGAAGTTTCGGATGTTACTTCGTGCTTCCTTGTAAGAGGAAGGAAAAGAAATTGCCAGAACATTGCCAACACACGGATGGCAATTGCACATAGAGCGCAACGCTTAGAATCTAGCAGCGCAGGGCTTTCCGGCCAAGTGTCATCGTCGATTCCCAGCTGGTCAACATTGAGGACTTCCTGCGCATGACCCCGCCCGACCAACTCCCGCCCCCCCCCCGCAACTTAGGAGCTGAATACCCGAGCCTAACCTTTTGCATGTATATTTATAAATATCAATAAATAAATAAATATATATATATATATACATATATATATATATAGAGTAGGACTCTATATAGCAAAAAACGTTACAGGTTACCTACCCAGTCCCTAAGCCAAGAAGAGCAACCTCATGAAAATAAAGTGGCTGCAGCATGTATCGCTTCTGTTAGTCGAAGCCCATCCTTCCAGATTTGCACCATGTCCTGGGACTGGACACAGGGTTTCGGGTTCAGGGTTTAGGGTTCAGGGTTTAGGGTTTAGGGTTTGGGTTTAGGGTTTAGGGTCAAATAGTAGGATTCCCTTATGCGAAGGACCCCCATGAGGTACCCTAACTTCGGAAACCACCAGTTGGACCGAGCAGGATATGACCCTAAATTCATAAATCTTAAAGCTCCTGCAGATGGTTCAATTGGTTTAGGGCTTAGGGCTTAGGGCTTGGGGTTTAGGGTTTAGGGTTTAGGGTTTAGGGTTTAGGGTGTAGGGTTTAGGGTTTAGGATTTAGGGTTTAGGGTCTTGTACTAACATTTCTTGATAGGGACTATAATAGGGGGTACTAGAATCCCAATTAAGGACTGTTAGTAAAAGGCCGACTTAAGGGTTTAGAGTGCGGCTGGGCCATCTCAGTCTGAGGTTAGGGTTTAGGGTTTAAGGTTTAGGGTTTAGGGTTTAGGGTTTAGGGTTTAGGGTTTCGGGTTTAGGGTTTAGGGTTTAGGGTTTAGGGCTAGGGTTTAAGGCTGCTAAAGAAACTTCGGGGGCGACTCGAGCTTTGAGCACACCTTGTACATCCCGAACCGCTCACTTGGGGGGTTTCCGAAAATACGGGTACCTTATTGGGATCCTTTGCAGGGAATCCTAGTATGTGGGGGTCTATACTAGGGGTGCCTTATTTTCGTAACACTCATTTAGCGTGGGATTTATAAGCCTTAGCCCTAAACCCTAAACCCTAAACCGTAACCCTAAACCCCAAACCCAAAACCCTAAACCCTAAAGCTGAATAGGGTTCACCTCCCTCCTTTCTTTGCTCCAGGGGCCCGCTCGGCATCGTTGCGTGGCTCAGCCTTGTCGCCGGCCTCCTTAACGTGCTGGCTTTGGGGGTTGAGGGTTGGAACTGCCTGCGCCGATGCCCTAAACCCTAAACCCTAAACCCTAAACCCTAAACCCTACACCCTAAACCCTAAACCCTAAACCCTAAACCCTAAACCCTAAACCCTAAACCCTAAACCCTAAACCCTAAACCCTAAACCCTATACCCTAGACCCTAGACCCTAAACCCTAAACCCTAAACCCTAAACCCTAAACCCTAAACCCTAAACCCTAAACCCTAAACCCTAAACCCTAAACCCTAAACCCTAAACCCTAAACCCTAAACCCTAAACCCTAAGACCTAAACCCTAAACCCTAAACCCTAAACCCTAAACCCTAAACCCTAAACCCTAAACCCTAAACCCTAAACCCTAAACCCTAAACCCTAAACCCTAAACCCTAAACCCTAAACCCTAAACCCTAAACCCTGCCCTAAACCCTAAACCCTGTGTGAGCTGGACTCTCACAAGACTCCGGTGACTCGGGTCGGCGGGCTCTCGACGGAGTCTGCAACAACCACAGCGACATGAGCACAACCCTCCCCCAAACACCAAGCACAGCAAATTCGGCTCCTGCAGACTGTTTTGGCAGCTCGACCACTCCGAATAAGTCTCCTTCTATGCACTGAAAGGCTTTTTGGATGGCTTTGAGGGGCTTTGAGGGGCTTTGAGGGCTCGGGGCCTCTTTCACTCCTCACGGGCCCTGTAGGGCCTGCTAGGATGAAGGTGGCGGATTTTGCATGAGGTGGTTCTTAGCGTTTCTGGGGTTTAGGGTTTAGGGTTTAGGGTTTAGGGTTTAGGGTTTAGGGTTTAGGGTTTAGGGTTTAGGGTTTAGGGTTTAGGGTTTAGGGTTTAGGGTTAGGGTTAGGGTTTAGGGTTTAGGGTTTAGGGTTTAGGGTTTAGGGTTTAGGGTTTAGGGTTTAGGGTTTAGGGTTTAGGGTTTAGGGTTTAGGTCCAAGAACCCATCGAAAAAGGTAATTCTTTGCTGCGCACATGCCGTGAAGACGTCACATACCAGCCAAGGCAAGCACCGGTGTCGGTTCAGTGCCATGCCCTCCCTGCCGCCCTAGCAACGGGTCAAAAACGGCCTATTTAGGGTTTAGGGTTTAGGGTTCTTGGAGAGCAGGAGGGGTTCTCAAGCAGTGGTTCCTAAACCCTAAACCCTAAGCCCTAAGCCCGAAGCCCTAAACTGCCCTAAACCCTAAACCCTAAACCCTAAACCCTAAACCCTAAATCCTTGCTCCTGGAGGCTCTTCTCGTCGATCTTGCCGAAGGCTGTCAGTGGGAGCCGGTCCAAGGGAATGAAGCAGGAAGGAACCATGTATCCGGGGAGCCTCAGTCCACAAGTCCAAAAGGTTTCTTGGCAGGTCTAGGGCTTAGGGCTTAGGGCTTAGGGCTTAGGGCTTAGGGCTTAGGGCTTAGGGTTTAGGGTTTAGGGTTTAGGGTTTAGGGTTTAGGGTTTAGGGTTTAGGGTTTAGGGTTTAGGGTTTAGGGTTTAGGGTTTAGGGTTTAGGGTTTAGGCTCTCGCACCACCTCATGCATGTAAGCGGAATGGAGAAAGACCACCAAGGCTTCGTGATAGCTACAAGGCACACGGGCTGGTACTTCAGCAAGGAACATCGACTAACTATACCTGGGACTCTATTTGCC
The DNA here is from genome assembly GCA_905221605.1 of Symbiodinium natans. Taxonomy (NCBI): domain Eukaryota; class Dinophyceae; order Suessiales; family Symbiodiniaceae; genus Symbiodinium; species Symbiodinium natans. The sequence goes on from CAJNDS010001505.1 coordinate 11,218, forward strand.
TACAGTCTCATAGTCACTACCCTTAATTAGTAGGTATAACTCATAACACAGCAGGTAGAGAGGGTCCCAGGAAGAGTCTGACTGATACTGCAACACTGGTAGCCCAATAACCATATTATAATGAGGGCACCCTTTTTTGGGTTGGTTGTTTTACAAACGGGAACCCATAACCAACAACATGGTAAAGGGTACCACTGGGCTGCTAAGAACAAAAACGACATCTGGTGAGGCACTTTCTGGTCACTTCGCGGCGCAACTGGAAACGGGCGGAGCTCTCCGTCTCGGCTGCCTGTGTCAGGCAGAAGGTTTAGGGTTTAGGGTTTAGGGTTTAGGGTTTAGGGTTTAGGGTTTAGGGTTTAGGGTTTAGGGTTTAGAGAACATTAGTAGCGTGCTCCCAACACCGCAGCTGCTTTCGTCTTTGCGTCGCGAAAGGCTGCGATGCTGATGCATGATGCCGGTCCGGTACTGCAACAGTTGCTGCTGCTAATCGGCAAGGCCAGCTACACCCTAAACCCTGAACCCTGAACCCTAAACCCTAAACCCTAAACCCTACATAAACCCTAAACCTCACAGCAAAGGGTGAGGAGGGGGAACACAGGTTGCTCGGCGTGCACAGCTGGTCAAAGCTTGGCCCTCTTGAATCTCGATGTCTCCTGAAAACTCAACTCAATGACTAAATCAGCAAGAACGTTGCAATATTACAGGGCCTTAGCAATTTGAATAGCTTTTTTTTGGGGGGGGAGGTTATTATTCTATGGTAATAAAGGCACCCTAAGGGAAGAGCATTAGTAATTTTTCCGACCCCGATATTATTGAATAGCTTCGATTTTTTCCTGCATGTCACGCATCTGTGCTTCACCTCTCGCCTTTTCTCAGGGTTTACGGTGTAGGGCTTAGGGTTTAGGGTTTAGGGCTTCGGGTTTCGGGTGTCGAAAAAGTAGTATTGCTTGTTGGCTGAGTTTTGTCTGCCTCACCCTAAACCCTAAACCCTAGACCCTAAAACCTTGCTTCCCCTAAGTGCTTCTCCTGTCTCTCAATGCTTGTTCTCGAAATCATGTGAATGTTAGCGCTTGGCCACCCTAAACCCTAAACCCTCAACCCTAAACCCCAAACCCCAAAAATCGCGAATCCGCATGTAAGCGCAGAGCCAGGAAACACAGAGCCGCTGGCTTGACTTCCCTGAAGAATCCTGAAGATCCTCTGTCTGCTACAAGAGCCTGTCAAAACAGCATGATAGAACACAAGGGTCCTGGAAAGGTAGGGTTTAGGGTTCAGGGTTTAGGGTTTATACGGTTTTTGGGTTTTAGGGTGTTCAATGTGCTTCCGCAGCCAGGTGCAAGATCAGTTGCAATGGGTTGGCTGCATGGGGATGGGTGAGGAACCCTTGTACCCGCTAAACTCCAAACTCCAAACCGTGCGGCAGCCACGTGCCAATTCAAGGATCGGCCCTAAATTACCCTAAACCCTACACCCTAAACCCTAAACCCAAAACAGGTCGTCACTGCAGCGCCTCCCAGACCACGAACGCCGCAAGTTCCGTTTCCGACGAGTCAGTGTCGCTCCTGGCTGCGGCTTCAGGGAGTGCCAACACCCTAAACCCTAAACCCTAAACCCTAAACCATTGGTTTACACAGGCACCGTTTGTGATTTCGGGATTAGGGCTTGCAAGGACAAAAGGCTTCCCACGTCTTGCGAGCATTTGCGAGCAAAAGGGGGCCTCTCCTTGTCACAGGCAGGACGTAGCAGTCACTGACACCATCCGCCTCCAGCAAGGTCTTCGTCACGTCGCCAATCTCAACCCTGTAGCCACGAATTTTCACCTACCACCAGCACAAGTCCAGGTGTGATCCATGACGCAGCAGAGCCTCTATTGTTTATCGCTTTAGGTCAATGCACGTCCTGCACTCATGAAGCATAGGGTTTAGGGTTTAGGGTTTGTGATCCATCTCTCACCGTACTTCACGGTGTCCTCGACCCAGCCTGCCCCTTGCCAACGCGGGAGACAAACTCCAGGTTGCCATCAGGACGCCAGCGTGCGAGGTCCCCGGTGCGGAACATCAGGCCTCCAGGGGCTTAGGGTTTAGTGGCTTAAGGTAGGGTTTGTTTAGGGTTGAGGGTTGAGGGTTGAGGGTTGAGGGTTGAGGGTTTAGGGTCTAGGGTTTAGGGTTTAGGGTTTAGGCCTCCGAGAGCATCCTTGGTAAAAGCTTCGTTCTTCGCGTTCGGGCCGAGGTAGCCTGGTGAGACGCCGGCACCTCCAATGTACACCTCCCCGGCCACGCCCACAGGACAAAGCTGCTCGTCTCCACTTTGTCCACGCTGAACGTAAATCCTCTAGACCCAAGTGTAGCCCAGGAATAAAAGGTACCCTTTTTGGTTGAATGGAGCTTGAAAGGGAACCTGAACCTGAAAAAAGGCGAATAAGGGCCTACTCTAAACCCTAAACCCTAAACCCTAAACCCTAAACCCTAAACCCCCCAAAAAACGGGAAGCTAGAGTCCTGGTTCCGTGGATCGGCTTCCCAATCGGAAGCTCGCTTTCGGTGTCCAGCTCGCACTTGTGAAGCGAGGCAATCACGGTCGTCTCCTCGGATGGCTTTTGAACAGAAGAAGATTCCTAGCCCTAAACCCTAAACCCTAAACCCTGAGTATGATCCTCTCAACCCCAAGAAAGGAACACATGAAGACATCCCAAAAGGCCTACCTAGTCTCTGTTGGGCCGTAAGTGTTGTACACAGCCGTGTCGGGGTGTTGGAGCTGGAAGCGCTCGTACTGCTGCTTCTTCAGCTTCTCTCCACCGACCTATACGCCCCTTAGAACCTTAATAAATTATTAATAAACATAATATGTTTAATATCCTCTTGGGTGTTGTATAAACAAAACCGAAAAATACCTCCCAAGGGGGATATAGCGACGACGACGGCTTCCAGACCAGGAAGCTGAAAGTCGCTGATCGCGTGGAAGAGCGATGTGCTGATCGTCATGTGCGTGACCGCAGCGTCCGTGACCGTCTGGCGAAGGGAGTCCTGACGCTGCTCACGGTCGTACGCAGCGCAGGTTTGCCATCATCATCATCATCATCATCATCATCACCGAGTCAGAGAGTCTTATAGAGTCAACTGCATGAACAAACTGATGCTCTCCTGCCACGTCATGAGGAGTCACTTAGAAACAACCCTAAACCCTGAACCCTCAAGCTGCAATGAGCGCACAGCGAGTGGGGGATCCGAAGTATGGGCCCTTACATTTGGGCCCCTTGTTCTGTAATCCTTACATACACTATATATAACAAGGGTCCATACTTCGGATCTCTTTTTAAGAAGGGTAGGGACCAGACTAAGGGCTCAATGGTTCCGACCTTATTACAGCTTTGGCGCCTTGAAATTGGAGTTTAGGGTTTAGGGTTTCGGGTTTCGGATTTAGGGTCCTCAGGGCATGCGCCGCTCAGGGTCCTATGACAAACCCACGTTGACGTTGGGTTCAGGGTTCAGGGTTCAGGGTTCAGGGTTCAGGGTTCAGGGTTCAGGGTTCAGGGTTTAGGGTTTAGGGTTTAGGGTTTAGGGATGCCAAACTCAGAACACCGCAAAAGACAAACGAGCCAACAACGGCTGAGAGGACGCCTCGCTGAGGAGGACTTGCTTCTGAATCATCTCGATGCTCCCCCCGGCCAGGAGGACAGGGAAGACTTCCTGACGGGTACACGCGGGATTCTGCAAGGTCCACCCCTCCCCCCCCTCAATCTCGAATGGCGAAAGGAGAAATCTGCGGGTCCTCGATGAAGATGTCA
>CAJNDS010001506.1:0-16013 GCA_905221605.1 Symbiodinium natans
CTCACTCACTCACGCAGCTGAATGGCGGACGAGTCAAAGTCTGCCTAGCTGAGCACTCTGCTCTGGGAACATGATAAGAGTCAGTCGCCTGCTGTCCTCCCCGATTGGAGTGGAGGCACTGACCCAATGCAGATCGCATGGGGATAGCCGAGGTGAAAGAACAGAACACAGACAAGAACACACCCCCGAGTCACCACCCACGGACCTGCGAGTACCCCCTCACTAATTGCCGGATGTGGGCGCCTTCACCCACGATCGTGGCATTAGCTACGGATTCGGCCAACTTACTTGCTTTGGATTTCCTCCAACAGCGCCTGGAGCTCACGCTCAAGGCCGCCCTTGGGAGCTAAGCCGAACTTTTCTTCCCCTCCTTGCGTTTTGAACGCATGGAAAAAGGCGTCAGCTACTGGTCTCAGCTTGTCAGTAGTGGTCAGGTAGATCTTCACATGCTTGCCACCGTACGCAGGAGCTACGCAGGAGCTACTCGACAGTACAGCACATCCGTCAGCAACTTGTTGGGAGAGTCGGCTTCAGCAGCATGGGCTTCGACACGCTGCAACATCTCTCCACTGAGATGCACGGCTGCTTCAACTGTCAGCGCTGCCCACACATGGATATGTGGAGGGCCAAGGTCGTGGTGCTTCCCTGCGGCCTGAACGAGGTCATTGTACTTCTGACTGGCTTCCTTCGCCTTGGTCACGAAAGAGGCCGTAGATGGGATGAGGCAAGTCCGGAAAGTTGCCGACTGCAAGGCCCGTACGTCTGCAGACAGCTTCAAGTTGGACTTCATGAGGAGCTGAACCGCCTTCAGGACAAGCTCGTCTTTCTCACCTCCAACTTGCCTGCGCTTCAGCGCCGGCCCGTTGGGAGTTCCAGCATTTGCCGCCCACTTATCCATGACGTTTAAGGAACTCTCGACTACGCTCTCACTATAGCTGTGCGCCCAAATGCTGCCCCAAATGATCGTGCAAGGCCTCAAGAGTCTCAAACTGTGCGTCACACATGCTGCAGTCAAGATTGTCCGGAATATCTGGTGCCCTGTTGACAACACTAGACCGACCACTGCAATGCTGCTGTAGGAGGGAATTCGCCACATGTCTCCGCGTCGAAAAAACATTTGCAAAAACCTCCCTGCAGAACAAGCATTGATTTGTGACCACAAGCAAAGCTTCCATCGGTGAATGCTCATGTAGCTTGGTGCAGTGTATTGCCAAGGCTTTACTCGACTTGAAAGCTCTACCACACAGAGAACCATCTGAAAGTGTGTGCTCGCACACATGCTGCTCGTCATCTGGAATGTCGGGCAAGTCTTCGGGAGCCTGTTCTCCCTGCACTGAGGGGCTCTGGTATCCTGGTGGGGGGATTTCCACACAGAGAAACTTGCGCCGGAGAATGGACATGTCAACCATAAGAAAATCCAGTCTAACGTCATGGCTGAATAGGCGTAACGGCTTCCTGTCCACTGCGTTGGTGATATGCTCCAGGTCGGCGATGTCTTGCAGAGCTTCGATATCATCAACCAACTGTTTGAGCCACGGATGCGCTGCAGAAGACAAGGAGCCATCCTCTTGCAGCGCGGGGGTTGTTTCAAACGGGAAGAACCCGAACATAGCAGCGAAAACATTGGAGTGAAGTTCTGGTTGTCGTAACAGACGTTGCCAGAATTGCAGGCGTTTGATACGCAGTTCCACGTAGACTCCTGCAAGCCCAAGATACCGCCAGACTTGTTGGTTGGGGACAGCTGCATACTTGACAGCACCGTCCGGCTGTTCTTCGCGCTTGCACGCGCTTCCTCGCATGAGGATGCGCCCTTTGGCCGCGACAAAAGCATCGAGGGCCTTGTAGTCGGATTGACTGAGGACGACGGGCGCCAAACCAGCCACAGCAGTCTCGAAGACCAATGCTCGGAAGACCATGTTGACGGACCGTTTGCTACAGCCTGTCCGCGTCCAAAATGAACCCATACTTGCCCAGGCTGCCTGAGCTTTGTCCAGGCGGTGCTTGCGAGCAGCAGTAGTGGAGCCATTGCGCGTACAGATCTCTCCCAAGTATTTGGCCTGCGGCACTGCTTTCCCCTCGAGTGGAGTCTTGCCGCAGTAGATTTCTCGCATCTGCTTGTGAGATCCTCTGCCAGCAAAATGCGACACGATTTCTTGCTTGTCGCGGTTTTGCGCCATACCACCACTTGCGAGCACTTCGTCCAATTCGTCATCCAGGAAAGATGCTTGCGCTTGCAAATCCGCAGCCTCGTCGCAGATGACCTTAATGGCGAGGTCATCCGCGAAGACGGATAACGCAGTGTTGACATATTTGCAATTGACCGGATCATATGCGCACATTTGGTGATAGGTGGAAGCTTGCGCTGCTCTTTGCAACCATTCGTCAACCAGGGGATGATACTGCTCCATGAATAAATCTGACGCAATGCTGTCGCCTTGGAGAGCACCACTGCCAACTGAAAGCAATATGGGCCCGTCAGCGGCCTGCAAGTGTATACAGGCAGCCTTGTGCCGTTGCTTGAGCAAAACTTGATCTTGTGGCCGCATCGTCTTAGCAACCGCCAGGTCCAGCTGGTCATGCAAAGGGGAATAAAAGGCATTTGCCACGTCTTTGTAAAGGGTAGCATGTCCAACACCGGCAGCGCGCAGCCGGTGCCCCAAGCAAATTTGCTGCAAAATAGCCTCTTCGCGGCTTTTGTGTCTAACATAGCCGCACGCGTAATCTCGAGCAGCTTGCGACGTGCCTCTGCGCCACAGTGTGCGGTAGAAATGTTTGCCCATCGGGTCCAGCACGTTGATGACTCGGATGCCCTGACATAACGGCTTGCCGTTGCGCTTGTCAAGCTGCGTGCCCTGCGAGCAATGCCACTCCAAGGGCGCTGATTCTGAGCATCGTATGTGCACGAAGAGCTGCTGTAGCGCGTTTTGCAGATGCGGAGTTTGCAAACACGTGGACTTGTGCCCAAGACCATGTCGAGCTCTTGCCAGGTTGTAGTTGGGATATAGCAGCATGCGCCACACTTCATTGGGAATAGTCCAACAAGGTACAGCCTTGCGTGTTTTTGCATGCCAAACTTGGGTAGCCACAGCACGCAAGTCCTCAGCTGCCAACTGCTGCATTTGACTACGCCATACCGGATCAGCTCGGCATTTTTGTTGCCAGCCAGTAGGTTCATGAGCAAACTGTTGGACGTGCGCTGTCCAGTTTGTAGCAACGGCCTTGCAGCCTCCATCACGCCCCATTTGTGCCATGTGCTGCCGCCATTGCTGCACACTGGGCCTGCAACTCTTCGGCCTATCGAACCTGCGTTGTTTGGGACCCACACGCCTGCCTGACAGCGCTCGGGCAGCTCGCCACATGGACTGGAAGTTGGCACTCTGCCAACCTTCGTGAAGCTGGTGCACATGTTCACAGGCACGTTTTCTCTTATCTCTTGTTGTGAGTCGTTTAGCGAGCCGCTGAGCCTTGTGATACCGCGCCAAAGCATGCCATCTGCACAGCAAATCTGATAGCGCTTGTAATGACACAGTATCTCGGTCAGCTCCTTGGCTCCAGAAACGACGCGGGCGAGGAAGCCGTTGGATTTGTAGTTTGCATTCATGCTGGTGCTCCAGAGCGGCTGCTGTGTCAACTTTCCGCTCTTGGAGTTTGACTGGGCGAGACTGATATAACTCTCTGCCAACGGACAACACCACATCACGTAGCATGGTCCAGGCATCATCTGGCGTGCTTGCCGACTGGGCATGCTGCCATTGGGAACTCTCCAAGAGGTCTTTGCACCGGGACTCAACCTCTGCCACCAGTTGCTCTCGACAGTGTCCTCGAAGAACGCCTCGCATGAGTCCGTCCATATCCCAGCGTGTCGGGGACTGTTGCTGCATGGTGAGTGTCGGCTGCAGCCCCAACGAATGGTCGAGCTTGATCTGTAGAGGCCTGTGATCTCGGCGGCCTGGAGCCGCCACCAGCTGCAGATCGTCGCCTGTGTGATGCCACACAGAGCAATGCTGGACTTGAGATAACATGCTGGATGGAATGCATATGAAATCCACGCGGGACGTATAATCTGCAACGATTCCGAAATAGGTTGGTCCAACATTGTGATAAGTGTTGGTAGCTGCGAGGTAATGCCTCTGCAAGAACTGGCGGAACTGTTCTCCGTTCCAATTCTCGTTGTCTGCATTGCACGGGCCGATGGACTCATCTTGCGTGGTCGTCCATATGTTGTTTGCCACATGTTCCTTACCAACACGCGCGTTGAAGTCGCCAAGCAAGCAGGGCACACATCGTGCCGGCAGAGCACTGACAACACTATCAACCCATTTCCAAAGTGCAGTGTTGACGCGTTTCGAATACGGCAGATTGGAGTTGGGATGGAAGTAGCACACGATGAATGCAAAGTCGGAGTCACGTCGTTTGACCCGCAGTGCCCCACCACGACCTTGCAACTCGCTGGGCGGGGACGAAATCTGTACCACGTTATCAGCTGCGAAGCGGCTGCGTTTGAGGCATAGCTGAACTCCAGCATGAGAGTTGGTGAGCCTCCCTGTTCCGTATCCCCAACTATACACAGCATGCGTTTCAACTCTACGCTGACTGACTGCGATGTCGCCATCTGGCAGACGGGTGCCGGACAGTGCGATGACATCATTGCTGTGTAATGCATGTATGACTCGGCGCTCTCTGTCAGCTCGTTTGAGAGATTGTGGATTGTAAGCGATGAATTTCCATCTGACCATTCTGAAATCAGCAGCAGGAAAACACTGATGAGGGGGCCAGCGCGAAAGTGACCCGTCATTATCAAATGAGCAGAGTGCCACACGGACTTACCATGGCATGATTCCGCATGACTTTGGACTTGCGCCACGCGGCTCAACCCACCCACAAGCGGACAACACTGTGACACGCCCAACCCACCCACAAGCGGACAACACCGTGACACGCCCAACCCACCCACAAGCGGACAACACTATGACACGCCCAACCCACCCACAAGCGGACAACACCGTGACACGCCCAACCCACCCACAAGCGGACAACACCGTGACACGCCCAACCCACCCACGAGCGGACAACACCGTGACATGCCCTACCCACGCGCAAGCGGACAACACCGTGACACGCCCAACCCACCCACAGGCGGACAACACCGTAACACGCCCAACACACTCACAAGCGGACGCCAACCCACCCACAAGCGGACGGCGCCGTGACACGCCCAACCCACCCACAGGCGGACAACACCGTGACACGCCCAACCCACCCCTCGCCAGGATGACCCCTCCGCAGGAAATATTCTCATGGAAGGCCGACAATACGTTCTAATTGGGCGCTGAACCTAAACATTCCTCATTCGGTGAGCGGTTAATGATTTATCTGTTCCAATTTTGAACGTCTCACGTTCGACGAGATATTTTCGATTCTTTATTTTCTTGTTTGCCTTCGTTTGGACGCTGAATCCCGCCGGGAATTAGGGGTTGATGGTAGGCTTTTTAATGCACACCGCCGGGACTCGGCTTCCTGCGTCTTTCCCTTTGTGTTTTCTATCGAAAGTATCTCTTGTAGATATCTTAGAGGAATGTGATGACTCCTCATACCTCCTAGCATTATGTCTCCTTTCTTAATTGGCGCTTTTGGGATTACTATCAAGAATATTCAGATCAATAAAATCCAATTCGTGATTTACCAATACCATCGTATAAATACTACCAAACTCCATAAAAGATTAGAGTTCCGGGGCCAGGTTGCGTTAGAGTAAAGTCTGGCTATCATAAAACGAGAACGTGGTACGAAAAAGTGCAAAACCACAAGTTATTTTCGCCGGTTTGATTTTGAGGCTCTTTCGTGAAAGTTTAGGCGTACATCTGTTTGGTCCAGGCCCTTGCCCTTCCTTCTAGGGGGGCGGGGGGGGCGAGTTTGGAACTGAAGGTTAAGACAGGTTTAGGTAGAGGACTTACTTACATTGTCATTAAGGGATTTAGTTTTGAGGGGAGCTTCAAGGCCTAGCGCAGAACACACAAGCGTTGGCCATAGCACTGGCTCCAGCCGATCCAAGCAAAAATAACGCCGCAATGCGCAGGGCATAAAAGGAGGACCTGGCATGGATGCTCGAGCATGAATACAACTGCATACCATGTTTTGACGTGGTGGGCACGCAATCACCCCCCCCTCCCCCAACCCCCCCCCCCCCCAATTTTTCAGAAAGCGACATACCCCCCACGGCAGCAGCCCCCAGCACATTTTTCCAAAAAAAAGTGCCTTCCAGGGCGCGTTGAGACAGAGCATCAAAAAACGGGAAAACACCGAAACGGACCTCGTGGAAAAAACGGGCCTGGCAAAAAACAGCAACAACACCGTAACCGTCAGGCAAAAACCCACACATCCAGGCACGGTCGTCACAGAAGGCAAGAAGAAGCACGGGTCCGGAGGCGCCGAAAACCTGTAAATACATTAAATACCATGGTTTTCGCGCGACCCCCCCCCCCCTCCCCCAAGCCCCCCCCGCCCCCCATTTTTCAGAAATCGACATACCCTCCACGGCGGCGTAAAGCGCGCAGCCCACCAACTACACAAGCGCGCAACAGTCTTTCCAACTCCGGCATTTGTGCTCATACGGCATTGCTGAGAGAACTTCTGGTTAGACCGGCAAGGAGACATGTAAACGCCAAGGCGTTTGCCTGGCTTGCAGGCCATCTAGCAAGTCTGCAGGTCATTGTCCATGTAGAGAACAGCACAAAGAATAGACAGACTTGTCCATCGACCCTGCCGGGGAGCTTCTGAGAGTCCAAGTGTTGTGGGCCCCATGACGAGATTGCAAGTCATCCTTCAACTCACACTGTCCACCGCCCGTTGGCAAACGGACTTGTTGCCACGCAAAGATCCATCAGCAAAGCCAAACACCACGGGCTGCAGCTTCGAGCTCAAGCCTCATCTCAAAAACGCGGTGTGCATCTCGCTAACAGGAGCCCAAGCTCTGGATCTTGTTCAATGCGATCGCCCAGCAAACCTCGTTGCCACGCAAGTACCAAATTGCGTCACCATTTGATACAATTTTGGAGCGATGGCAGCGCATCCACGACCCCAATGAAGCCAGCAGGTTGTGAAGGTTCTCCTGACTCTCGAAACTGCACTCACACGCTGTCAAAACTCCTTGTGCCCTTAATCCCTTCCCCCCAAAAGCCCTCCCCCCCATAGAAATTCGAAGTGTGGTTTTATTGTAAGGGGAATCTTTATCTAAGTTTCATTTTGTGGGGTAGGGTTTCGGGAGTTTAGGTTTTGAGGTTTAAGGTTTTAGGGTTTGGCTTGAAGGTTTTTGGAGCCCCGACATCCACCCCTAATCAGGAACAGGTGTTAAAAGAGGGGATGATTTCGAGAGGAATTTCTGGAAAGTGATTTTAATACTGGGGGTGGGGTCTTTAATAAAAGCCCAGTTATCTGAACCTCACCGCGACAAAGAAGCGCGTCTATGTCCATAACGGGCAAGAGCAACTTGGCCAGCCAGCAACGTGCCAGGGCAGCGCCCACTTGAACATGAAGCTCGTCTCCGTGGGCCTCACGTCATGTCGCGTCATTCGAAATGGATCGCCACACCACAAGACAACATTTCACCATTGACCTCATGCCAGGCAGCGGTGCGCCAAAATCACAACACTCACCAATAGCAGGTTCAGGGCCTCGGCACAGCTTGGCATGTTCGAAAGGCTGCGATAGGAGGCTGCGATCTTCAAAATTCAGATGCGGACGCCGGAGTGGGACGCTTGGGCTGTGGTCCATCAAAGGGATCGCGTCCTACGCAGGCTGAGGAAAGGCAAAGCCCAATGAGGAACGTTCGGAGTGTCTCATCCTGATCACGCTCATAGATGTCCCCTGGAGCAATCGGACCAGTCAACCTGTGACATTGCAAGAATCAGCGCACGTTTACCGGGGTCTTGCAGATAGCCCTACCATGGACCTTCCGAGTGAGGGCATCACAGCCACTGGCTGGGCGCCGTCACCTGCAGATTTCAAGTCCTGCCCAAACAGACATCAAGTGCTGTTCAAGTTTCAAACGTTAGCTGTCTCCTGAGTCTTAACACCGTGAGTGAAGGCATCACGCAGTTTAGGAACGGGTCGATTCCTTCCCACCTGCTTCACAAAGACGCGCAGAACTCTGCATGCTTCAATTGCAGCACCACTTTCATTTGGTCCTTGTCTGCATGTCCAACATCATCTGCCTCGGTCTAGCAGCTTGATGGCTGGGGTGAGTTGCTGCTTGCCGTCCAATAATCACTACAATCTAGGGCAATGGCAGTCCGGCTTTTGCCGGAATCTTTCGGAGGCCACGTAAAGGGCAGCGCAGGATTGGAGCGACGATTGCTCAGCAACACCGGGCCCTCCTGCGGATTCGGAACTTGAGCTTTCGAAACCCTTTCAAATTGTAGGGAGCCCCCTGCGACTCTAATTCAACATTCCCCAATTTCTGAGGTGAAGCAGAAAATCAAGAGAACACAGGAAAGGTATGGGTATCATGGCGTAACCTTTGCATCAGGTTGCAGAATCACTGCGGCTTTTGTGAAAGAAACAGACCTTTCGTTTGCATCATGCCCTCACGGTCCTGCTTCAGATGATCCACATTGCTCTGCTGGGCGCATGTACCCATCATCACCTGTGCTTAGGAAACCAGAGTGAGTCGCAGTGTTTATATGGTGACAACGCGAAAGCAAGGATTTGAGATACTCGGCCTCGCAGCTGCTTCCGCCTGAACATAGAACAAGAACAAGTATGATGGCAATGGCTGGACAAGGTACGCACATGCAAGCTTCACGTACGCATGCTTTTTCGGCCCTGTCACAGCGCCTAGCTGGGAACGGATTCTAGAGGAAACCGTTGTACCACCAACCCTAAAACCCCAAACCCTAGACCCTTGAACTCTACAGACGGGACAGGATGTGCTCCCCGGTGAAACAGAGAGACGTCCTCTGGGAAGAAACGGCTTGGCTCACGCAGCCCGGCCGAAACGGCACCATTGGACAAAGACTCAGTGTTTCGGAAAGTTTTCAAGCTCCGAGGGTTTGCGCTGCGAGGCTTTGGAGTAGGGCGGGTAATCATGATTTTACTTGAGGGGACATGCTCGCAAGCATTCAGCGCAATGAGGAGGCCCTAAAAAATGTCAGGCCGCAGTGAGTGGTTTCTTGAAGCAAGTACGGGCAGACCTGACGCTTATCCATCTCAATGCGGCTATGACATTCACATGGTAGTTGGGCCAGTCCATCACGATGCCCCAGCTCGTTGCAGCCGGCGCTCTCTGGAGGACTGAGCCTCGGGGTCCAAGAAATTGAACTCATTTAAGAGGGAGCTTCATTGGTTCCATGGTGCGACCATGAAGTCAAGCATGCGGTACACCTGCGCATCCCTTGTGCGAAGTTATGTTCTTCGTTGGATCTTGAAGGGGCGCACAGCTTGGCATTGAAGTCAATCAAACATCCAACTGAGTCTTTGGGGGATCTGTTGACACAAGAAAGGGGAGACCAGCGACTGATGCTTGCGAGGGCTTCTGAGCTTCAAACGTACCCGTCCAAAAAGAGTTTTGGATGCTCCTTGAAAACTGAGTCAGCATGGGTAACACCAGGCCAAGGTGATGGCGAATCAGCGTGGCGTTTGGCGTGTCGGCAGCTCTTGAAACCCGTCTAAACGCGGCACGCGCGTCTGGCAGTGCGCGCGCTGCACCGGGGAGGCCCTTGAAGATCCAAACGCGGCAGGCAGCGTGCACGCTGCGTGGGGGAGGCCCTCCACAGCAAAGGTGTTTAAGACTCATTGTTCTTTTTTCTTGGTACGCTGTTGACGTGTCCCCCTGCGGAAAGACTGAATGCAACGACTTTGCCGGGACCCCAGTCGTGGCGCATGTCTCCTCAGGGTTTTGAACGCAAAAAATAGAAATACGCTAGGACTTGAGCCACTAGCAGTCATGCTGTCCAATTCCAACGATCACTAAAAATAGAGCTCAATTAGGGCATTCTCAGTCGCCAACAGTACGTAGCGCGCCCCAGACGTCTTGGATGCAAGCGCAGCAAACCTTGTGAACGTGACACAGGGAGGCAACGCACATGCCCAGCAGCATTTGGAAAAACCTGAGCCGGGGGCCGTCTCGCCAGATTTATTAGAGGTCCTCATGTTGGCCTCAATCTGGTTGGCCTCAGCAAACGGTGCCAGACACGTGTCAAGTCTTCTGCATGGGCCGGCTGCTCGACTGCAACAGGGCACCCCGCCTGCGCGAACAGCTCCATAGCCCGCCGCCGCAGCCTGAACGCACGGCGTGACCACGCACGACGTGACCACGCACGACAACGATGTGGCAATCGCAGATTTGGGCGCCGGCTGCTTGAGGTCATCATCATCCAATGACTGCGGCAAATGTCACCCAGCAACACCGCAACAACTAAGACAACGCCTTTTGCAACATGACATCTGCCTCTGACGCGTCGATCATAGCCTTGGCCATGTCTCGAAGTTTTTGAACCTGGGACGAAGAAACACAAAGCAAGAGGTTCACATCACTCAATAAACACTTTGCCGTGACCTGCGAGAAAGTGCGATGGTTTGAATCTCACAATCACGAAGCCTGTGCCAGTTTTCTAGTGCTCGGACTTGGCGTCAGCGTCCGGATGGATGGCTCCTTTGGAGCGCTATCATGTCGCAGTTGCAACTACGCAGATGCGCCGCCTTGCCCTCAGCACAGTCCTGAGAACTGTGGGAAGTTTGGGACGCCTGCCCACGAGGGCTGAGTGTTGCCTGAAGCTGCAAAACGTAGGTCAATGTGTGCTTTGTCGTTCGAGGTTGATGGCTTGCGCAAGGATAACCAAAAAACAACCAACGGGAGACAGCTGTCACAGGAATCGTGCTCATGAGGCTTTACTTATGAGGCTGCGAACATGTGAGCTCTGCTGGCATCATGTCCTCTTTTATGTAGCCTTGTTGCTGCTGATCTTCTTGTCTTGCTTCATCTCCGTGTATTGTTCTGAATTCTGCATCCTGTATGGATCCCTACCCCATTGGTCATTCTCTTGGGCCAACTTCGAAACTGCCATATCCCAAGAAACTAATCTCAGCTGAATCAGCGGGCCTTTGAGCTGGTAGGGGTGGCGACTAGCGTGGCCTGACGGCACATGAACAGGCTCACTACCCATCCGGACTCAAGAGGCTCGGGCAACTACTCATAGGCCAAGCCCTTGCCTCCGAAGACGTCTCCTGAATCACAAAGCAGCGCAAGACCAATCGCCTAGGCCTTGAAATTTCATCGCTGAACTACGACGTGAACTGCGTGATGCATGGGCCGCATCCCATTGGAGGCCAAACTAGGCCACCATCATAAGATCCGAACACCAAAAGCATCCGCTCAGAGCAATATGGAACGCGATTATGGGGGGAAGTTATCCCATTCACCTTGCTTTCGTGCGCGCGCTCAGAAATAAAAGGCCTACAGGTGCACGTGATGCGCGTGCTTCATCAGCATGGCGAGGAGCCTTCCGTCCGCGCACAACAAATCATTCACAAAAAGCTTGTGCGAGAGAAGCGGCAGAGCCAGCTAACGCTTCAAGACGATATGCCGCGATGTGGAGACCAAACCTGAACCGCCTGAGCCTTCTGTTTCTTTGTCTTCGCGAATTTCGTGCTTTGTGATTGTCGACGTTTGGAACAGGAACCATCATGGCTCCCAACTTCCGATCGGTTTACCAGGTACTACTTACCCATTTCTCAGTCTTGTGGCACTCTTGTGGCCTCGAGCCAATTCACATCCTGTGGAGCTGTCAGCCGCCCTGCTTTCCATTGGCCAGGCTGTCAGATATGTGGATATCGACATCTGGACTCAAACATTTATTGAAACGTCCAGCTTCTTGCTACAGTACGAGCACAGTAAGAACGGAGGTCCTCTGCCGTCGCCATGCTCTTTGCGAATCTTCCAGGGCTTGGGATGCAGCTTGAGCAAAACTTGGCGGGAAACAATGTTAAGCACAACAAACTTGCGGCAGCAACATCAGACCATCAGCCCGGGCTGAGGCTACACAGCGCGACCGGCAGGACACGAAATCAGGCGCCTTGGTCTTTGGACAATGCATCAGGAAGCCCTCCGCCGATGGAGAGTGTGGAAGGATCCTGCAGTAAATGGTCACTCAAAATAACTTCCAGGCCTGCATTGTGAGTTAATAGCTTTGCTGAAGACAAGAATTGTAGGCCCAAAAGCAAACAACACATCCAAATCATGGCTCGGGCGAGGCCTTCACGTTGCGGCTGTGGCGCCGGCCTGCAGCTTGCCGCACCTGCCACACAGCATTCTGGGCTTCCGTACATATCCAGTTGGAGCGCACTCCCCACCACCTGGGACTTTGCAGAATGTTCGCTTTGACGACTGTACACAAAAAAACTTGCCTGGCCGTCAAGTATACACAACAAACTAGCTGTTTGCCTTCTTGGCTCTTTTGATCGATGCCAGCTTCGGTTCCCTCGCCTGACAGCTTCGAACCAACTGCAGTCTTAGCAAGAATCATAAGTAAGCAGACAAATGTTCGTAGTAACAATATGATACGAACACTAGTGATGCACAGAATCTGGTAGACCTGGTAGATGGCTGCCATTTCAACTGGCCTGGAGGCTTTTGATTGTCTCGGCCGCCGTGCAGGCATGGTGAAGGTCCTTCAAATGCACCGGGTCCTGACGACGAAGCAGAACACCCTGATAACTGGTTGTCTTCGCTTTTGTAGCCAGCCCAACTGTTGCGAATACGTCCCAACATCACTTATACTACGAGTATGGCTGCTTCTGCTGCGATTGCTGCATTGGTGCATTGCTGCCCAGCCTCTTCTCCGCAGATGCAGCGGGGCCCCCGTAACGCAGCCGCAGCACTACAGAGCCACGGCGGGACATGGCCCGCACCAAGCGCCATGGACAGCACATCCTGCTTCCGACTCACGTTGCCCTAGATCCACTCAATGCATCCTGAAAAACTGAGCCTGATGATATACCAAATGCTGCCAGAAGACACAGAAGTGACAACAGTTCCGACGAATCAAGTCATACCCGCTCATTTTCCAATCCGATGCCAGGTAGTTCACTAGCCTCAGGACGTCTCTGCTGCTTGGAGGCATGTGAGAGCAAAACATGCTTCAACTACTTTTAGGCCAGGCACATGTCCACATCATCATGAGAGAAACAAGTCTCCCCCAGCACAAGGGACTCCTTGTATGCGTGGCCAGACGGAGAATCGCAACCTCACGCGTGCTGCCAGGAGAACTCGTATCCCAACACGGCACGTTGACAGCTACCCGCGCCTTGAGGGGCGCAGTCAAAGATGCCTGACACCTCTGCCTCTTCCCCACTGGCAGAACTTCTGAAGCTCCACTCTTTGCCATGTACTTCCAATCCTTGTGTAATCATCCTACAGCTTTCCAGCAATTCCGATGCAAGGCACAATGTGCTCAATGCTTCTTGCAAGCGAAAGTCCGACGTGAAAGAAGCCTGTGCCCAGAGCTTTCAGGAACACGTTGGCGCCCCTAAAAGACCGGTGGAGATCCTCATGCGCCGTCAGGGAGCACCACGTCGGAAACAACAGGTGATCAAATGTTCATGTTACAGGCATTGAGGTGTATCGGGAGAAGTTCCTTCCACATGAAGCACATCACGAGCCAATTCTTGCCGAGACTCATAGATGTGGAGAACCACAGGATGAACAGGCATGGCTGAATATTCAAAGGAAACCCCTCCCGCATCCACTTCATAACAACCTGCTGCTCGTACTCTACTTCGGGATTGGTGACAGACAGGTTAGAAGGATTCAGGCCATATCCTGACGGAAATCAACTTGACTGCCATCTAACGCAACTTCGCGAGCTGAAGATGCGCCGTTTGTTTGCAAGTTGCATTTGGTAAACATACATGTGAGAATCATCAAGACATGTTTGAACTCGCGCTTAAAAATTGGAGTGTTTGCAAAATTGCTGTGAATACAAACTTTCCAGGCAATCAATTTCAGACGCGTGAGACAGTAGACGCTAGGGTCAACTCAGCCTAAGGCCCCGTGCCTAAGGCCCCGAGACCACAACTCCAGGTGCAAGTCTTCGGGCAGCTTACACAAGTCTTCGTGTGGAGTTCAGAGAGCCTCTGCAAAAGCTTGGGGGTCCTGAAAAACTTACCATAGCAGCACCTTGACACTGAACATCAGAACGAGAGCACATGGCCAAGCCCCCCAGGAATTGCTTCTCATCGCTGAAGCAGGCGCTGTTGCTCCTGCACAGTTCTTTCCATTTTCCGCGAACTGAACGGCCTGAAATTTGTCTCAGGCAACCAAACAAGACCAAGCGCATCCCGGACTTTTGCTCCGCTGGCACTCCGAAAGCATCGCAATCCAGAATCATTGCGCCAAGCCCTGGCCAGGCCCAAGGCCGATCAGTCTCGGCCCCGCGCCTAGGTCAAGGTAGGCCTTTGTGTAGATTTTTGGATTTAGGCAAAGAAAGCTTGCTGAAGGACATGACTTCCGAGTGGAATCTTGGCCAATGGCTCCTGAAAACAGCAAAACTACGCGGCCTGCGGTGGAGGGGGCGGAACTCGCTTGCGCTTCTCTCGATCTCTGCTCCGATCTCTAGGAGCCAGGGATCGCGAGCGACGGTCCTATGCAAAGGGGCAGTGGACCACAGCATCCAGCGCAACGCAACGACCGAGACACTCGCAGAGTTTCCATGACTCAGACTGGCCCAGGCTGTCCTTCACGGGCTGGCCTGTTAGCGTTTCCAGCCGTCGCTTGGCCGAGTCGAGCTTCTCCTCAAGGCGCGTGTATCGACTCACCTTGCAAAACGTTTGTCTTCTTGGGAATATTTTTGGCTTTCAGGTGTTGTCTCTCGCACCTTGTCCCCGAACACATTCCAAATCGCAAATGGCGCTTCCGCGTGCGTGCCCGTGTCGCTACCCTCTCGGTGTTCCCGCAAACCCGTGTCACTATGTCTTCCGTATTTCAGCGAGTTCCTATCTTTTTCATACGAAACCTCTATTTCATGCATCAAGTATATTCTGTTTTATCCGCCGACCCCAGCTTTGAGCGGGGGAGGCGCTAGTGAAGACTCCATGGCGTCGGCGTAACCCCGCACCTTAAGCTGATTTTAAAAGGCCCCAGTCCGTGCCCCGCCCTTCCCGCCCCTAACCCTCCCACCACCAACCACCCTTCCCAACCATTCCACTCCATCCTCCTCCCCTACCCCTTCCCCACTCGATCAGATGACTGACTTTGACTGACTTTAAAGGGCTCCAGTGCATGCCCGCCCCCTCTTGCTCCGCCCCCTCCTCTCCCCCACCCCCCTTCCCTTCCACCCCCCGACCCCCCCCCCCCCACCCCCCCCCCCCCCCCCCCCCCCCCCCCACCCCCCCCCCCCCACCCCACCCCCCACCCCCCCCCCCCCACCCCCCCCCCCACCCCCCATGACTGACTTTCAAGACTGACTTTGAAGACCTCCAGTGCATGCCCGCCCCCTCCGCTTGCTCCGCCCCTTCCGCTCCCCTTCCTTCCCCCCCCACCCACCCCCCCACCCGCCCCCCCCCCCCCCCCACCCCTCCCCCGCACCCCCCCCCACCCACCCCCCCCCCCCCCCCCCCCCCTCTAAAGACTGACTTTAAAGGGCTCCAGTCCATGCCAGCCCCCTCCGCTTGCCAATCCAATTGGATTCTTCCGGAAATGTTCTCGTTTGTTTGGCGCTTCAACGCGGAAGGCGTTCTATCGGATCGCTTTTTGGCGAAAGAGGCCACGAAGAGGAGACGGTCAACATTTTGACGGGAGGCCACGGAGACGACACGGTCAAGCGAGTTCGGAACATGTTGCTGGGAGAGGGGTGTGGCGTGGGGAGGCGTGGACCATGCCTGGAGGTTGACGGACGGGTTCGGGGAGCACGGATGGGGAGGGTGACATTGGGTTGATGGGCAAGGGAGTGGGGACACGTGGACGGCCCCTCCGCACCCTCCGCGCCCTCCGCGCCCTCCGCGCCCTCCGCGCCCTCCGCGCC
>CAJNDS010001507.1:0-16006 GCA_905221605.1 Symbiodinium natans
TCATCTTCGTCCGGTCGCCAATGCCATTACCAAACACGAGCGGCGCTTCAGAACCACAGAGCAACAGCACAAGGAAGAAGGGCGGCAGAGACCGAAGACGGCGCGTCAGCTCCAGGCTAACTCGGGCCCATTTTCGGGGCCAAATTCCGGCCCCAGAGCTGTATCTGGCGACCCCCGATTTTGGGCTTAGGCGCAAGACAAACACCAATTCAGACGGCCCCAAAAATGGGGCCACCAAAAACCATTCCAGGGGCCATCAAGCAACCTCATTTTCGGGCCCCGACAAGATCGACCTCTATTGGCACTGGCACAGCCTTCCATAATGGTTTCGGAAATCTTAAGCTGCGTTGGACCTGCAACAATCCCAACCAGTGTAAGCTTGTGCAAAGAACCTTATACCTCTGCAACAATACTCGTCCTTTGCCGGGGAGGCCCCGCATGAGCGGCAGCGGAAAAGCAACACATTCATGGATCCTGAAATGGGCCGCGGAAAAATGACATCTGGCACTATTACGAGAAAACTTGTGAAGAAGACTTGCAGGAAACTTTCGATTCTGAGAAAGCAACAAAACCTTTTCTGTCCTTGAAAAGCAAACCCTTACAAATAACAGAAAAACTCCTGGAAATTCTACCCTGCTCAAACCCATAGAATTTTCTGAAACCTCGCGGAAACCTTCGGAAACCCAAGCGGAAACCCAGCGGATACCCAGCGGAAACCCTCGGAAACCCGTGGGAAACCCAAGGAAACCCAGCGGAAACCCAGCGGAAACCCAGCGGAAACCCTCGGAAACCCTTGGGAAACCCAAGGAAACCCAAAGCCGGTATTCGGAAACCCATCGGAAACCCCTTAGAACGGAGCCGATTCACCCTTTGGAAAATTACAAAGGTTTAATGAAGGGGAGCAGTGCAGGCAAGGATCGGACGCCGCCTCCAGTGTTATATTACCGGCGGTTTGCAGAGGGTGAGTGACCAGCAGACACATTGTCAAACTTCACCGCTCCCGTGCATGCTTTGCCGGAGGCCACATGCGTTCACGCGCAGACAACTCTGGAATTCAAAAGGCTGCACTGCAATTTACTGCAAGGGATCACTTCTGTGAGCACCACACACAGCGCAGACTTCCACCAAACATGGACTTCAGATACAAACTTCTTCACAAGCGCACTCACTGGTCACTGGTCACTGGTCACTGGTCCACCTGATCGGGAGGGCTTGGCTACGCGCTGCTACCAAAACTGCAAGAGCCCTCCTCTAGACTCGAGTCTAGCAACTCCACGACCTATCTCATCGCAGTACTCTACGCAAAACTCGAAAAAAATGCCGGCGCAGCGTTCCCAGCAGCTCTGCTGTCACCACGGATGAAAATAACACTCGGGAACACATCGTCTAGCCATTCACAGCAGCTACCAGGCTACCACAAGGAAACTGCTCTTGGGAGATATTTCACGCGCATCTAGCAAGCTGACGAGGTGCGATAAACGTCAGTCAGAGACAGACACTGGCGGAGTCTGCGCCAGGCGCCAGCGCAACGCGCACGCAACTCCTGTCAATGGCATTTCCACTTGTCTCAGCTGCTCTGCAGCCTCGTTCCCACTGGCTCCAGGACCCCAAAGCTGCTAATACAGCGTATGGCAAGAAGCTCACTGCCACTATTAAAAGCATGTTTTCGAAGATTCTGAAATGAACGGCAGCATGTTGAAAACCCTGCCCAGCCATTTGAAACCTCCCACTTCGCAGACTTTTCGTTGCAAATGCTAGTAGCTAGCAAACTCGGGCTCAGATGGCAGCAAGAGCTAGTCTGGTTTTGAAAAACCATAACAAACCTAGCAAATCATCTACTGGAAAGAATTCCAAATCTTGTAGATAGCCAAAGCTTCATGGGCAGAAACTGCGACTCTGAAAACAGGTCCAGAAATAACACGAAAGCCGTGGCCGCGCAAGCGTGACCTCCAGAGTTCATCTTCGTCCGGTCGCCAATGCCATTACCAAACACGAGCGGCGCTTCAGAACCACAGAGCAACAGCACAAGGAAGAAGGGCGGCAGAGACCGAAGACGGCGCGTCAGCTCCAGGCTAACTCGGGCCCATTTTCGGGGCCAAATTCCGGCCCCAGAGCTGTATCTGGCGACCCCCGATTTTGGGCTTAGGCGTAAGACAAACACCAATTCAGACGGCCCCAAAAATGGGGCCACCAAAAACCATTCCAGGGGCCATCAAGCAACCTCATTTTCGGGCCCCGACAAGATCGACCTCTATTGGCACTGGCACAGCCTTCCATAATGGTTTCGGAAATCTTAAGCTGCGTTGGACCTGCAACAATCCCAACCAGTGTAAGCTTGTGCAAAGAACCTTATACCTCTGCAACAATACTCGTCCTTTACCGGGGAGGCCCCGCATGAGCGGCAGCGGAAAAGCAACACATTCATGGATCCTGAAATGGGCCGCGGAAAAATGACATCTGGCACTATTACGAGAAAACTTGTGAAGAAGACTTGCAGGAAACTTTCGATTCTGAGAAAGCAACAAAACCTTTTCTGTCCTTGAAAAGCAAACCCTTACAAATAACAGAAAAACTCCTGGAAATTCTACCCTGCTCAAACCCATAGAATTTTCTGAAACCTCGCGGAAACCTTCGGAAACCCAAGCGGAAACCCAGCGGATACCCAGCGGAAACCCTCGGAAACCCGTGGGAAACCCAAGGAAACCCAGCGGAAACCCAGCGGAAACCCAGCGGAAACCCTCGGAAACCCTTGGGAAACCCAAGGAAACCCAAAGCCGGTATTCGGAAACCCATCGGAAACCCCTTAGAACGGAGCCGATTCACCCTTTGGAAAATTACAAAGGTTTAATGAAGGGGAGCAGTGCAGGCAAGGATCGGACGCCGCCTCCAGTGTTATATTACCGGCGGTTTGCAGAGGGTGAGTGACCAGCAGACACATTGTCAAACTTCACCGCTCCCGTGCATGCTTTGCCGGAGGCCACATGCGTTCACGCGCAGACAACTCTGGAATTCAAAAGGCTGCACTGCAATTTACTGCAAGGGATCACTTCTGTGAGCACCACACACAGCGCAGACTTCCACCAAACATGGACTTCAGATACAAACTTCTTCACAAGCGCACTCACTGGTCACTGGTCACTGGTCCACCTGATCGGGAGGGCTTGGCTACGCGCTGCTACCAAAACTGCAAGAGCCCTCCTCTAGACTCGAGTCTAGCAACTCCACGACCTATCTCATCGCAGTACTCTACGCAAAACTCGAAAAAAATGCCGGCGCAGCGTTCCCAGCAGCTCTGCTGTCACCACGGATGAAAATAACACTCGGGAACACATCGTCTAGCCATTCACAGCAGCTACCAGGCTACCACAAGGAAACTGCTCTTGGGAGATATTTCACGCGCATCTAGCAAGCTGACGAGGTGCGATAAACGTCAGTCAGAGACAGACACTGGCGGAGCTGCGCCAGGCGCCAGCGCAACGCGCACGCAACTCCTGTCAATGGCATTTCCACTTGTCTCAGCTGCTCTGCAGCCTCGTTCCCACTGGCTCCAGGACCCCAAAGCTGCTAATACAGCGTATGGCAAGAAGCTCACTGCCACTATTAAAAGCATGTTTTCGAAGATTCTGAAATGAACGGCAGCATGTTGAAAACCCTGCCCAGCCATTTGAAACCTCCCACTTCGCAGACTTTTCGTTGCAAATGCTAGTAGCTAGCAAACTCGGGCTCAGATGGCAGCAAGAGCTAGTCTGGTTTTGAAAAACCATAACAAACCTAGCAAATCATCTACTGGAAAGAATTCCAAATCTTGTAGATAGCCAAAGCTTCATGGGCAGAAACTGCGACTCTGAAAACAGGTCCAGAAATAACACGAAAGCCGTGGCCGCGCAAGCGTGACCTCCAGAGTTCATCTTCGTCCGGTCGCCAATGCCATTACCAAACACGAGCGGCGCTTCAGAACCACAGAGCAACAGCACAAGGAAGAAGGGCGGCAGAGACCGAAGACGGCGCGTCAGCTCCAGGCTAACTCGGGCCCATTTTCGGGGCCAAATTCCGGCCCCAGAGCTGTATCTGGCGACCCCCGATTTTGGGCTTAGGCGTAAGACAAACACCAATTCAGACGGCCCCAAAAATGGGGCCACCAAAAACCATTCCAGGGGCCATCAAGCAACCTCATTTTCGGGCCCCGACAAGATCGACCTCTATTGGCACTGGCACAGCCTTCCATAATGGTTTCGGAAATCTTAAGCTGCGTTGGACCTGCAACAATCCCAACCAGTGTAAGCTTGTGCAAAGAACCTTATACCTCTGCAACAATACTCGTCCTTTACCGGGGAGGCCCCGCATGAGCGGCAGCGGAAAAGCAACACATTCATGGATCCTGAAATGGGCCGCGGAAAAATGACATCTGGCACTATTACGAGAAAACTTGTGAAGAAGACTTGCAGGAAACTTTCGATTCTGAGAAAGCAACAAAACCTTTTCTGTCCTTGAAAAGCAAACCCTTACAAATAACAGAAAAACTCCTGGAAATTCTACCCTGCTCAAACCCATAGAATTTTCTGAAACCTCGCGGAAACCTTCGGAAACCCAAGCGGAAACCCAGCGGATACCCAGCGGAAACCCTCGGAAACCCGTGGGAAACCCAAGGAAACCCAGCGGAAACCCAGCGGAAACCCAGCGGAAACCCTCGGAAACCCTTGGGAAACCCAAGGAAACCCAAAGCCGGTATTCGGAAACCCATCGGAAACCCCTTAGAACGGAGCCGATTCACCCTTTGGAAAATTACAAAGGTTTAATGAAGGGGAGCAGTGCAGGCAAGGATCGGACGCCGCCTCCAGTGTTATATTACCGGCGGTTTGCAGAGGGTGAGTGACCAGCAGACACATTGTCAAACTTCACCGCTCCCGTGCATGCTTTGCCGGAGGCCACATGCGTTCACGCGCAGACAACTCTGGAATTCAAAAGGCTGCACTGCAATTTACTGCAAGGGATCACTTCTGTGAGCACCACACACAGCGCAGACTTCCACCAAACATGGACTTCAGATACAAACTTCTTCACAAGCGCACTCACTGGTCACTGGTCACTGGTCCACCTGATCGGGAGGGCTTGGCTACGCGCTGCTACCAAAACTGCAAGAGCCCTCCTCTAGACTCGAGTCTAGCAACTCCACGACCTATCTCATCGCAGTACTCTACGCAAAACTCGAAAAAAATGCCGGCGCAGCGTTCCCAGCAGCTCTGCTGTCACCACGGATGAAAATAACACTCGGGAACACATCGTCTAGCCATTCACAGCAGCTACCAGGCTACCACAAGGAAACTGCTCTTGGGAGATATTTCACGCGCATCTAGCAAGCTGACGAGGTGCGATAAACGTCAGTCAGAGACAGACACTGGCGGAGTCTGCGCCAGGCGCCAGCGCAACGCGCACGCAACTCCTGTCAATGGCATTTCCACTTGTCTCAGCTGCTCTGCAGCCTCGTTCCCACTGGCTCCAGGACCCCAAAGCTGCTAATACAGCGTATGGCAAGAAGCTCACTGCCACTATTAAAAGCATGTTTTCGAAGATTCTGAAATGAACGGCAGCATGTTGAAAACCCTGCCCAGCCATTTGAAACCTCCCACTTCGCAGACTTTTCGTTGCAAATGCTAGTAGCTAGCAAACTCGGGCTCAGATGGCAGCAAGAGCTAGTCTGGTTTTGAAAAACCATAACAAACCTAGCAAATCATCTACTGGAAAGAATTCCAAATCTTGTAGATAGCCAAAGCTTCATGGGCAGAAACTGCGACTCTGAAAACAGGTCCAGAAATAACACGAAAGCCGTGGCCGCGCAAGCGTGACCTCCAGAGTTCATCTTCGTCCGGTCGCCAATGCCATTACCAAACACGAGCGGCGCTTCAGAACCACAGAGCAACAGCACAAGGAAGAAGGGCGGCAGAGACCGAAGACGGCGCGTCAGCTCCAGGCTAACTCGGGCCCATTTTCGGGGCCAAATTCCGGCCCCAGAGCTGTATCTGGCGACCCCCGATTTTGGGCTTAGGCGTAAGACAAACACCAATTCAGACGGCCCCAAAAATGGGGCCACCAAAAACCATTCCAGGGGCCATCAAGCAACCTCATTTTCGGGCCCCGACAAGATCGACCTCTATTGGCACTGGCACAGCCTTCCATAATGGTTTCGGAAATCTTAAGCTGCGTTGGACCTGCAACAATCCCAACCAGTGTAAGCTTGTGCAAAGAACCTTATACCTCTGCAACAATACTCGTCCTTTACCGGGGAGGCCCCGCATGAGCGGCAGCGGAAAAGCAACACATTCATGGATCCTGAAATGGGCCGCGGAAAAATGACATCTGGCACTATTACGAGAAAACTTGTGAAGAAGACTTGCAGGAAACTTTCGATTCTGAGAAAGCAACAAAACCTTTTCTGTCCTTGAAAAGCAAACCCTTACAAATAACAGAAAAACTCCTGGAAATTCTACCCTGCTCAAACCCATAGAATTTTCTGAAACCTCGCGGAAACCTTCGGAAACCCAAGCGGAAACCCAGCGGATACCCAGCGGAAACCCTCGGAAACCCGTGGGAAACCCAAGGAAACCCAGCGGAAACCCAGCGGAAACCCAGCGGAAACCCTCGGAAACCCTTGGGAAACCCAAGGAAACCCAAAGCCGGTATTCGGAAACCCATCGGAAACCCCTTAGAACGGAGCCGATTCACCCTTTGGAAAATTACAAAGGTTTAATGAAGGGGAGCAGTGCAGGCAAGGATCGGACGCCGCCTCCAGTGTTATATTACCGGCGGTTTGCAGAGGGTGAGTGACCAGCAGACACATTGTCAAACTTCACCGCTCCCGTGCATGCTTTGCCGGAGGCCACATGCGTTCACGCGCAGACAACTCTGGAATTCAAAAGGCTGCACTGCAATTTACTGCAAGGGATCACTTCTGTGAGCACCACACACAGCGCAGACTTCCACCAAACATGGACTTCAGATACAAACTTCTTCACAAGCGCACTCACTGGTCACTGGTCACTGGTCCACCTGATCGGGAGGGCTTGGCTACGCGCTGCTACCAAAACTGCAAGAGCCCTCCTCTAGACTCGAGTCTAGCAACTCCACGACCTATCTCATCGCAGTACTCTACGCAAAACTCGAAAAAAATGCCGGCGCAGCGTTCCCAGCAGCTCTGCTGTCACCACGGATGAAAATAACACTCGGGAACACATCGTCTAGCCATTCACAGCAGCTACCAGGCTACCACAAGGAAACTGCTCTTGGGAGATATTTCACGCGCATCTAGCAAGCTGACGAGGTGCGATAAACGTCAGTCAGAGACAGACACTGGCGGAGTCTGCGCCAGGCGCCAGCGCAACGCGCACGCAACTCCTGTCAATGGCATTTCCACTTGTCTCAGCTGCTCTGCAGCCTCGTTCCCACTGGCTCCAGGACCCCAAAGCTGCTAATACAGCGTATGGCAAGAAGCTCACTGCCACTATTAAAAGCATGTTTTCGAAGATTCTGAAATGAACGGCAGCATGTTGAAAACCCTGCCCAGCCATTTGAAACCTCCCACTTCGCAGACTTTTCGTTGCAAATGCTAGTAGCTAGCAAACTCGGGCTCAGATGGCAGCAAGAGCTAGTCTGGTTTTGAAAAACCATAACAAACCTAGCAAATCATCTACTGGAAAGAATTCCAAATCTTGTAGATAGCCAAAGCTTCATGGGCAGAAACTGCGACTCTGAAAACAGGTCCAGAAATAACACGAAAGCCGTGGCCGCGCAAGCGTGACCTCCAGAGTTCATCTTCGTCCGGTCGCCAATGCCATTACCAAACACGAGCGGCGCTTCAGAACCACAGAGCAACAGCACAAGGAAGAAGGGCGGCAGAGACCGAAGACGGCGCGTCAGCTCCAGGCTAACTCGGGCCCATTTTCGGGGCCAAATTCCGGCCCCAGAGCTGTATCTGGCGACCCCCGATTTTGGGCTTAGGCGTAAGACAAACACCAATTCAGACGGCCCCAAAAATGGGGCCACCAAAAACCATTCCAGGGGCCATCAAGCAACCTCATTTTCGGGCCCCGACAAGATCGACCTCTATTGGCACTGGCACAGCCTTCCATAATGGTTTCGGAAATCTTAAGCTGCGTTGGACCTGCAACAATCCCAACCAGTGTAAGCTTGTGCAAAGAACCTTATACCTCTGCAACAATACTCGTCCTTTACCGGGGAGGCCCCGCATGAGCGGCAGCGGAAAAGCAACACATTCATGGATCCTGAAATGGGCCGCGGAAAAATGACATCTGGCACTATTACGAGAAAACTTGTGAAGAAGACTTGCAGGAAACTTTCGATTCTGAGAAAGCAACAAAACCTTTTCTGTCCTTGAAAAGCAAACCCTTACAAATAACAGAAAAACTCCTGGAAATTCTACCCTGCTCAAACCCATAGAATTTTCTGAAACCTCGCGGAAACCTTCGGAAACCCAAGCGGAAACCCAGCGGATACCCAGCGGAAACCCTCGGAAACCCGTGGGAAACCCAAGGAAACCCAGCGGAAACCCAGCGGAAACCCAGCGGAAACCCTCGGAAACCCTTGGGAAACCCAAGGAAACCCAAAGCCGGTATTCGGAAACCCATCGGAAACCCCTTAGAACGGAGCCGATTCACCCTTTGGAAAATTACAAAGGTTTAATGAAGGGGAGCAGTGCAGGCAAGGATCGGACGCCGCCTCCAGTGTTATATTACCGGCGGTTTGCAGAGGGTGAGTGACCAGCAGACACATTGTCAAACTTCACCGCTCCCGTGCATGCTTTGCCGGAGGCCACATGCGTTCACGCGCAGACAACTCTGGAATTCAAAAGGCTGCACTGCAATTTACTGCAAGGGATCACTTCTGTGAGCACCACACACAGCGCAGACTTCCACCAAACATGGACTTCAGATACAAACTTCTTCACAAGCGCACTCACTGGTCACTGGTCACTGGTCCACCTGATCGGGAGGGCTTGGCTACGCGCTGCTACCAAAACTGCAAGAGCCCTCCTCTAGACTCGAGTCTAGCAACTCCACGACCTATCTCATCGCAGTACTCTACGCAAAACTCGAAAAAAATGCCGGCGCAGCGTTCCCAGCAGCTCTGCTGTCACCACGGATGAAAATAACACTCGGGAACACATCGTCTAGCCATTCACAGCAGCTACCAGGCTACCACAAGGAAACTGCTCTTGGGAGATATTTCACGCGCATCTAGCAAGCTGACGAGGTGCGATAAACGTCAGTCAGAGACAGACACTGGCGGAGTCTGCGCCAGGCGCCAGCGCAACGCGCACGCAACTCCTGTCAATGGCATTTCCACTTGTCTCAGCTGCTCTGCAGCCTCGTTCCCACTGGCTCCAGGACCCCAAAGCTGCTAATACAGCGTATGGCAAGAAGCTCACTGCCACTATTAAAAGCATGTTTTCGAAGATTCTGAAATGAACGGCAGCATGTTGAAAACCCTGCCCAGCCATTTGAAACCTCCCACTTCGCAGACTTTTCGTTGCAAATGCTAGTAGCTAGCAAACTCGGGCTCAGATGGCAGCAAGAGCTAGTCTGGTTTTGAAAAACCATAACAAACCTAGCAAATCATCTACTGGAAAGAATTCCAAATCTTGTAGATAGCCAAAGCTTCATGGGCAGAAACTGCGACTCTGAAAACAGGTCCAGAAATAACACGAAAGCCGTGGCCGCGCAAGCGTGACCTCCAGAGTTCATCTTCGTCCGGTCGCCAATGCCATTACCAAACACGAGCGGCGCTTCAGAACCACAGAGCAACAGCACAAGGAAGAAGGGCGGCAGAGACCGAAGACGGCGCGTCAGCTCCAGGCTAACTCGGGCCCATTTTCGGGGCCAAATTCCGGCCCCAGAGCTGTATCTGGCGACCCCCGATTTTGGGCTTAGGCGTAAGACAAACACCAATTCAGACGGCCCCAAAAATGGGGCCACCAAAAACCATTCCAGGGGCCATCAAGCAACCTCATTTTCGGGCCCCGACAAGATCGACCTCTATTGGCACTGGCACAGCCTTCCATAATGGTTTCGGAAATCTTAAGCTGCGTTGGACCTGCAACAATCCCAACCAGTGTAAGCTTGTGCAAAGAACCTTATACCTCTGCAACAATACTCGTCCTTTACCGGGGAGGCCCCGCATGAGCGGCAGCGGAAAAGCAACACATTCATGGATCCTGAAATGGGCCGCGGAAAAATGACATCTGGCACTATTACGAGAAAACTTGTGAAGAAGACTTGCAGGAAACTTTCGATTCTGAGAAAGCAACAAAACCTTTTCTGTCCTTGAAAAGCAAACCCTTACAAATAACAGAAAAACTCCTGGAAATTCTACCCTGCTCAAACCCATAGAATTTTCTGAAACCTCGCGGAAACCTTCGGAAACCCAAGCGGAAACCCAGCGGATACCCAGCGGAAACCCTCGGAAACCCGTGGGAAACCCAAGGAAACCCAGCGGAAACCCAGCGGAAACCCAGCGGAAACCCTCGGAAACCCTTGGGAAACCCAAGGAAACCCAAAGCCGGTATTCGGAAACCCATCGGAAACCCCTTAGAACGGAGCCGATTCACCCTTTGGAAAATTACAAAGGTTTAATGAAGGGGAGCAGTGCAGGCAAGGATCGGACGCCGCCTCCAGTG
This sequence comes from Symbiodinium natans, assembly GCA_905221605.1. NCBI lineage: Eukaryota > Dinophyceae > Suessiales > Symbiodiniaceae > Symbiodinium > Symbiodinium natans. The sequence continues at coordinate 10,688 of CAJNDS010001507.1, forward strand.
TTATATTACCGGCGGTTTGCAGAGGGTGAGTGACCAGCAGACACATTGTCAAACTTCACCGCTCCCGTGCATGCTTTGCCGGAGGCCACATGCGTTCACGCGCAGACAACTCTGGAATTCAAAAGGCTGCACTGCAATTTACTGCAAGGGATCACTTCTGTGAGCACCACACACAGCGCAGACTTCCACCAAACATGGACTTCAGATACAAACTTCTTCACAAGCGCACTCACTGGTCACTGGTCACTGGTCCACCTGATCGGGAGGGCTTGGCTACGCGCTGCTACCAAAACTGCAAGAGCCCTCCTCTAGACTCGAGTCTAGCAACTCCACGACCTATCTCATCGCAGTACTCTACGCAAAACTCGAAAAAAATGCCGGCGCAGCGTTCCCAGCAGCTCTGCTGTCACCACGGATGAAAATAACACTCGGGAACACATCGTCTAGCCATTCACAGCAGCTACCAGGCTACCACAAGGAAACTGCTCTTGGGAGATATTTCACGCGCATCTAGCAAGCTGACGAGGTGCGATAAACGTCAGTCAGAGACAGACACTGGCGGAGTCTGCGCCAGGCGCCAGCGCAACGCGCACGCAACTCCTGTCAATGGCATTTCCACTTGTCTCAGCTGCTCTGCAGCCTCGTTCCCACTGGCTCCAGGACCCCAAAGCTGCTAATACAGCGTATGGCAAGAAGCTCACTGCCACTATTAAAAGCATGTTTTCGAAGATTCTGAAATGAACGGCAGCATGTTGAAAACCCTGCCCAGCCATTTGAAACCTCCCACTTCGCAGACTTTTCGTTGCAAATGCTAGTAGCTAGCAAACTCGGGCTCAGATGGCAGCAAGAGCTAGTCTGGTTTTGAAAAACCATAACAAACCTAGCAAATCATCTACTGGAAAGAATTCCAAATCTTGTAGATAGCCAAAGCTTCATGGGCAGAAACTGCGACTCTGAAAACAGGTCCAGAAATAACACGAAAGCCGTGGCCGCGCAAGCGTGACCTCCAGAGTTCATCTTCGTCCGGTCGCCAATGCCATTACCAAACACGAGCGGCGCTTCAGAACCACAGAGCAACAGCACAAGGAAGAAGGGCGGCAGAGACCGAAGACGGCGCGTCAGCTCCAGGCTAACTCGGGCCCATTTTCGGGGCCAAATTCCGGCCCCAGAGCTGTATCTGGCGACCCCCGATTTTGGGCTTAGGCGTAAGACAAACACCAATTCAGACGGCCCCAAAAATGGGGCCACCAAAAACCATTCCAGGGGCCATCAAGCAACCTCATTTTCGGGCCCCGACAAGATCGACCTCTATTGGCACTGGCACAGCCTTCCATAATGGTTTCGGAAATCTTAAGCTGCGTTGGACCTGCAACAATCCCAACCAGTGTAAGCTTGTGCAAAGAACCTTATACCTCTGCAACAATACTCGTCCTTTACCGGGGAGGCCCCGCATGAGCGGCAGCGGAAAAGCAACACATTCATGGATCCTGAAATGGGCCGCGGAAAAATGACATCTGGCACTATTACGAGAAAACTTGTGAAGAAGACTTGCAGGAAACTTTCGATTCTGAGAAAGCAACAAAACCTTTTCTGTCCTTGAAAAGCAAACCCTTACAAATAACAGAAAAACTCCTGGAAATTCTACCCTGCTCAAACCCATAGAATTTTCTGAAACCTCGCGGAAACCTTCGGAAACCCAAGCGGAAACCCAGCGGATACCCAGCGGAAACCCTCGGAAACCCGTGGGAAACCCAAGGAAACCCAGCGGAAACCCAGCGGAAACCCAGCGGAAACCCTCGGAAACCCTTGGGAAACCCAAGGAAACCCAAAGCCGGTATTCGGAAACCCATCGGAAACCCCTTAGAACGGAGCCGATTCACCCTTTGGAAAATTACAAAGGTTTAATGAAGGGGAGCAGTGCAGGCAAGGATCGGACGCCGCCTCCAGTGTTATATTACCGGCGGTTTGCAGAGGGTGAGTGACCAGCAGACACATTGTCAAACTTCACCGCTCCCGTGCATGCTTTGCCGGAGGCCACATGCGTTCACGCGCAGACAACTCTGGAATTCAAAAGGCTGCACTGCAATTTACTGCAAGGGATCACTTCTGTGAGCACCACACACAGCGCAGACTTCCACCAAACATGGACTTCAGATACAAACTTCTTCACAAGCGCACTCACTGGTCACTGGTCACTGGTCCACCTGATCGGGAGGGCTTGGCTACGCGCTGCTACCAAAACTGCAAGAGCCCTCCTCTAGACTCGAGTCTAGCAACTCCACGACCTATCTCATCGCAGTACTCTACGCAAAACTCGAAAAAAATGCCGGCGCAGCGTTCCCAGCAGCTCTGCTGTCACCACGGATGAAAATAACACTCGGGAACACATCGTCTAGCCATTCACAGCAGCTACCAGGCTACCACAAGGAAACTGCTCTTGGGAGATATTTCACGCGCATCTAGCAAGCTGACGAGGTGCGATAAACGTCAGTCAGAGACAGACACTGGCGGAGTCTGCGCCAGGCGCCAGCGCAACGCGCACGCAACTCCTGTCAATGGCATTTCCACTTGTCTCAGCTGCTCTGCAGCCTCGTTCCCACTGGCTCCAGGACCCCAAAGCTGCTAATACAGCGTATGGCAAGAAGCTCACTGCCACTATTAAAAGCATGTTTTCGAAGATTCTGAAATGAACGGCAGCATGTTGAAAACCCTGCCCAGCCATTTGAAACCTCCCACTTCGCAGACTTTTCGTTGCAAATGCTAGTAGCTAGCAAACTCGGGCTCAGATGGCAGCAAGAGCTAGTCTGGTTTTGAAAAACCATAACAAACCTAGCAAATCATCTACTGGAAAGAATTCCAAATCTTGTAGATAGCCAAAGCTTCATGGGCAGAAACTGCGACTCTGAAAACAGGTCCAGAAATAACACGAAAGCCGTGGCCGCGCAAGCGTGACCTCCAGAGTTCATCTTCGTCCGGTCGCCAATGCCATTACCAAACACGAGCGGCGCTTCAGAACCACAGAGCAACAGCACAAGGAAGAAGGGCGGCAGAGACCGAAGACGGCGCGTCAGCTCCAGGCTAACTCGGGCCCATTTTCGGGGCCAAATTCCGGCCCCAGAGCTGTATCTGGCGACCCCCGATTTTGGGCTTAGGCGTAAGACAAACACCAATTCAGACGGCCCCAAAAATGGGGCCACCAAAAACCATTCCAGGGGCCATCAAGCAACCTCATTTTCGGGCCCCGACAAGATCGACCTCTATTGGCACTGGCACAGCCTTCCATAATGGTCTCGGAAATCTTAAGCTGCGTTGGACCTGCAACAATCCCAACCAGTGTAAGCTTGTGCAAAGAACCTTATACCTCTGCAACAATACTCGTCCTTTACCGGGGAGGCCCCGCATGAGCGGCAGCGGAAAAGCAACACATTCATGGATCCTGAAATGGGCCGCGGAAAAATGACATCTGGCACTATTACGAGAAAACTTGTGAAGAAGACTTGCAGGAAACTTTCGATTCTGAGAAAGCAACAAAACCTTTTCTGTCCTTGAAAAGCAAACCCTTACAAATAACAGAAAAACTCCTGGAAATTCTACCCTGCTCAAACCCATAGAATTTTCTGAAACCTCGCGGAAACCTTCGGAAACCCAAGCGGAAACCCAGCGGATACCCAGCGGAAACCCTCGGAAACCCGTGGGAAACCCAAGGAAACCCAGCGGAAACCCAGCGGAAACCCAGCGGAAACCCTCGGAAACCCTTGGGAAACCCAAGGAAACCCAAAGCCGGTATTCGGAAACCCATCGGAAACCCCTTAGAACGGAGCCGATTCACCCTTTGGAAAATTACAAAGGTTTAATGAAGGGGAGCAGTGCAGGCAAGGATCGGACGCCGCCTCCAGTGTTATATTACCGGCGGTTTGCAGAGGGTGAGTGACCAGCAGACACATTGTCAAACTTCACCGCTCCCGTGCATGCTTTGCCGGAGGCCACATGCGTTCACGCGCAGACAACTCTGGAATTCAAAAGGCTGCACTGCAATTTACTGCAAGGGATCACTTCTGTGAGCACCACACACAGCGCAGACTTCCACCAAACATGGACTTCAGATACAAACTTCTTCACAAGCGCACTCACTGGTCACTGGTCACTGGTCCACCTGATCGGGAGGGCTTGGCTACGCGCTGCTACCAAAACTGCAAGAGCCCTCCTCTAGACTCGAGTCTAGCAACTCCACGACCTATCTCATCGCAGTACTCTACGCAAAACTCGAAAAAATGCCGGCGCAGCGTTCCCAGCAGCTCTGCTGTCACCACGGATGAAAATAACACTCGGGAACACATCGTCTAGCCATTCACAGCAGCTACCAGGCTACCACAAGGAAACTGCTCTTGGGAGATATTTCACGCGCATCTAGCAAGCTGACGAGGTGCGATAAACGTCAGTCAGAGACAGACACTGGCGGAGTCTGCGCCAGGCGCCAGCGCAACGCGCACGCAACTCCTGTCAATGGCATTTCCACTTGTCTCAGCTGCTCTGCAGCCTCGTTCCCACTGGCTCCAGGACCCCAAAGCTGCTAATACAGCGTATGGCAAGAAGCTCACTGCCACTATTAAAAGCATGTTTTCGAAGATTCTGAAATGAACGGCAGCATGTTGAAAACCCTGCCCAGCCATTTGAAACCTCCCACTTCGCAGACTTTTCGTTGCAAATGCTAGTAGCTAGCAAACTCGGGCTCAGATGGCAGCAAGAGCTAGTCTGGTTTTGAAAAACCATAACAAACCTAGCAAATCATCTACTGGAAAGAATTCCAAATCTTGTAGATAGCCAAAGCTTCATGGGCAGAAACTGCGACTCTGAAAACAGGTCCAGAAATAACACGAAAGCCGTGGCCGCGCAAGCGTGACCTCCAGAGTTCATCTTCGTCCGGTCGCCAATGCCATTACCAAACACGAGCGGCGCTTCAGAACCACAGAGCAACAGCACAAGGAAGAAGGGCGGCAGAGACCGAAGACGGCGCGTCAGCTCCAGGCTAACTCGGGCCCATTTTCGGGGCCAAATTCCGGCCCCAGAGCTGTATCTGGCGACCCCCGATTTTGGGCTTAGGCGTAAGACAAACACCAATTCAGACGGCCCCAAAAATGGGGCCACCAAAAACCATTCCAGGGGCCATCAAGCAACCTCATTTTCGGGCCCCGACAAGATCGACCTCTATTGGCACTGGCACAGCCTTCCATAATGGTTTCGGAAATCTTAAGCTGCGTTGGCCCTGCAACAATCCCAACCAGTGTAAGCTTGTGCAAAGAACCTTATACCTCTGCAACA
>CAJNDS010001508.1:0-15975 GCA_905221605.1 Symbiodinium natans
GAAACAGAAGGAGAGAAGGGAAAAGGAAGTGAGAGAGGAGAGACAACAAGGAGGCCATTTTAATTTCCTGTGAGTTATCAAAAGGAATGCAATATTATGGGAAGAGCAATGGAAAAAAAGAGTGGAAGAGAAATTAAGACAGGAGAGGGAGGTGCAAAAATAAGGCAAAGAGAAGATGGTGCCGTTTTCATCTCACCTCTCGTTCTTATCTTCCTCTTCTCTGGTTCTTTTCCCTGTGAAATAAAAAAACAAAAGGAAGGACAATGAACATATAAAGGAACCCGTTTTCGTTTTCCGTTTGGGCACAAGGAAAAAAAACAGAGGCGATAGGGCGAGAGGAGGGGTTTGCTGAAGCATGGGGAGGGTGTATGGGCAAGGGGCCAACTCCGCCCACTTCCCCCCTCCATTGAAAGAGGAAAAGGAACAGGGCCTCCATTCCCCTCTTATTCTTCCTTTCTTGCGTTTTTGTCGTTTAGAAGGGAACAGGAGAAGAGGAGGGAGAGAGAAGGAGAGAGGAGACATAAAAAGGGTTGCATTTTAATGGGAAGAGCAAAGAAAAGACCAGAAGAGAGATGATGGGAGAAGAGGGGGAGACAAAACAAGGCGCACAGAAAATGGGCAGATAAGAAGAGAGGAAAGGGAATGACCAAGTACAATGAGAGTTCTTCAATTTCCCTCCCTATCTCTTATGTTACTTTTCCTTCTTGTGGGGTGTCCCTTTTTCTCTTGAAGATGCAGAAAACGATTGAAAAGGACACCCGTTCCATCGCCCATATGTAGGGAAAGAGAGAGAATCATGAGCATCAGCTGGGCTTGCTGCCAATCCAACATGGGCGTCCCTTTTAATCGCATTCTGTGTCCTTTTTACTCGCTTGAAGATGCAGAAAACGATCCAAAAGCACATCTGTTGGAGGAAGAGAGAAGGAGAGAGGAGAGATACATAATTAATGGGAAGAGCAAGGAAGAGAATAGAAGACAGATGAATAGAGAAGATGGCGCTCTTCTTTATCTATTCTCTCTCCCTTGTTTCTCCCTTCCCTCTTTCTTTTCGAAATGAGAAAAACAAAAAGGAAGAACTATGAGAAGGAGAAGAGTAGGAAAGGAACAGAAGAGATAGGCCGAGAGGATGAATATGATGGAGTATTATGGAAAGGCTCACGCGCAAGGAGTCACCCTCTGCTTACCTTTTCACTGCTTTGTCATATGAGTTCCTTTCTTGTGTTTTATCAGTTAAAAGGAAGCGGAAGAAGAGAAGGGAAAGGGAAGTGAGAGAGGAAAGATAACAAGGATGCTATGTTTCCCGAAGCGTGCGGCAAGGAATAGAAGAGACAGGAAGCAAGGAGACGGAATCACAAAATAAGGCGCAAAGCTGTACATATCATCTCTCCCTTGTCTCTCCCTATTCCCTTTCGAACTAGAAAAAACCATTCTTGCTTTTCACAGATAGGTTCCCTCTCTCCTCTTCAGGAAATCCCCTTTCCCTTATGTTGCTTTTTGAAGCGAATAAGAAAAATAGCAGATAAGAAGAGAGGAAAGGGTCAATTTCCCTCCCTATCTCTTATGTTGCTTTTCCTTCTTGTGGGGTGTCCCTGTTTCTCTTGAAGACGCAGAAAACGATTGAAAAGGACACCCGTTCCATCGCCCATGTGTAGGGAAAGAGAGAGAATCATGAGCATCAGCTGGGCTTGCTGCCAATCCAACATGGGCGTCCCTTTTAATCGCAGTCTGTGTCCTTTTTTCTCGCTTGAAGATGCAGAAAACGATCCAAAAGCACATCTGTTGGAGGAAGAGAGAAGGAGAGAGGAGAGATACCAAGGATTGCATAGTTAATGGGAAGAGCAAGGAAGAGAATAGAAGACAGATGAATAGAGAAGAGGGAGAGACAAAACAAGGCGCAGAGAAGATGGCACTCTTCTTTATCTATTCTCTCTCCCTTGTTTCTCCCTTCCCTCTTTCTTTTCGAAATGAGAAAACAAAAAGGAAGAACTATGAGAAGGAGAAGAGTAAGGAAAGGAACAGAAGAGATAGGCCGAGAGGATGAATATGATGGAGTATTATGGAAAGGCTCACGCGCAAGGAGTCACCCTCTGCTTACCTTTCCACTGCTTTATCATATGAGTTCCTTTCTTGTGTTTTATCAGCAGAAGAGAAGGGAAAAGCAAAAATTGAGCCCAACATTTTAGGACCAGGGCTTGCGATCTGACTCTTTGGAGCAAAAATCGATTCCAAAATCTTAGGGACCAGGGCTTGCGATGTTACTCTTTGGAGAAAGAAATGAGCCCAAAATCTTAAAGACCGGGGCTTGCGATTTCACCTTTTGGAGCAAATACTGGGCCCAAAATCTTAGGGACCAGGGCTTGCAATTTGACTCCGTGGAGCACAAATCGACCCGAAATCTTAGGGACCAGGGCTTGCGATTTGACTCTGTGGAGCACAAATCGACCCCGAAAACTTAGGGACCAGGGCTTTCCATTTGACTCTTTGGAGCAAAAATCGACACAAAAATCTAAGGGACCAGGGCTTGCAAAACCCACCCCCCAGTTTTCTTCTCCAAACACTCAAATCGCAAGCCCTGGTCCCTAAGATTTTGGGTTCATTTTTTGCTCCAAAGAGTGACATCGCAAGCCCTTGTCCCTAAGATTTTGGGCCCAGTTTTTGGTTCAAAGAGTCAAATCGCAAGCCCTGGCCCCTCAGATTTTGGGTTCAATTTTTGCTCCAAAGAGTCAAACGGAGCAAAAACTGAACCCAAAATCTTAGGGACCAGGGCTTGCGATTTGACTCTTCGGAGCAAAAACTGGGCCCAAGATCTTAGGGACCAGGGCTTGCGATGTCACTCTTTGGAGCAACAATGAATGCAAAATCTTAGGGACCAGGGCCTGCGATTTGACTCTTTGGAGCAAAAATTGAACCCAAAATCTTAGGGACCAGGGCTTGCGATTTGACTCTTTGGAGCAAAACTGGGCCCAAGATCTTAGGGGCCAGGGCTTGCGATGTCACTCTTTGGAGCAAAAAATGAACCCAAAATCTCAGGGACCAGGGCTTGCGATTTGACTCTTTGGAGCAAAAACTTGGCCCCAAATCTTAGGGACCAGGGCTTGCGATGTCACTGTTTGGAGCAAAAAACGAACCCAAAATCTTAAGGACCAGGGCTTGCGATGTCACTCTTTGGAGCAAAAATTGAACCCAAAATCTTAGGGACCAGGACTTGCGATGTCACTCTTTGGAGCAAAAACTGGGCCCCAAATCTTAGGGAGCAGGGTTTGCGATTTGACTCTTTGGAGCAAAAACTGGGCCCCAAATCTTAGGGACCAGGGCTCGCGGTTTGACTCTTTGGAGCAAAAACTGGGCCCCAAATCTTAGGGACCAGGGCTTGCGATGTCACTCTTTGGAGCAAAAATTGAACCCAAAATCTTAGGGACCAGGACTTGCGATGTCACTTTTGGAGCAAAAACTGGGCCCCCAATCTTAGGGACCAGAGCTTGCGATGTCACTCTTTGGAGCAAAAATTGAACCCAAAATCTTAGGGACCAGGGCTTGCGATTTGACTCTTCGGAGCAAAACCTGGGCCCCAAATCTTAGGGACCAGGGCTTGCGATGTTACTCTTTGGAGCAAAGATTGAACCCAAAATCTTAGGGACCAGGGCTTGCGATTTGACCCTTTGGAGCAAAAACTGGGCCCAAAATCTTAGGGACCAGGGCTTGCGATTTGACTCTTTGGAGCAACTGGGCCCAAGATCTTAGGGACCAGGGCTTGCGATGTCACTCTTTTGGGCAAGAAATGAGCCCAAAATCTTCGGGAGCAGGGCTTGCGATTTGACCCTTTGGAGCAAAAACTGTGCCCCAAATCTTAGGGACCAGGGCTTGCGGTTTGACTCTGTGGAGCAAAAATTGAACCCGAAATCTTCGGGACCAGGGCTTGCGATTTGACTCTTCGGAGCAAGAAATGAGCCCAACATCTTAAGGACCAGGGCTTGCTTTGGAGCAAAAAACTGAGTCCAAAATCTTAGGGACCAGGGCTTGCGATTTGTCTCTTTGGAGCAAAAACTGGGCCCCAAATAATAGGGACCAGGGCTTGCGATGTTACTCTTTGGGGCAAGAAATGAGCCCAAAATCTTAGGGACCAGGGCTTGCGATGTTACTCTTTGGGGCAAGAAATGAGCTCAAAATCTTAGGGACCAGGGCTTGCGATGTCACTTTTGGAGCAAAAACTGTGCCCTAGTATTGGGGGGAGGAGGGCTCGTGATTTAGTATTGGGAGGAGGCCCGGGCTCGTAAATTAGTATTGGGGGGAGGCCCGGGCTCGTGATTTAGTATTGCGGGAGGCCCGGGCTCGTGATTTAGGATTGGGGGGAGGCCCGGGCTCGTGATTTAGTATTGGGGGGAGGCCCGGCCTCGTAATTTGGAGGCCCGGGCTCGTGATTTAGCCCGGGCTCGTGATTTTGTATTGGGGGGAGGCCCGGGCTCGTGATTTAGTATTGCGGGAAGGCCCGGGCTCGTAATTTAGTATTGGGGGGAGGCCCGGGCTCGTGATTTAGTATTGGGGGGAGGCCCGGGCTCGTGGTTTAGTATTGGGGGGAGGAGGATGCCCCAGCCCCCACCGCCCATTTGGAAATAAATGAATTACTTGAATTAATTGAATTAATTGAATTAATTCAACTAATTCAATTAATTCATTTATTTCCAAAGGGGAGGTGGAATTAATTGAATTAATTGAATTAATTCAATTATTTCAATTAATTCAATTAATTCATTTATTTCCAAATGGGGGGGATTCCCCAGCCCCCACCCCCCCCCCCTTTGTAAATGAATTAATTGAATTAATTGAATTAATTGAATTAATTGAATTAATTGAATTAATTGAATTAATTGAATTAATTGAATTAATTGAATTAATTGAATTTCAATTAATTCAATTAATTCATTTATTTCCAAAGGGGAGGTGGAATTACTTGAATTAATTGAATTAATTCAATTATTTCAATTAATTCAATTAATTCAATTAATTCAATTAATTCATTTATTTCCAAAGGGGGTGGAGGGGTGGGGGCTGGGGAATCCCCCCATTTGGAAATAATTGAATTAATTGAATTAATTGAATTAATTGAATTAATTGAATTAATTGAAGTAATTGAATTAATTGAATTAATTGAATCAATTCAATTAATTCAATTAATTCAATTAATTCCACCCCCCCCTTTGGAAATAAATAAATTAATTGAATTAATTGAATTAATTCAATTAATTCAATTAATTCAATTAATTCAATTAATTCAATTAATTCAATTAATTCAATTAATTCATTTATTTCCAAAGGGGGGGGGGTGGGGGCTGGGGAATCCCCCCCATTTGGAAATGAATGAACTAATTGAACGAAATCATTTAAACTATCGCGGCTCGATTTGGCCAAATTTTGCCGGGCAGCCTGCGGGCAAAATTTGGCCAAATCGGGCTGCTCTTCGTATGCCATGAGAAATGCGCGGCTCGATTTGGCCAAATTTTGCCCGGAGGCTGCCCGGCAAAATTTGGCCAAATCGAGCCGCGCGTTTCTCAGCGCGTACGACGAGCAGCCCGATTTGGCCAAATTTTGCCCGCAGACTTCCCGGCAAAATTTGGCCAAATCGAGCCGCGATAGTTTAAATAATTTCGGGCCTCCAGAAAGGCGCGGCTCGATTTGGCCAGATTTTGCCGGGCAGTCTGCGGGCAAAATTTGGCCAAATCGGGCTGCTCGTCGAACGAGATGAGAAATGCGCGGCTCGATTTGGCCAAATTTTGCCGGGCAGCCTCCGGGCAAAATTTGGCCAAATCGAGCCGCGCCTTTCTGAAGGCCCGACATTTTTAAACTATCGCGGCTCGATTTGGCCAAATTTTGCCGGGCAGCTTCCGGGCAAAATTTGGCCAAATCGGGCTGCCCTTCGTATGCGATGAGAAATGCGTGGCTCGATTTGGCTAAATTTTGCCCGGAGGCTGCCCGGCAAAATTTGGCCAAATCGAGCCGCGATAGTTTAAATAATTTCGGGCCTCCAGAAAGGCGCGGCTCGATTTGGCCAAATTTTGCCGGGCAGCCTCCGGGCAAAATTGGCCAAATCGAGCTGGGGGGGTGGGGTCTGGGGAATCCCCCCCATTTGGAAATAAATAAATTAATTGAATTAATTGAATTAATTGAATTAATTGAATTAATTGAATTAATTCAATTAATTAAATTAATTCAATTAATTCCACCCCCCCTTTGGAAATAAATGAATGAATTGAATTAATTGAATTAATTGAATTAATTCAATTATTTCAATTAATTCAATTAATTCATTTATTTCCAAAGGGGGGGGAGGGGTGGGGGCTGGGGAATCCCCCCCATTTGGAAATAAATGAATTAATTGAATTAATTGAATTAATCGAAATAATTCAACTAATTCAATTAATTCAATTATTCATTTATTTCCAAAGGGGAGGTGGAATTAATTGAATTAATTGAATTAATTCCAATTAATTCAATTAATTCAATTAATTCAATTAATTCAATTAATTCAATTAATTCATTTATTTCCAAAGGGGAGGTGGAATTAATTGAATTAATTGAATTAATTCCAATTAATTCAATTAATTCAATTAATTCAAGTAATTCAATTAATTCAATTAATTCATTTATTTCCAAAGGGGGGGTTCAATTAATTCAATTAATTCAATTAATTCAATTAATTCAATTAATTCAACTAATTCAATTAATTCCACCCCCCCTTTGGAAATATATTAATTAATTGAATTAATTGATTAAATTCATTAAATTCCAGGGGGAAAGTGGAAATTAAGGAATTTAATGAATTAAATTCTGTCTGTGCAACCCTACAGGACCTAAAATAGGGTCTATTTGGAACATGGCTCTTGTGAATAAGTATACGTTTTGGGGCCTGTTTTCCTCTTGTAAATACGATTCCCAGCTTCCAAATAACCCTATTTAAGCTGCCACCCCCCCCCCCCCCCCGCCCCTCCCCAACCCCACCCCCACCCACCCAACCACCCCCACCCACCCATCCCCCCTCCCTCGAAGGTTTCGGCGTTACGGTTTGAACTGATTCTTGTTCTTCGGGGCGGGCAGAGGACCTTAAAACCCTAAACCCTAAACCCTAAACCCTACACCCTACACCCTACACCCTAAACCCTAAACCCTTAAACTCCACGGGGAGGTCAACTTCGGAGCGCCCATGGTGCAGCTGCCATTCAAGTGTCATGCCCTGGGGCAGGCGCCAGCCAAGGGCCAGATTCCCTCTTTTTTTTTTTTTTTGGGGGGGGGGGGGGTAGGTTTAGGGTTTAAGGGTGACGGGTTTTATGTTTAGGTTTAGGGTTTCAGGGTTTAAGGGTTTAGGGTTTAGGGTTTTAGGGTTTTAGGGTTTAGGGTTTAGGGTTTAGGGGTTAGGGGTTAGGGGTTAGGGGTTAGGGTTTAGGGTTTAGGGTTCGGGTTTAGAGCACGGCTTTTGTGGCGCTTCTATAGGGTTTCGGATCCCGCGCTTGGGGATGAGAGAGGGTTGAGGATCAAGGAGGGAGGGCTGAGTCAGGGTTTCGGTTCGGCCCACGAAAGCCGAGCAGCACTTCAACACTTAGAAATTCAGCTTCGGTTCCCACCCCTCGACCCCCCCTCCCCCCCCCAAACCCCCACCCCCCACCCCCCCCCCCCACCCAACTTCCAGAAGTCCTTTGATCCTGCAATAAGGCCAAAACCTGCAAAGCCCCCACATGCGGAAACAGCCTCAGGGGCGTAAGACGCCCGGAAGATTCTACCAGTATCTCACTTCCCCTCAACCCGAAACCTGAAACCCTAAACCCATCGAGCCCCTTTGAGCCTTCATTGCAAGCACTTTGGGTTGCTTCTTGTGCATCGAGGGAGCGAGATTTCAGCAAAGTTCGTGGCATTTTCTGCCCGAAGAAGCGCCCTGAACCTACACCCTCAATTCCGCTGGTGTAGGGCTTCGGGGCTTAGGACTTAGACAGGCTTCGCATAGAAGCGGCTTAGGGTTGCCATACTTTCTTGAAGAGGCCTTGGGGAACAGGCCCACGGGAAGGTATCCACAATCCTCCACTAATGGCACGATGCTGGCCCTTGCATGCAGCAGGCGCCAGCGCTGGATGCGGTGAATGGGCATGCCACGCCGGCTGCTTCTTTGATGGCCCTTCCGTTCGGGGTTGGGGGTTTTATGACCGGCATGCTGCTGCCCAGGTGTTCAAGTCAAGATGGCAAAGGACACCCGGGACCCTGAACCCATCGAAGCCCCAAACCCGAAACCCTGACTGAAAGCAGCAGTGCCGTGCCAGCGTGGACCTTGCGCCAGGCTACCCCCAGTGACGGCAAGTATGAGGCGCGCGCGCAACACGACTCGAAGTCCTAGGTTTCAGAACCCAGGTATCCAAGGCTGAGCCAGAACCCCGACCCAAAACCCTAAGCCCTGAACCCTAAACCTTAAAACCTTAAACCCAAGCCCTATTGTGAGTGTTGCGACCTAAGCCAGACAACCATCAAGGGTCGGCAAAAGTCGCAACGAAACAAGGCGTAAAGACACTTTTGGGCGTCTCTGTTTAGGGCATATCGTATATGTCCTAATCCCTAAGCTCTAAACTCTAAACTCTAAACTCTAGACTCTAAACCCTAAACTCTAAGCTCCAAACTCCAGACTCTAGACTCCAAGCTCTACACTCTAAACTCTTAAACTCTAAACTGCAACCCCTTTTGGTGCTGGGGCCTAAGAAGGGTCTAGGAACCCTAAACCCTATACCCCAAACCCCAAACCCCAAACCCTAAACCCTAAACCCTAAACCCTAAACCCTAACGCTTAAACCCTATACAGCCCTAAATGAAGCTTTGCAGATTTTGGTGCCCATCGCCGTGCCGGACGAGGGCACCTTTGACTGGCTGGACGCCTCTCGCCTCAAGAAAGTCTCGGGCTGCAGGGCTTCGGGCTGTATAGGGTTTAGGGTTTAGGGTTTAGGGTTTAGGGTTTAGGGTTTAGGGTTTCGGGTTTCGGGTTTCGGGTTCAGGGCTGAGGGTTTGGTGGGTTTAACCGCCCAAGGTAAAGGAAACACTGCAACTAGCAGTTCGCCACCCATGCGAAGCCCAATGCATTTTATGAACTCTGCGTCTCCAAATATATCCCCAAGATCCACAGAACCGGGGCTCCCCCAAACATCCCAAATCCTAAGCCCTAAGCCCTAAACCCAGGACTTCTTGGCCAAGAACCCAAGGCCGGACACAATTGATTGGACCTTGTGATGTTCAGCGTTTAGGGTTTAGGGTCTATTTAAGGCGACTCGGTCTTGGGGATTGCTAAGGTTCTTAAGAGAGTTTGGCTTGTGGGAGTTGTGGGTTTAGAGGTTTGTGGTTGTAGGATGTGTTAGGCTCTTGACCTTTGAGGTCTTGCGTTCTCAGGCTAGGACCCAGAGTAGGCGCTGACTCCCCTGATTGGGAGGTTCAGGTTTCCTTACAGGCATCCTTTAAACCAAAAGGGCACCCTTTCTATTCCTAGGTTACTTTTGGGTCTAGCAGGGATTCAGGGTGTTTTTGGGCTCCAGGGTTTGCGAGGTTCATGCCCTAAACCTGCTGCGTTCGGCTCACAGAGCTGCTTGCGGCTGTTAGGCGTTTAGGGGTCTAGGGGTTTAGGGATTAGGGCTTAGGATTTAGGGTTTAGAGTTTAGGGTTTGGGGTTTAGGGTTTAGGGTTTAGGGCTGCAGTGTGTTTCGGTAGAAAGGTTTGAGGGTTTTTTGAGGTTTAGGCCTCCGGGCTTTTTATGTTTTGAAGGGTTATCGGGCTTCTAGGGTTGTTGTAGGGGTTCGGGGGTTTGCAGTTACAGGCTGGGGTGCGACCATGCGACACTAGAGATTCGGAGGTTGGCGCCGAGGGTGGATCGATCGGCTTCCTCCACCCTTTAGGGTTCGGGGTTGAGGGGGGATCTTAGCTACCCAAGAAAAGCCCAAACTAACCGGTTGTCAAGCCTTGCATGTGACGTGTATGTTGTGTGCGGTTTAGATGGCGTGGGGGACAGTAGAGGATCGCACGATTGGGTGTCCAGGAGTCGGGGTGCTTATGACCCTACTTGAATCCAAGCCCTCAACCCAGCTTCCCTGAACCCAGCTTATATCTGCGCGATGGGGCCTAAAGCCCTAAAGCCTGAACCTTCAAGCAAAGTCCAACAGATCTTTTATGGCGCATCGGATCCACCGATATTCGGGTTTGGGGCTTGGGAGTCAGCACAACCCCCTGATTTGAAGCCCTAAAAGGGGCCCAAAACTCTGAGCCTCCTTCCAGGGTTTCGAGCTTAAGGGGCTTCTACTATTGGCTTAAGAACCCTCCCCCCCCAAAAAAAGCAAGTTCTTCCTTATAAGGGTAATGCAGAGATTATCATCTTTGATTTTTTTGGGCTTCTTAAGCAAATGGTAGGTTTGGAACACTGCCCTAGACCCTAGACCCTAAACCCTAAACCCCTAAAACCTAAACCCTAAACCCTAAACCCTAAACCCTAAACCCTAAACCCTAAACCCTAAACCCTAAACCCTAAACCCTAAACCCTAAACCCTAAACCCTAAACCCCTAAACCCTCTTTCCCCTTCGTCACCAGGGAGCCGATAGCTTCGCTTGGCAGGTTCGTCGAGCTGTCGGACCGCGCCATCGGGGAGCACGGGGGCGCAGTCTCTTCAAGCTCCTGGGGGTTTAGGGCCTTTTAGGGTTTAAGGGGTTTAGGGGTTTAGGGGGTTTAGGGGTTGAGGGTTTAGGGCTTTAGTAAACTTAGGGTTTAGGGTTTAGGGGTTTGGGAGTTTAGGGGTTTAGGGGTTTAGGGTTTTAGGTTTAGGAGAGAATGCCGCCGTTCCGCGGATTCCTTTGTGTAGACTTTTCAGCCCTGAACCCTAAACCCTAAACCCCAAACCCTAAACCCTAAACTCTAAACCCTATATATACCCTCAGCTCTTTAAGCCCCCGAATTGAGACAACCCGGGTCTCCCTCCCAGGATGACCCCTGGCCCCCTCCCTTCACGTGGGTAGAGCCATGGTCCTTCTAGGGTTTTAGGGTTTAGGGTTTAGGGTGGTTCGCGGGTAGCTCGAAAGGTGGGCTATGAGGAGCAGCTCTAGATATGCTTGGTTCTGACTCCTCATTTGAGGTATTCATATCTCTACGAAAAGAGTACCGATGAAACTTCAAGCAGAAAGTGCCTAAGCCCTGATCCTTGGTAGCCCAGCAACCCTATAATAATCTGGGTTGGTTACTTTAGAAGGGAGCCCAAAACCAAAAAAAGGGCAGAGGGCGCGCCGCCTAGGCCCTAAGACCCTCGGCTCTGTTCGGAAAGTCGCTGTACAGAGGGCTTCAAGGACCTATTCCAAATTGTCCTCCTAAACCCCAACCCTCAACCCTCAACCCTAAACCTTTAGGGGCTTAGGGCCTATTCCAAGTTGTTCTCCTAAACCCCCACCCCTCAACCCTCAACCCTAAACCTTTAGGGGCTTAGGGGTTTAGGGGGCCTTTGAACCCCAAGCTCGGAACCCTTGATGTAACGCTGCTGGCACCCAGTTGGGCGGAGCGGTCCGGCGTCTTCCGCAACAAGACCTACAGCTGGAAGCACTGCAATGCCCAGAGCTCGGTGCTAGGACGCAGAGTAGGCCGTGTAGTTCCTTTTTTTGTTAGGGTTCAGGGTTTAGGGTTTAGGGTTTAGGGTTTAGGGTTTAGGGTTTAGGGTTTAGGGTTTAGGGTTTAGGGTTTAGGGTTTCCCAGGTTACTGTTGGGTCGAGGTTGTACCCCGCAAAGAGCAGCCTATACGCACTCACCAAGATCCGTAAAGAGCCCTCTCTAGGCCCGATTCTGCGTGCTCTCCAAAGCTTTAGGATTAGCCCTGCTTCCACACAGGCCCTGAACTGGAAGGTCTCGTTTTTTTTTTGGAGGGGGGGGGGGGAAGGAGGAAGGAGGAAGGAGGTCGGAGGGAGGTCATGATCAAGACGTAGCTCTAAAAAGAAAGAATGCCCCAATCCCTAAAAGCAAAAATTCTTCAATGCCAAAAACACCCAAAGAACCCTTATAACCAAAACCCATAGATCCCAAAGCCCCTAAACCCTAAACCCTAAACCCATTCAAGGACAAGCCAGATCTCCAGACGGGCCTTCCGCTACTCGATGACTGGAGCGCACTGGGCTCAGCCCCTTTCACCTCTGGGTTTAAGGTTCAGGGCTTTTGGGAATTTAGGGTTGTTTGTGTTGGCTTCAGGGCTTTAGGGCTTTAATCGTCTTAACCCCAGCCCCCCAAACCCTCAAACTTAACCGCATGAAGCCCATCAGCCCTGAAACCCGCACCCCCTCGACCGCCTGAACCCAAATCCCTGTCCCTGAAGCCTCCCCTTCCTATTCCCCAAATCCCTAGCCGCCCCCAAGAAACCCTAACCCGAAACTTCCGAAACCCCAAGTCCCAGATTCCCTAAACCCTAAACCCTAAACCCTAAACCCTACACCCTAAACCCTAAACCCTAAACCCTAAACCCTAAACCCTAAACCCTAAACCCTAAACCCTAAACCCTAAACCCTAAACCCCCGGAACCCTAAACCCCCGGAACCCTAAACCCTTCAGGTCAGGAAGATCCTCGGTACCGTGGCGCCCACTCAGCCTCGCAGCTACGTGGCCTTGGGCTTAGGGCACTTCAAGGGTTACACCCTATAGGGTGTAGCGTTTGGGGTTCAGGGTTAGGGTTTAGGGTTTAGGGTTTAGGGTTTAGGGTTTAGGGTTTAGGGTTTAGGGTTTAGGGTTTAGGGTTTAGGGTTTAGGGTTTAGGGTTTAGGGTTTAGGGTTGTTTAGGGTTTAGGGTTTAGGGGTTAGGGTTTAGGGTTTAGGGTTTAGGGTTGAGGGTTTAGGGTTTAGGGTTCAGGGATGATTAGGGGAGTAGGATATACATGTATAGGACAGGGCCTTGGACAGCGGGGTGTTGCACACGATGTGGGTTTCGTTAGCGTCCCACTTTGCACTTGTGTTTGCAGTGTGAGCTTTGACGTGCATGCATGGCAGTTGTGACACCCACAACCCAAGACCCAAAACCTTAAACCCTAAGCCGCAAACCAAGAGGGTTTCTGGCCCAACCGCGTTTGGGGGATGGACTGTCAGTGTCTGAAGCCGATGAACATTTTGCAGCAACCCTAAACCCTAAACCCTAAACCCTAAACCCTAAACCCTAAACCCTAAACCCTAAACCCTAAACCCTAAACCCTAAACCCTAAACCCTAAACCCTGCAGAGGGGCCCTTGTCCGGTTTGGGTGCCTTCCCTTGGGGTCTGGACTGCTGGTCTGATTGGATGCTATAGGTGTCGGAATAGCTACTAGTCGTATTCCTTTATGGTCCCTTTATAGGTTTACTATTCTATAATAGACCTAAACCCTAGACCCTAAGCCCCTAAACCCTAAACCGTAAACCCGCAACCCTAGACCCTATTCTAATAATGTATTATAATATAGGGGATCCCGCGTAGGGCAGCCCACTGCCCAGGTCATGGAGGTGAAAAGCAACCTCCTCAAGGAAGAGAGGCCTTTGCTTGGGTTTCGGGCTTTCGGGCGTTGGGGATCCGGATTTTGGGGGCTGAGCCGCAGTTGAAGCGCAACGCTCTCAGGCAGATGCTCCTCCGCCGCTTCAAGCGGCCAGGCTTCAAGCTGGTTGCGCAGGCAACGAAGGGATCGATGCAAGTACATGTGGGGGGAGCGTGCAGGTCTTTGCAAATGCCGGGAGGACTTAGTCCTAAGCCCGAAACCTTAAACCCTAAACCCCTAAACCCAAAACGCTTCTTTTTTGAAGTGGCCAAATAAGGTCCACCTTAACAGAAGGCTGGCAGGCTCCTAACCCTGTTGGTCCTAACCTTGGAGGTTTCGGCCCAGACTTGGAGGCTTGCTTACGAGTAGGGTGGCCATACCTCCAACTGCTTCTAGCTTTGCTTGGGGTGTTTGTAGCCCTTCTTACGACCAAGAACCTTCAACACCAATTACCGCTCCGTGAACCTTCAAGTACTGTACACAAGGGCCCCTGTAACAGCCCTGAGCCCTCGCCCTAAACCCAAAACCCTAAACCCTAAACCCTAAACCCCAAACCCCAAACCCTAAACCCTAAACCCCAAACCCAAACCCTAAACCCCAAACCCTAAACCTTAAACCCTAAACCCGAAATCCTCAAATGCAGGTGGTCATGGGCGAGCCGCCTGCAGAGTTTAAGGAGATTGTCCACAAGGGACTGCTGCAGGGCCCTGAGCCGCCATTGTACGCCCGAAAGGAAGGGGTTTGGGGTTTGGGGTTTGGGGTTTAGGGTTAGGGTTTAGGGTTTAGGGTTTTGGGTTTTCGGTTTTGGGTTTAGGGGTTAGGGTTTAGGGTTTTAGGGTTCAATTGAGTGTTGGGTTTCAAGCAGGTTTGGGCCGTATGTCTTCCAGCCATTTAAGCTTTCGATGTCTGATCTGGGCGGCGGTCTCTCAGAATCAGTGCTGTCCAAGTTCCCCTACCGGCAGGTCAGGGTTTAGGGTTTAGGGTTTAGGATTCAGGATCTCTGGTTTAGGGTTAACCCTAAACCCTAAACCCTAAGCCCCAAACCCTAAACCCTAAACCCTAAGCCCTAAACCCTAAATTTTTCAGAAGCTTCGTCTTAGTGGCCCAACTCTGTGCCCAGGGAGGAGAAGCAGCAAAAGTTGGACGAGGAGTGGAAGCTGAGGAAGGTGCCCACATGCAGAGTGGCTGTTTGGGGTTTGGGGTTTGGGGTTTAGGGTTTAAGGTTTAGGGTTTAGGGTTTCGGGTTTAGGGTTTCGGGTTTAGGGTTCAGGGTTTAGGGTTTAGGGTTCCCTCTCATACAAACAGTGCTTAATGGAAATTCTACAGTTTTCGTACCCCCTACTGTGTCATAATCCCTGTTAAGGACTGTTAGTATGGGGGGGAACATCCCAAGTGGCAGTACTAGATGCTACACTACATCTGCTTAATTTAGGGTTTGGGGTTTAGGGTTTTAGGGGTTAGGGTTTATAGGGATTAGGGTTTAGCATGGGGATTGGGGTACGATGTAGGGTAGTGTAGAGGACCCTGTTCGCCTACGTACACCCCCATAGACCCAAAGCTCGTGCAGTACTTAGACGCTCGCGCGGACCCTCCCCTGCCCACTGCCAAGCCATAAGCCACAGGGCCTTTGATATGTCACCCTAAACCCTAAACCGCAGAAAGCCACAAAACCCCGAGCTCCTGAATCCCAAGCCATCAGCTTTTCCCTAAACCCTAAACCCTATGCCCTAAGCCCCAAACCCTAAACCCTACACCCGAAACCCTAAACCCTAAAGCCTGGGTCTTCCAAATGCCGGGAAGGAGCGCAGCTCGACATGAGCTTCCAGGGTTTGGGGTTTGGGGAAGGTCTAAGGGAAGTTACATGGGCCCTTAATGTGTTTAGGGTTTAGGGTTTAGGGTTTAGGGTTTAGGGTTTAGGGTTAGGGTTATAAGGCTCTATGCCTGGAGCCCCTTTTGCGGAGCTTGCAACATCCGAGCCGAAAGGCGGAGAAGGAGCGCGAGCGCGAATTACGCGCCCGGGAGAGGGAGCTCGAGGAGGCATCGGGGGTTTGGGGGTTAGGGGTCTGAACCCTAAACCCTAAACCCTAAACCCTAAACCGTATACCCTATACCCTATACCCTATACTACCCTAAACCCTAAAACCCCCAAACCCAAACCCAAAACCCTGAACCCTAAACCCAAAACCCTGAGGGTTTAGCCCAATCACAGACACCCTAAACCCCCTCACCCAAAGACCTTGAACAAAGCCACACAAATCCAACCCAAGAAGAAGGAACTGCGTTCTCAAACCCCAAGCCCTAAACACTAAACCCTATACCCTGAACCCTAAGCCCTAAAGTAGAGAGGGGATCAGGGGCCCTAAACCCTAAACCCTAAACCCTAAACCCTAAACCCTAAACCCTAAACCCTAAACCCTAAACCCTAAAGCCTAAACCCTAAACCCTAA
>CAJNDS010001509.1:0-15941 GCA_905221605.1 Symbiodinium natans
TAGGGTTTCAAGGCCTCAGAGCCTGTGTTTAGGGTTTCAGGGCCTCAGGGCCTGTGTTTAGGGTTTCAGGGCCCAGAGTTTAGGGTTTCAAGGCCTCAAAGCCTGTGTTTAGGGTTTCAGGGCCTCAGGGCCTGTGTTTAGGGTTTCAGGGCCCAGCGTTTAGGGTTTCAAGGCCTCAGGGCCTGTGTTTAGGGTTTCAGGGCCTCAGGGCCTGTGTTTTAGGGTTTCAGGGCCCAGCGTTTAGGGTTTCAAGGCCTCAAAGCCTGTGTTTAGGGTTTCAGGGCCTCAGGGCCTGTGTTTAGGGTTTCAGGGCCCAGCTTTTAGGGTTTCAAGGCTTCAGGGCCTGCGTTTAGGGTTTCAGGGCCTCAGGGCCTGTGTTTAGGGTTTCAGGGCCCAGCGTTTAGGGTTTCAAGGCCTCAAAGCCTGTGTTTAGGGTTTCAGGGCCTCAGGGCTTGTGTTTATGGTTTCAGGGCCCAGCGTTTAGGGTTTCAAGGCCTCAGGGCCTGTGTTTAGGGTTTCAGGGCCTCAGGGCCTGTGTTTAGGGTTTCAGGGCCCAGCGTTTAGGGTTTCAAGGCCTCAGGGCCTGTGTTTAGGGTTTCAGGGCCTCAGGGCCTGTGTTTCGGGTTTCAGGGCCCAGCGCAAGGCCTCAGGGCCTGTGTTTAGGGTTTCAGGGCCTCAGGGCCTTAGGGTTTCAAGGCCTCAGGGCCTGTGTTTAGGGTTTCAGGGCCCCAGGGCCTGTGTTTAGGGTTTCAGGGCCCAGCGTTTAGGGTTTCAAGGCCTCAGGGCCTGTGTTTAGGGTTTCAGGGCCCAGCGTTTAGGGTTTCAAGGCCTCAAGGCCTGTGTTTAGGGTTTCAAGGCCTCAACGCCGTGTTTTTTCAAATTTCAGGGTTTTTCAAGGTTTTTCAATGTTTTTTTAAGGTTTTTCCATGTTTCTTCGGGTTTTTTTCAGGGTTTTTCTGAGGAAGGGCGGCCCCCGCGACCTTTTCACAGCCTAATTTCGGTCAAGGGGGGTCGTGTTTTTGAATTTTAAAGGCAAAATAGTCTTTGGAGACCCTCCTTGCCTCAAACTCCGACCCCCCCTTGAGAGGGAAAGTTTGCCTCAAAAAACACCCCAAAAGGGACCTCAGGCTTGGCCTAGACCCGCAATGAAAATGCGAATTTTTAGTACTGAAATCGAGGGTTTTGGGTGGCCTCTCGTTTTCTGGGTTTTTGTGTTTTTCAAGTTTTTCAAGACTTTTCCGCGACCTTTTTCACAATGATTTTGGTCAGGGGGGGGGGTCATTTTTCGATTTTAAAGGCAAAATAATCTTCGGAGACCCCCCCTTGCCTCGAACTCCGACCCCCCCATGAGGGAAAATTTGCTTCCAAAAACACCCCAAATGGGGAGGTTTTTTTTTCTCCTTCTTTTTTTCAGGGTTTTTCATTTTTCAAAATGTTTTCAAGGTTTGAGCCTCAGTTTAGGATTTCAAGACCTCAAAGCCTCGCGTGGTTTAGTGTCTCCACCTCCTCGTTTGTTAAGTGGAAGTCATTCATTTTGTTATTGAACCATCCTAATAAAAAGAAGAAACTTTTTATTTCTTAATGTTATGGGAACTTCGGGTGGGTGGGTACTTTTCGATGTTCTAAATACAGAGCCTAAACGAGAAACTGCTCGACCAGAAGCTCTTGAACCCTAAACCCTAAACCCTAAACCCTAAACCCTAAACCCTAAACCCTAAACCCTAAACCCTAAACCCTAAACCCTAAAACCCTAAAACCCTAAACCCTAAACCCTAAACCCTAAACCCTAAACCCTAAACCCTAAATTTTAGAGGCTTCGCCCTGATGCGCCAGCGCAGAATATTGGTTAAACCAAAAGTTTCGCAGTTGAGGTTCAACTACATGTGCTAAGAAGTCCCCGATCTCTACAAAAAATGTTGGTCCAGATTCCAATATATTCAAATCTCTTTGCCGAAAAGCATCAAAAGGCACTATGTTTCAACAACAATTTCGTAAGAAGTCTCCTATTTACTCAAACTCGTTGGTCCATACTATCAATTTACTTAAACCTCCTGGCCGAAAAACCTCAACAACCACTGCAAAAGCACTTATGCTTTAGCATTAGGTTGAGGGTTTGTGAAGGTCCAGACGGGTCAACGGTCACGAAAATGGCCATTTGGGGTATTTCCATGGGGTTTAGAAGGGACGGTTTTGGAAGGGTTTCGAAGAGATTAGAAATGTTTGGGAAGGTTTTACAAGGGTTTCAAGGGTCTACAAGCGTTTCGAAGGGTTTCATAGGTTTTAGAAGGATTTTGAAGGGTTTAGTAGGGTTTTAGAAGGGTTTACAAGAAAGGGTTTAGAAGAGCTTTAGAAGTGTTTCGAAGGTTTTAGAAAAGATTAGGATGGTTTTGGAAGTTTCGAAAGGTTTAAACGGGTGAAAGAAAAGCTTGGAAGGGTTTTTCAAAGGTTTAGAAGGAGTTTCGAAGGTTTAAAGGGGCTTAGACGGGTTTAGAAGGGTTTTGAAGGGTTTAGAAGGTTTTTAGAAGGGTTTAGAAGCTTTTTAGAAGGGCTTAGAAATAGTCTTTTAAAGGCTTACAAAGGTTTATTTTGAAGGGTCTTGGAATGGTTTAAAAGGATCTAGAAGGGTTTAGCAG
Organism: Symbiodinium natans; assembly: GCA_905221605.1. NCBI lineage: Eukaryota > Dinophyceae > Suessiales > Symbiodiniaceae > Symbiodinium > Symbiodinium natans. The sequence goes on from CAJNDS010001509.1 coordinate 2,634, forward strand.
GGTTTCGAAAAGTTTAGAAGGGTTTCGAAGGGTTTATTAGAAGGGTTTTGGGAATGTTTAGAAAGTAAGGGCTGCAATAGCTTGAAAAAAACTTGGAAAACTAATTTGTTTGCAAACGGCGTTTTGCAAACAAATCCGTTTACGTCGAGTCCCGGAGGGTCTGACAAAGACCAAAAATGGCCCAAAATCATTTAACTTGGCCATTGGGGCGGGTTTCCCAGGCTCGGAACTCAAATCGGGTTTAGAAAATCTGGGGCTGAGGGGGGACCGTGTGGGACAGGAAAACTCAAATCGGGTTTAATTTTGAGGGTATTGGGTTGGTTCCTGGGGGGAGGGGGGGTCCCACGCCTGCGGCGAATTGCCTGGGGCGCCAGCTGCGCTGGCGAACCCTAAACCCTAAACCCTAAACCCTAAACCCTAAACCCTAAACCCTAAACCCTAAACCCTAAACCCTAAACCCCTAACCCTTAAACCCTAAACCTAAACCCTAAAACCCTAAACCCTACAACCCTAAACCCTAAACCAAACCTACACCCTAAAACCCACACCTACACCTAAACCCTAAACCCCTAAACCCGAAACCCTAAACCTAAACCCTAAACCCTAAAACCCTAAACCCTAAAACCTAAACCCTTTAAACCCTAAACCCAAACCCTAAACCCTAAACCACTAAACCCTAAACCCTAACCCTAAAACCCTAAACCCCTAAACCATAAACCAAACCCATAAACCCCTAAAACCCTAAACCAATAAACCCTAAACCCTAAACCCTAACAAAACCCTCAACCCCTAAACCCTTAAACCCTAAACCCTCACCCTAAACCCTAAACCTAAACCCTAAACCTAACTCCGAAACCCTCAACCCTAAACCCTAAACCCTAAACCATAAACCCTAAACCCTAAACCCTAAACACACCGTAAACCCCTAAACCCCTAAACCCCTAAACCCCTAAACCCCTAAACCCCTAAACCCTTAAACCCTAAACCCTAAACCCTAAACCCTAAACCCTAAACCCTAAACCCTAAACCCTAAACCCTAAACCCTAAACCCTAAATTTTAGAGTCTTCGCCCTGATGCGCCAGCGCAGAATATTGATTAAACCAAAAGTTTCGCAGTTGAGGTTCAACTACATTTGCTAAGAAGTCCCCGATCTCTACAAAAAATGTTGGTCCAGATTCCAATATATTCAAACCTCTTTGTCGAAAAGCATCAAAAGGCACTATGTTTCAACAACAATTTCGTAAGAAGTCTCCGATTTACTCAAGCTCGTTGGTCCATATTGTCAATTTACTTAAACCTCCTGGCCGAAAAACCTCAACAACCACTGCAAAAGCACTTATGCTTTAGCATTAGGTTGAGGGTTTGTGAAGGTCCAGACGGGTCAACGGTCACGAAAATGGCCATTTGGGGTATTTCCATGGGGTTTAGAAGGGACGGTTTTGGAAGGGTTTCGAAGAGATTAGAAATGTTTGGGAAGGTTTTAGAAGGGTTTCAAGGGTCCACGAGGGTTTCGAAGGGTTTCATAGGTTTTAGAAGGATTTAGAAGGGTTTAGTAGGGTTTTAGAAGGGTTTACAAGAAATGGTTTAGAAGAGCTTTAGAAGTGTTTCGAAGGGTTTAGAAAAGATTAGGATGGTTTTGGAAGTTTCGAAAGGTTTAAACGGGTGAAAGAAAAGCTTGGAAGGGTTTTTCAAAGGTTTAGAAGGAGTTTCGAAGGTTTAAAGGGGCTTAGAAGGGTTTTGAAGGGTTTAGAAGGTTTTTAGAAGGGTTTAGAAGCTTTTTAAAAGGGCTTAGAAATGGTCTTTTAAAGGCTTACAAGGGTTTATTTTGAAGGGTTTTGGAATGGTTTGAAGGATTTAGAAGGGTTTAGCAGGGTTTCGAAAAGTTTAGAAGGGTTTCGAAGGGTTTATTAGAAGGGTTTTAGGAATGTTTAGAAAGTAAGGGCTGCAATAGCTTGAAAAAAAAAACATGGAAAACTAATTTGTTTCCAAAAGGCGCTTTGCAAACAAATCCGTTTACGTCGAGTCCCGGAGGGTCTGACAAAGACCAAAAATGGCCCAAAATCATTTAACTTGGCCATTGGGGCGGGTTTCCCAGGCTTGGAACTCAAATCGGGTTTAGAAAATCTGGGGCTGAGGGGGGACCGTGTGGGACAGGAAAACTCAAATCGGGTTTAATTTTGAGGGTATTGGGTTGGTTCCTGGGGGGAGGGGGGGTCCCACGCCTGCGGCGAATTTGCTTGGGGCGACAGCTGCGCTGGCGAACCTAAACCTAAACCTAAACCCTACACCCTTTAAACCCTAACCCTAAACCCTAAACCTACACCTAAACCCCTAATACCCTTAAAAACCCTAACAATTAAACCGACCTAAACCCTTAAACCCTACACCCTAAAACCTAAACCCTAAACCCTAAAAACCCTGAAACTAAACCCTTAAACCCTACACCTAAACCCTCTAACACTAAACCCTAAAACCCAAACCCTAAACCCCTAAACCCCTAAACCCTTAAACCTTAAAGACCCCTGCTAGACGCCCTAGGGAGAAATAAACCTTAAACACCAGCTAAAACCCTAAACCCTAAACCCTAAACCCTAAACCCTAAACCCTAAACCCTAAACCCTAAACCCTAAAACCCTAAACCCTAAACCCCTTTCCAAAACCGTGTCTTAATTTCGTCTTACTTTCGTCTTACTTTCCAAAACCATGCCCGAAACCCTAAACCCTAAACCATAAACCCTAAAAAATGCTTCTCGCTCTACTCCCTATGATTTGGGGTATGTACCTAAGCCCTAAACCCTAAACCCTAGACCCTAAACCCTAAACCTAAATCCTAAACTCTAAACCCCACTGGGCGACACATTTAGTAAAGTAGTAAACCCTAAACCAACAAACCCCAGGACAATTGAGTATGACCACACCTAAACCCTAAACCTTAAACCTTAAACCTTTAACCCTAAACCCTAAACCCTACCAGGGCCCACGCAGCTTCGTCTTGTCTTCCACATGAGAAGGCTCTACCCTAGACCCTAAACCCCTAAACCCTGTTTTGGCTCGGGAAAAAGTACATTTTTTAATGGGCCACAAGCAGGATTGCTGGTGGAAACAGTATTTCGTGCTTGAAAAACACTAACGCATGTACTTTTTTCTAAGCAATTGTGTGTATCAATAGTACTAAACCCTAATCCTACCTCTGAACCCCTTCCATAGAATCCTCAAAAGTGTACTTTTTCCGGGGGGAATAGTATTTGGGAACCACCTAATAAACCCTAAACCCGAAACCCTAACCCCTAAACACTATTTTCAGAACACTAAAAAGTTAACAACTTGTTTTGGGGTATGTACCTAAGCCCTAAACCCTAGACCCTAAACCCTAAACCTAAATCCTAAACTCTAAACCCCACTGGGCGACACATTTAGCAAAGTAGTAAACCCTAAACCAACAAACCCCAGGACAATTGAGTATGACCACACCTAAACCCTAAACCTTAAACCTTAAACCTTTAACCCTAAACCCTAACCCTACCAGGGCCCACGCAGCTTCGTCTTGTCTTCCACATGAGAAGGCTCTACCCTAGACCCTAAACCCCTAAACCCTGTTTTGGCTCGGGAAAAAGTACAAGCAGGATTGCTGGTGGAAACAGTATTTCGTGCTTGAAACACACTAACGCATGTACTTTTTTCCAAGCAATTGTGTGTATCAATAGTACTAAACCCTAATCCTACCTCTGAACCCCTTCCATAGAATCCTCAAAAGTGTACTTTTTCCGTGGGAATAATATTTGGGAACCACCTAATAAACCCTAAACCCTAAACCCTTACCCCTAAACACTATTTTCAGGCCACTAAAAAGTTAACAACTTGTTTTGGGGTATGTACCTAAGCCCTAAACCCTAAACCCTAGACCCTAAACCCTAAACCTAAATCCTAAACTCTAAACCCCACTGGGCGACACATTTAGTAAAGTAGTAAACCCTAAACCAACAAACCCCAGGACAATTGAGTATGACCACACCTAAACCCTAAACCTTAAACCTTAAACTTAACCCTAACACCCTACCCCTACAGGCACACGCAGCTCGTTCTTGGTCTTCCACATGAGAAGGCTTACCCTCTAGACCCTAAACCAAACCCTGTTCTGGGACTCACGGGAAAAAGTACATTTTGTTTAATGGGCCACACCAAGAGGATTGTTGGTGGAAAACAGTTATTCTCGTGCCCCTTGAAAAACACTAATGCATGTAACGTTTTTCCAAGGAATTGTGTTGTATACAATAGTACTAAAACTAATCCTACCTCTGAACCCCTTCCATAGAATCCTCAAAAGTGTACTTTTTCCGGGGGGAATAGTATTTGGGAACCACCTAATAAACCCTAAACCCGAAACCCTAACCCCTAAACACTATTTTCAGAACACTAAAAAGTTAACAACTTGTTTTGGGGTATGTACCTAAGCCCTAAACCCTAGACCCTAAACCCTAAACCTAAATCCTAAACTCTAAACCCCACTGGGCGACACATTTAGCAAAGTAGTAAACCCTAAACCAACAAACCCCAGGACAATTGAGTATGACCACACCTAAACCCTAAACCTTAAACCTTAAACCTTTAACCCTAAACCCTAACCCTACCAGGGCCCACGCAGCTTCGTCTTGTCTTCCACATGAGAAGGCTCTACCCTAGACCCTAAACCCCTAAACCCTGTTTTGGGCTCGGGAAAAAGTACATTTTCTAATGGGCCACAAGCAGGATTGCTGGTGGAAACCGCATTTCGTGCTCGAAAAACGCTAATACATGTACTTTTTTCCAAGGAATTGTATGTTTCAATAGCACTAAACCCTAATCCTACCTCTCAAAAGTGTACTTTTTCCGGGGGGAATAGTATTTGGGAACCACCTAATAAACCCTAAACCCTAAACCCTAACCCCTAAACACTATTTTCAGGCCACTAAAAAGTTAACAACTTGTTTTGGGGTATGTACCTAAACCATAAACCCTAGACCCTAAATCCTAAACCTAAATCCTAAACTCTAAACCCGCTGGGCGACACATTTAGTAAAGTAGTAAACCCTAAACCAACAAACCCCAGGACAATTGAGTATGACCACACCTAAACCCTAAACCTTAAACCTTAAACCTTTAACCCTAAACCCTAAACCCTTCCAGGGCCCACGCAGCTTCGTCTTGTCTTCCACATGAGAAGGCTCTACCCTAGACCCTAAACCCCTAAACCCTGCTTTGGGCTCGAGAAAAGTACATTTTTTAATGGGCCACAAGCAGGATTGCTGGTGGAAACAGTATTTCGTGCTTGAAAAACACTAATGCATGTACTTTTTTCCAAGTATCAATAGTACTAAACCCTAATCCTACCTCTGAGCCCCTTCCATAGAATCCTCAAAAGTGTACTTTTTCCGGGTGAATAGTATTTGGGAACCACCTAATAAACCCTAAACCCTAACCCCTCAACACTATTTTCAGGCCACTAAAAAGTTAACAACTTGTTTTGGGGTATGTACCTAAGCCCTAAACCCTAGACCCTAAACCCTAAACCTAAATCCTAAACTCTAAACCCCACTGCGACACATTTAGCAAAGTAGTAAACCCTAAACCAACAAACCCCAGGACAATTGAGTATGACCACACCTAAACCCTAAACCTTAAACCTTAAACCTTTAACCCTAAACCCTAAACCCCTACCAGGGCCCACGCAGCTTCGTCTTGTCTTCCACATGAGAAGGCTCTACCCTAGACCCTAAACCCCTAAACCCTGTTTTGGCTCGGGAAAAAGTACAAGCAGGATTGCTGGTGGAAACAGTATTTCGTGCTTGAAAAACACTAATGCATGTACTTTTTTCCAAGCAATTGTGTGTATCAATAGTACTAAACCCTAATCCTACCTCTGAACCCCTTCCATATAATTCTCAAAAGTGTACTTTTTCCGGGGGGAATAGTATTTGGGAACCACCTAATAAACCCTAAACCCTAAACCCTAACCCCTAAACACTATTTTCAGGCCACTAAAAAGTTAACAACTTGTTTTGGGGTATGTACCTAAACCCGAAATCCTAAACCCTAGACCCTAAACCTAAATCCTAAACTCTAAACCCTAAACCAACAAACCCCAGGACAATTGAGTATGACCACACCTAAACCCTAAACCTTAAACCTTAAACCTTTAACCCTAAACCTTAACCCTACCGCCCACGCAGCTTCGTCTTGTCTTCCACATGAGAAGGCTCTACCCTAGACCCTAAACCCCTAAACCCTGTTTTGGGCTCGGGAAAAAGTACATTTTTTAATGGGCCACAAGCAGGATTGCTGGTGGAAACAGTATTTCGTGCTTGAAAAACACTAATACATGTACTTTTTTCCAAGGAATTGTATGTTTCAATAGCACTAAACCCTAATCCTACCTCTGAACCCCTTCCATAGAATCCTCAAAAGTGTACTTTTTCCGGGTGGAATAGTATTTGGGAGCCACCTAATAAACCCTAAACCCTAACCCCTAAACACTATTTTCAGGCCACTAAAAAGTTAACAACTTGTTTTGGGGTATGTACCTAAACCCGAAATCCTAAACCCTAGACCCTAAACCTAAATCCTAAACTCTAAACCCTAAACCAACAAACCCCAGGACAATTGAGTATGACCACACCTAAACCCTAAACCTTAAACCTTAAACCTTTAACCCTAAACCTTAACCCTACCAGGGCCCACGCAGCTTCGTCTTGTCTTCCACATGAGAAGGCTCTACCCTAGACCCTAAACCCCTAAACCCTGTTTTGGGCTCTGGAAAAAGTACATTTTTTAATGGGCCACAAGCAGGATTGCTGGTGGAAACAGTATTTCGTGCTTGAAAAACACTAATACATGTACTTTTTTCCAAGGAATTGTGTGTATCAATAGTACTAAACCCTAATCCTACCTCTGAACCCCTTCCATAGAATCCTCAAAGTGCTTTTTCCGGCGGGAATAGTATTTGGGAACCACCTAATAAACCCTAAACCCTAACCCCTAAACACTCTTTTCAGGCCACTAAACAGTTAACAACTTGTTTTGGGGTATGTACCTAAACCCTAAACCCTACACCCTAGACCCTAAACCTAAATCCTAAACTCTAAACCCCACTGCGACACATTTAGTAAAGTAGTAAACCCTAAACCAACAAACCCCAGGACAATTGAGTATGACCACACCTAAACCCTAAACCTTAAACCTTAAACCTTTAACCCTAAACCCTAAACCCTACCAGGGCCCACGCAGCTTCGTCTTGTCTTCCACATGAGAAGGCTCTACCCTAGACCCTAAACCCCTAAACCCTGTTTCGGCTCGGGAAAAAGTACAAGCAGGATTGCTGGTGGAAACAGTATTTCGTGCTTGAAAAACACTAATGCATGTACTTTTTTCCAAGCAATTGTGTGTATCAATACTAAACCCTAATCCTACCTCTGAACCCCTTCCATAGAATCCTCAAAAGTGTACTTTTTCCGGGGGGAATAGTATTTGGGAGCCACCTAATAAACCCTAAACCCTAAACCCTAACCCCTAAACACTTTTTTCAGGCCACTAAAAAGTTAACAACTTGTTTTGGGGTATGTACCTAAACCCTAAACCCTAGACCCTAAACCCTAAACCTAAATCCTAAACTCTAAACCCCACTGGGCGACACATTTAGTAAAGTAGTAAACCCTAAACCAACAAACCCCAGGACAATTGAGTATGACCACACCTAAACCCTAAACCTTAAACCTTAAACCTTTAACCCTAAACCTTAACCCTACCAGGGCCCACGCAGCTTCGTCTTGTCTTCCACATGAGAAGGCTCTACCCTAGACCCTAAACCCCTAAACCCTGTTTTGGGCTCTGGAAAAAGTACATTTTTTAATGGGCCACAAGCAGGATTGCTGGTGGAAACAGTATTTCGTGCTTGAAAAACACTAATACATGTACTTTTTTCCAAGGAATTGTGTGTATCAATAGTACTAAACCCTAATCCTACCTCTGAACCCCTTCCATAGAATCCTCAAAGTGCTTTTTCCGGCGGGAATAGTATTTGGGAACCACCTAATAAACCCTAAACCCTAACCCCTAAACACTCTTTTCAGGCCACTAAACAGTTAACAACTTGTTTTGGGGTATGTACCTAAACCCTAAACCCTACACCCTAGACCCTAAACCTAAATCCTAAACTCTAAACCCCACTGCGACACATTTAGTAAAGTAGTAAACCCTAAACCAACAAACCCCAGGACAATTGAGTATGACCACACCTAAACCCTAAACCTTAAACCTTAAACCTTTAACCCTAAACCCTAAACCCTACCAGGGCCCACGCAGCTTCGTCTTGTCTTCCACATGAGAAGGCTCTACCCTAGACCCTAAACCCCTAAACCCTGTTTCGGCTCGGGAAAAAGTACAAGCAGGATTGCTGGTGGAAACAGTATTTCGTGCTTGAAAAACACTAATGCATGTACTTTTTTCCAAGCAATTGTGTGTATCAATACTAAACCCTAATCCTACCTCTGAACCCCTTCCATAGAATCCTCAAAAGTGTACTTTTTCCGGGGGGAATAGTATTTGGGAACCACCTAATAAACCCTAAACCCTAAACCCTAACCCCTAAACACTATTTTCAGGCCACTAAAAGGTTAACAACTTGTTTTGGGGTATGTACCTAAGCCCTAAACCCTAAACCCTAAACCCTAGACCCTAAACCTAAATCCTAAACTCTAAACCCCACTGGGCGACACATTTAGTAAAGTAGTAAACCCTAAACCAACAAACCCCAGGACAATTGAACCTTAAACCTTAAACCTTTAACCCTAAACCCTAACCCTACCAGGGCCCACGCAGCTTCGTCTTGTCTTCCATATGAGAAGGCTCTACCCTAGACCCTAAACCCCTAAACCCTGCTTTGGGCTCGGGAAAAAGTACATTTTGTAATGGGCCACAAGCAGGATTGCTGGTGGAAACAGTATTTCGTGCTTGAAAAATACTAATGCATGTACTTGTTTTCCAAGGAATTGTGTGTTTCAATAGTACTAAACCCTAATCCTACCTCTGAACCCCTTCCATAGAATCCTCAAAAGTGTACTTTTTCCGGGGGGAATAGTGTTTGGGAACCACCTAATAAACCCTAAACCCTAAACCCTAACCCCTAAACACTATTTTTCAGGCCACTAAAAAGTTAACAACTTGTTGTGGGGTATGTACCTATGCCCTAAACCCTAAACCCTAGACCCTGAACCCTAAACCTAAATCCTAAACTCTAAACCCCACTGGGCGACACATTTAGTAAAGTAGTAAACCCTAAACCAACAAACCCCAAGACAATTGAGTATGACCACACCTAAACCCTAAACCTTAAACCTTAAACCTTTAACCCTAAACCCTAAACCCTACCAGGGCCCACGCAGCTTCGTCTTGTCTTCCACATGAGAAGGCTCTACCCTAGACCCTAAACCCCTAAACCCTGTTTTGGGCTCGGGAAAAAGTACATTTTTTAATGGGCCACAAGCAGGATTGCTGGTGGAAACAGTATTTCGTGCTTGAAAAACACTAATACATGTACTTTTTTCCAAGGAATTGTGTGTTTCAATAGCACTAAACCCTAATCCTACCTCTGAACCCCTTCCATAGAATCCTCAAAAGTGTACTTTTTCCGGGGGGGGAATAGTATTTGGGAACCACCTAATAAACCCTAAACCCTAAACCCTAAACCCTAAACCCTAAACCCTAAACCCTAAACCCTAAACCCCTAAACCCTAAACCCTAAATCCTAAACCCTAAACCCTAAACCCTAAACCCTAAACCCTCAAGACAAAATAAATAGAAATTGTATGTGCTATCATTATGAATGTCCTAAGTTATTTGTCTGAGCCCTAAATTCCTTTTGCCTAGTCACGGCTACGCAGTTTACTTAAACCTCCTTTGTCTGCTCGGATGCTCAATTTACTTAAACTCCCTTTTGCCTGGCCACGGATATTCAAATTTCCTTAAACCTGGGAGCTCTTTTCAGCGCTGGGAGCTAATTTTGAGCTTTGGGAGCTAATTCTGAGCCTTGGGAGTTAACTTTGAAAGAGCGAGTTTTCTGCATTCTGGGAGCTAATTTTGAGTTCCGGGAGCTAATTTTGAGCTCCGGGATTTAATTTTGAGCTTTGGGAGCTAATTTCGAGCTTTGGTAGCTAATTGTTGAGCTCCGGGAGCTAATTTTCAGCTTTGGGAGCTAATTTTGAGCAGGTCCGACGTGAGCTTTGGGAGGTAATTTTGAGCTCCGGGAGCTAATTTTGAGCTCCGGGAGTTAATTTTGAATTCCGGGAGCTAATTTTGAGCTTCGGGAGCTAATTTTGAGCTCCGGGAGCTAAGTTTGAGCTTTGGGAGCTAGTTTTGAAGTCCGGGAGCTAATTTTAAGCTGCGGGAGCTAATTTTGAGCTTTGGGAGCTAATTTTGAGCTTTGGGAGCTAATTTTTGAGCTCCGGGAGCTAATTTTGAGCTTTGGGAGTTAATTTTGGAGCTAATTTTGAGCTCCGGGAGCTAATTTTGAGGCTAATTTTGAGCTCCGGGTTTAAGCTTTGGGAGCTAATTTTGAGCTCCGGGAGCTAATTTTGAGCTGCGGGAGCTAATTTTCAGGTTTGGGAGCTAATTTTGAGCTCGGGAGCTCATTTTGAGCTCCGGGAGCTAATTTTGAGCTCCGGAAGCTAATTTTGAGCTTGGGGAGCTAATTTTGAGCTCCGGGAGCTAATTTTGAGCTCCGGGAGCTATTTTGAGCTCCGGGGCTAATTTTTAATTTTGAGCTTTGGGAGCTAATTTTGAATTCCGGGAGCTAATTTTGAGCTCCGGGAATTAATTTTGAGCTCCGGGAGCTAATTTTGAGCTCCGGAAGCGAATTTTGAGCTCCTGGAGCTAATTTTGAGCTCCGGGAGCTAATTTTGAGCTCCGGGAGCTAATTTTGAGCTCCGGGAGCGAATTTTGAGCTCCGGGAGCGAATTTTGAGCTCCGGGAGCTAATTTTGAGCTCCGGGAGCTAATTTTGAGCTTCGGGAGCTAATTTTGAGCTCCGGGAGCGAATTTTGAGCTCCGGGAGCGAATTTTGAGCTCCGGGAGCTAATTTTGAGCTTTGGGAGCTAATTTTGAGCTCCGGGAGTTAATTTTGAGTTCCGGGAGCTAATTTTGAGCATATTCGGTTTTCAAGTTGGATATCCCAAGGAAAACCTCAAAATACATTCAATATATGCAAATATATTCTGAAGTATCCAAAGATTCATCAGAAATTCCTAAAAAACCCCAAAACCATTCTCCCATCCCGTCGTATCATCTGCCGCCCCCCCCCCCCCCCCCACGCCGACCCTAAAACCTAATATCTAAAAAAAAAACTTTCGCCCAAAACGTTTCGCTCAAAACGTTTCGCTCAAAACGTTATTGGGACCCAAACCCTATACAATTTCTATAAACCCTAAACCCTAAACCCTAAACCCTCAAGACAAAATAAATAGAAATTGTACGTGGTACCATTCTGAATTTCCAAGTTATTTGTCTAAACAGCTGACAAGCCGAGTTTAAGTCTGAGGCCAAATGCTCAATTTACTCAAACCTCGCTGTGTGGTACCATTCTGAATTTCCAAGTTATTTGTCTAAACAGCTGACAAGCCGAGTTTAAGTCTGAGGCCAAATGTGCAATTTACTCAAACCTTGCCCTGTGGTACCATTCTGAATTTCCAAGTTATTTCACCCCCTTCCTCCTCCCCCTCCCCCCCCCCTCCCCCCCTCTCCCTCCTCCCCCTCCCCCCTCCTCCCTCCGGAGGGGGCAGGGGGGAAAGGGGAGGGGGGATTTGAAAAAGTCGAAACTTTCGGTCGAAACGTTTCGTTCGAAACTTTCGATCGAAACGTTTCGTTCGAAACTTTCGGTCGAGACTTTCGTACGAAACGTTTCGTTCGAAACGTTTTTGGGACCCAAACCCTATACAATTTCTATAAACCCTAAACCCCAAACCCCAAACCCCAAACCCCAAACCCTAAACCCCAAACCCTAAACCCTAAACCCTAACCCTAAACCCCAAGCCCTAAACCCTGAACCCTATCCCCTAAACCCTAAACCCTAACCCTAAACCCCAAGCCCTAAACCCTGAACCCTATCCCCTAAACCTTGCAAGGGTATCTTGGGCAGGCAAGGAGGTTTAAATAAATTGAATATATGAGTCCTTTGCCCTCCTCTTGCCTTTTTTTTATAAGGAAATCTTGGATAGAAAATTTCTTTATCTGATCCAATATGATCAGAGACCTGAATTCCTCTGAAGGATCTATTTTCTAAGATTTCTTCTAGGGGATCAATTAACGAAGTATGATCATTCATCTTCTATCATATGGAATGAAAAAAATCAAAATCATTTGGATTCTCTTCTTTGATATCTCTTCGCATCCTCGGAAGATCTGGATTTTCAGAGATTTCTTCTAGAATCTTTTATCGAAGATTATGATAATTTAACTTCTTCCGAAATCAATCCAGATTTTTTTGGCGAAGATCGAAATCAACCATTTCATTTCTATCAAATCAAAAATGATTTGAAATTTCCTGGAGAGAAATTTGAAGATCTTCTTTTCAGATATTTCTTCTGGATTCATTTGGCGAAGATCATGATCAATCATCTTCTATTAAATGGAATGAATATTCATCAAAATTATTATATTCTATTCTTTGAGATTTCTTCATTTGCAGAAAATAAATCAAATTTGATGAAGAAATTAACCATTCTTTTCTGCAAATCCGAATATGATCAGGAATCTCTTGGAGAGGAAATCTTTTTCAGAGATTTCTTCTGGAATCATTTGACGGAGATTTTTTTTTGACGAAGAATGAAATCATTCATTTCATTTCTATCAAATCAAATATGATTCCATGTCTCCTATAGATAAATCCTCTGAAGATTTATTTTCGAAATTTTTTCTGGATTCATTTGGCGAAGATCTTTGGCGAAGAATCTAATCATTCATTTCATTTCTAGCAAATCAAATCTAATTGGAGATTTCCTAAAGGAGAAATCCTCTGAGAATCTTCTTTTCAGAGATTTTCTTCTGGAATCATTGGACGAAGATTTTTGGCGAAGAATCTAATCATTCATCTCATTTCCGATAAATCAAAGATGATTTGAAATTTCCTAATGAGAAATCTCTGAAGATCTTCTTTTCAGAGATTTCTTCTGGAATCATTGGACGAAGAAATTTTGGCGAAGAATCCAATCATTTATCTCATTCCTGACAGATCAAATATGAATGGAAATTTCCTAAAGAGAAATCCTCCGAATTCTGAAGATCTTC
>CAJNDS010001510.1:0-15877 GCA_905221605.1 Symbiodinium natans
CCCCCGAGCCCCCCGCCAGGACTCCTCGCCCTGGACCCCGCCAGCAATCCAGGTTTATAGAAATTGTATAGGGTTCGGGGGTCGGAAAAAAACCCCTTTAAAATGGCCACTGCTCTGGTCACCTGGGTTCTTTTTGGAACCTGCCTTAATAGAAATTGTATAGGGTTCAGGTCCCAATAAGTTTTTTTTCACCGGGCGTCCCTCCAAAGAGGACAGCCGAGAAGTTTTGTTTTTTGGAACTATGTTTTTAGTTTCGGAAGGGGGTCCCCAAGAAAATACAAATTGACGCCACCGTTTCCGGGGGGCGCTGCCCCCCGAGCCCCCCGCCAGGACTCCTCGCCCTGGACCCCGCCACACCCCGCAGGCAATCCATGTATATAGAAATTTTATTTTTGTACTTTACCTTAGGGTTCGGGGGTCGGAAAAAAACCCCTTTAAAATGGCCACTGCTCTGGTCACCTGGGTTTCTTTTTTGGAACTTGCCTTAATAGAAATTGTATAGGGTTCAGGTCCCAATAAGTTTTGACCGAAAGTTTTGACCGAAAGTTTTGTTTTTTGGAACTATGTTTTAGTTTTGGAAGGGGGTCACCAAGAAAATACAAATCGACTCCACCGTTTCCGGGGGGCGCTGCCCCCCGAGCCCCCCGCCAGGACTCCTCGCCCTGGACCCGCCAGCAATCGCCCCTGCTGGACCGCGCCAGGGGGACACCCCCTGGTACCCCCGAAATTCAAGCACGAATAAGTAGATTTGGGGGGGTTTGGCTTTGCCGTTTGGGGGGCCCGAGTCTTTCATGGGACAACGCAAAAGTGAAGGCCTTAGAGGTTTCAGTAAATTGAGCATGTGGCCTCCCAAGCGTTTTGGGTCAATATATTGAGACTTTGGATCCAATTGTTGTGCTTTTGTTTGGGGGGGCGGTGGGGTGGTCCGAACTTTTGTTGGGCATTTCTGTGCTTTCTGGGACCTACCGGGATTCTCGGACTTTCTTGGGGGCTTCTGCCCAGAGCCATTTGGGCTTCCTGGGGTTTCGGGGCTTTGGAGTCTCCGAGACTTAATTTGCAGCTTAAATTTGGGGTTTGGTGCTTTTGGACGCAGATGCCGCTTGCATCCGCAATTTGGGTTTCACGAGCTGCATTTGCATCCTAACGCGCGGCCTCCTGGCGCCGCATTTGGAACTTATTTTGAAGCTTCCCAGACTCCCGGCCTGCTTTGGGGCTTAATTTGGGGTTCAATTTTGCGGCAATTTGAAGCCTGATTTGGGGCCTCCTATGCTGAGTTTGGAGCTAGGCTTACTTTGGGGCTTGCTTAATGTGGGGCCTGGGTGGGCCTAATTTGGGGCCCTGCAGGGCTAGTTCGGGGCCTGCCTCTCGCAATTTGATTCGGGGCCTCCCGGACCTGATTTCGGCTTTCCCTCAACTTGGGTTTTTCTTGGCTTCCCGGTGGCTTAATTTGAAGGCCAGACTTGAGGCCAGGCCCTAACTTGGCCTTTGCAGGGCTTAATTTGGGATTTTGCGGGGCTTAATTTGGGTTTTTGTGGGACATAATTCGGGGTCTCGAGGCTTAATTTGGGCCTTTCGGGGCTTAATTTTGAAAAATTTATTTTGGGTTGCTTGATTTGGCCTAAACTGGGACCGGCCTAATTTGGTGTCTGTCGGGGCTTGATTTGGGGCTGCCAGCCTTTTCGGGCCTCCCGGGGGCTTTTTTTCGGAGGTCTCCCAGGGCCTAATTTGGCCTTTTGGGCCATTTTGCGGCCTCCCGGTGCCTATTTTGAGCCCTGGGTGTATTTTAGGGCCTTTCGGTGCATAGTTTAAGGTCTTCCGGGGCCTATTTTGGGGCCTTCTGAGGCTTATTTTGGTGCCTTCCATTCCTATTTTGGGAACTCCTGGAGCCTGAACTGGCGCCTCCCGGGACATATTTTGGGACCTTATTTTTGTGCCTCCCAGTGCCTCCAGTGCCTATTTGGGGGCTCCCGCCGCCTCCTGGGCTTTGGGGTTTCTTGGGGCCTTTTGCGGGGGTTAAATGAATTGAATATTCGGCTTGCCAAAAGCGATTCACACTAATTTACTTCAACTCGGCTTGTCAGCTGTGGGGATCTGGGAGGGATCTGGGGGGTGTCTAAGGGTCTGCGGGAGTTTTGAATTGAAGTGAATTGATGTGGATTGAATATTCGGCTTGCCAAAAGCAGTTTAATTTACTTAAACTCGGCTGGTCAGCAAACTTAGCTCCCGGAGAAAAAGAATTAGCTCCCAGAGCTCAAAATTAGCTCCCGGAGCTGAAAATAAGCTGCCGGAGCTCAAAATTAATTTTCGGAGATCAAAATTAGGTTCCGGAGCTCAAAATTAGCTCTCGGAGCGCAAAATTAGCTCCCGGAGCTCAAAATTAGCTCCCGAGGCTCAAAATTAGCTCCCAGAGCTCAAAATTAGCTCCCAGAGCTCAAAATTAGCTCCCGGAATTCAAAATTAGCTCCCGGAGCTCAAAATTAACTCCCGGAATTCAAAATTAGCTCCCGGACCTCAAAATTAGCTCCCGGAATTCAAAGCCAGCTCCCGGAGCTCAAAATAAGCTCCCCAAGATTCAAATTAGCTCCCGGAGCTCAAAATTAACTCCCAGAGCTCAAAATTAGCTCCCAAAGCTCAAAATTAGCTCCCAGGGCTCAAAACCGGAGCTCAAAATTAGCTCCCAGAGCTCAAAATTAGCTCCAGCTCAAAATTAGCTCCCGGAGCTCAAAATAGCTTCCAAAGCTCAAATTAGCTCCCGGAGCTAAAAATTATCTCAATTAGCTCCCGGAGCTCAAAATAGCGCCGAAAGCTCAAAAAATTACCTCCCAGAGCTCAAAATTAGCTCCGAAAGCCCAAAATTGGCTCCCAGAGCTCAAAATTAGCTCCCGGAGCTCAAAATGAGCTCCCGGAGCTGAAAATGAGCTGCCAAAGCTCAAACTTAGCTCCAGAGCACAAAATTAAATCGCAGAGCTCGTTGTTAATTCGCAAAGCTCAAAATTAGCTCCCAGGGCTCAATACCGGAGCTCAAAATTAGCTCCCAGAGCTCAAAACTAGCTCCAGCTCAAAATTAGCTCCCGGATCTCAAATATTAGCTCCCAAAGCTCAAAATTAGCTCCAAAGCTCAACAAAAAAACTCCCGGAGCTCAAAATTAGCTTCAAAATTAGCTCCCGGAGCTCAAAATTAGCTCCCGGAGCTCAAAAATTAGCTCCCGGAGCTCAAAATTAGCTCCGGAGCTCAAAATTAGCTCCCGGAGCTCAAACTTAGCTCCCGAAGCTCAAAATTAAATTTCAAGGCTCAAAATTAGCTGCCGACAGCTCAAAATTAGCTCCCGGATTTCAAAATTAGCTCCAAAGCTGGGGGGGATGGGGGAGGAGGGGGAGGAGGGGGAGGGGGGGGCGGGGTGGGGGGGAGCGGGGCGGGGGTGGGCGGAGGGAGGAGGGGGCGGGAGGGTGTGGGGAAGGGCGGTGCCGAAAGGGGCGGGAGGGGGTTTTGAGGGGGAGGTCAGGGGAGGCAGGTTTAAGTAAATTGAATATTTTGCCTCCCAGTGCGTTTTGGAGTAGTTTACTCAAATTCTGCTTGTCTGCTGTTTAGACAAATATCGTGGGACATTCAGAATTATACCACATACAATTTCTATTTATTTTGTCTTGAGGGTTTAGGGTTTAGGGTTTAGGGTTTAGGGTTTAGGGTTTAGGGTTTAGGGTTTAGGGTTTAGGGTTTAGGGTTTAGGGTTTAGGGTTTAGGGTTTAGGGTTTATAGAAATTGTATAGGGTTTGTGTCCGGAGTTTTGGGGGGTTTTGTCGGGTTTTGGGGGGTTTTGTCGGGTTTTGGGGGGGTTTGGGGGGTTTTGCCGGGTTTTGTTTTTTGCCTTTCAATGTTTTACATTTTTGTTGGTTGGGCTTGGGGGGGCTGGGGGGGATGGG
The DNA here is from genome assembly GCA_905221605.1 of Symbiodinium natans. NCBI lineage: Eukaryota > Dinophyceae > Suessiales > Symbiodiniaceae > Symbiodinium > Symbiodinium natans. The sequence goes on from CAJNDS010001510.1 coordinate 3,922, forward strand.
GGGCTGGGGTGGGGGGGCTTGCGCCAGAATTCAAATTTTGAAGGTCTGTATCGGCCCAAAACCTCAAGAATTAAAATTTTGAAAGCCTGGGAATCTTTGGATATGGATCCCAAAACTCTAGATTTCAAATTTGGAAGATCTGGGGATTTCTGGATAATTGATCAAAATCTCCTGCAGTCCTCCAGGATTCAAATTTAGAAGGCCTGGGGATCTTTTGATATCGATTCAAAACCTCTGGAATTTTCGGAATTCAAATTTTGAAGGATTTGATAAATACTGGATATCTGAATAAGTCCTCCAAAAATCTTTAGAATTCAAATTTGGAAGATCTGGGGACTTCTGGATAATTGATCAAAACCTCCAGAATTAAAATCTTGAAGATCTGGGAGTTCTTTTTGAGGGTATTCATTATAATTCTCCTGATGTCCCGAATCTTTGTTGACCCTTGTCTGTGGGTGTTAGCCTCGAAGTTTCGATATATTATTACAATTGATATGGTTCCACGAATATTTGAATTACATATCTTGTAATTTGAATAATTTTTTGGATTGCAATTCTTTAGAATGATAATGGTTCATTTCACCCCCTCGAAATTTCAGAGAATATAGAGGAATTTCAATTAATATTGGTATTGTTTTTGCAAATTCGGATTTCAGTTCTATGAAATCGGATATTGTGTCCGGACTATTTGGGGTGGAAGGGGCAATATTTTCGGTCCCACGATCTCTTGAGCCTTCTCGGGGAGGAAAAGAATTTGATTTGTTGCTGGAGGTGTCTCTTCGGCAACATTTGATATAACAATTCGTTAAAACCTTTCTGAACTCCGTGGAAGAGACGGACCTGATGCTTGAAGGTCTGGTGGTCTTCTGTCCATGTCTGCAGTTCTGGGCCAGGAGAAGTTGAGCATGTTGGTTCTTGACAGCCAATGCTTGTACTTCTTGTCTTTCGTCTTGTCATGGTGATATTGATTTGATTGTTTCGACACCTCGTCTCGCTTTTTTTTTTTTTTTCTGAAAGAAAACCATGTCTTTTGTTTGGGGTAACTCTAATCTTGAGCCCGCAGAGAAGAGCGGCGCAGTTGTTGCTCAGGTTTGCTGGGGCGCCAGTCGTGCCACACATCCATCCATCACATGAGCATGAGCTGGCGCCTTGGTTTCTGCCTTGCCTTGTGCGATCTCGCGTGAGAACGCTGGTCTGTGGGGGGGTGCAACGTTGGCGTGGAGCACCAGAGGTGTCCTCGCGGCATCACAACATTGTTAGGAGATGGCAGCCGCGGCTAGACCTCTCGGATGCAGTAGGTCGCGGGATGTCGAGCTAGCTCCGCCAAGAAGACGGCTTCCGGTATCTGCTCTGCTCTGCGGGTACGAGCCAGGGAGTCCAACCTGAAGATCTTCTCATGGAAATATCGATATGCCACCCAGTGTGCGTTGTCCCGGTTCTGCACCGCCCCGGCAGCTGCTTCCAGATCGTGCTTGCTCACGACGGGGTGAAGGTCCATTTGCCACCTCACACGACCAAAAGCAGCCATGGCTTTGGTTTGCAGTACCTGCGCAAGCACTTCCGAGGAGTAGAAGCCACCTGGCGCCGCGTGGTCCTCTGCAGCTTCACCTCGTTCCACCCCACCTTCTTCTAGGACAACCTGCACGGCGTTGTCCATGTCCGCTTCAGTGAAGAAGGCTGCCCCCAAGGCCATGTTCAGGGCGTGCATGCCGCAGAGAGCTTGCTCTTGCGCCTCAAAATACAGGCCTGCAGGTGTGTCTTGATCGGGTCGGCTGCCTGTCCGTTGCATCTTGGCCAAAGACCCGGCCGCGCAAGAGCTTTCTGCAGCCCGTTTGCCTAGGCCCATGAAGACGAACTTTGCTTTGCATTTTGCTTTGGCCTTTGCTTTGCTTTTGGCGTTCGTCTTGGCTGGTGGCTTGGCCGGGCACTTGCGCTTATGAGCCTTGATGGCAGCTTTGGTGTTGGGAGCCTCCGTGCCGCATAGTGCACAACACCAGGGCCGCTCGATGCGCTCGCCGTGGTCTGGCTTGAGACGGTTCCAGTCGGGCGTCCCCATCTCAGCTAGTCGTCTTTCATAGAACTCCTTGTTCTGCTCCGGCTTGAACAACGCCTTCCAGAGATCCGGGCCGTCCCGGTCGGCTTGCTGCGCCTTCAGCTTGGTCAGAGCCCACTCTGCGTTGGCGTTGAACCGCAAAGCCTTGGGGTTGAAGAGCTCCAAGCTGCAGAGTGCCTGTTCGGGGCAGCGGCTCAGGGCGACGTAGGCTTGACCTTCTGCGAAGATGGTGTGATCGAGGCGGGTATGCGCTCCGTCCTTACAGGTAGCTGCCTGGCTCTTGTGGATCGAGATGGCTTTGGCGAGAACGAGCGGGAATTGATGCCTCGATGCCTTGCTGCCGTCTCTGTCAAGGTACGTGGCCGAGCGCCTCGAGATTGCCACACAGGAAGTTTCGTGCTCTGCTCGCCAAGTGGCCCCAGCATTCTTCTCGAAAGAAACCCAGATCCTCTCGACTTCCCCGCCGGCTTTCTCGGTGTCAATGTGCTCCACCGTGCCACAGGCGCCATTGACCAAGCCATCTCGCACGTCGATGTTGTATCTGAGCATGACACGGAGCCCAATGGCCACCTGCAGCAGGCCTACCAAGCCACCCGTGTTCTCCGGCTCGGCCCAGACGGCATCTGGAGACAGCGGCGCACCGGTCTTGACGTTGGTGTCGACAGGCGGGCAATCGTGTAGCTGTTTTCCTGTGTTCAAGACGTGCTCTTCCTTGTAGCGGCGGTTGCTTTCGGCGACTGCTTGGCGAGTGGCGTATAGGTTCACGGCTTTCGGGGCGGGCCGCTTCTTGCTGCCTTTCTTGATCACCATATTCCGCAGCACCTCAATGTCGGCGTCGGTCTGCTGTCCCACCCGAACGCGTGCCAGCAGAGCGGCCCAGGCTGGGTCGCGTGCGGCCCGCTGGTTTCCTTCTAACTCGCAGAGCTGGAAGAGCAGCCAAAGCCGGCTGGCGAAGGCCGGCAGCCCGCTTGGTGGAGGCAACTGATACAGGTCCCCGGCAAAGATGACGTGCAGTCCTCCGAAGGGCAGGGTTTGCAGATCTCTGGCAAGACGGAGATGCTGATCCAGACGCTCCAACATCCAGGAGGGGATGAAGCTCATCTCGTCAACGAACAGAACGCTGACCTTCGACCAGATGTCTCTGAGAGTGGCTAACTTCTGGCGGTCCGGCAGCGGCATGTCGCAGGCCTTGCCGTGGCTTTGGTTCACTACGGGGAGCAAGCAACATTGATGGAGAGTGACACCGTTGATGTTGAATGCTGCCACACCCGTGGGCGCCGCTATGATGCATCCTTTCTTGCTTTGCCGCAGGACGTGAGCTGCTGCGCGTACCACCACGGACTTGCCGCTGCCGCCGGGCCCGTGGAGGAGCATGTGCAGACGCTGAGTATTCTGCGTGTCCTTGGTGTTCGGCTGCCTCAGAACTGACTGGACGATGTGCTCCATGGCTTGGCACTGGCGCGTGGTCTCCGGGCAGGGGTTCTCAACCGTCAACATCTCGAATGATTCTTCGCCTTCCTCGACCGGCGCAAAGGCATTGAGGGCAGCTCCGGTGGGCACAGAGTCCGGGGCCAGGAAGTCGATGTCTCCTCCATACCGCTCCTTCAGTGCCTCCAATATTTGCAAGGAATCCTTGTAGTTCTCCTCGGCAACCTTGCTGTTGGCCCAGCCGTCCCGCAGGTTTGCCGGATGCATCTTGGCCTTCATGTACATCGTCGCTTGTACGGCCTGCAGCTTGCGGGCGGCGTCGACGGTCCCATCTAGCTGAGGGAAGCATCTCGACCGAAGGAAGTCTGGGTGGCCGCGCACGTCTCGGGCGATGCGCTGGAACGCTGCTGCATGGCTTCCTGCATCCTGCTCCAACAGCCAATCTCCAGGTTCCTTCCACACCAGGTGCAGCAGCAACTTGGAGTAGTAGAAAGCTTCGGCCTCCTCGTCCGGATTGAAGTTCTGGTAGCCGACGATTGCAGGGCGCCTGCGAGGCTGTGGTTCTTGCACGCCGATGTACTTGAAAGCCGCGCAAAAGTCCAGGAAGGTGACTTCACTAAACCGACAGGAAACCGGCTCCCTGCCTTCCACTGGCAAGGTCGTCTCATGTTCACCGAAGGTGGTTTGCATTTCCCGGTACCAGTGATGAGCAACAGGCAGGTTCCCACCTTGGCGCATCTTCTTGTTGCGGTAGTCAGTGGGCTGCTGCAAGGCCACCTGTTCCTCGTGCTTGGGCACCCACACTGTCCAGGTGTCTGGAGGCCCTACCTGTACCCAGACGTTGTCCCTGGAGAATTCGATGATCGGGAAGCCCAGCAGAAGGTGGCATGCCTCGAAGGTCGACGTGGTCCTGCCCTGCAACGCCGCGTGGGCTGCCTTGTAGATCTTCTGATTGTCGAGGCCGGCGCCTGCGCTCTGACTTGTTAGGATGGCAAGGATGTTTTCCATTCGCCGCTGCGCTTCGCGATCCTCCTCCGACTTGAAAGTGTAGCCCAGTATGTACCGACTGGCGCTGGTGAGCTCGCAGATGACCTGCAGGTCCATGCTTGCCCTCCACCTTCTCAAGATTCGAATGTTGTACTGTCCCATCATGCTGTCTCCCTTCACTCGTCTCGTCGCAAGGCTGCTCTTCCAGCGGCTGTTGGCGTACTGCTCCTGCGATGTTCGACGCCGAGTCCGGGGCTCTGCATCATGTGGAAATCCAAATCGACAGGCGCCTTCTGAGTACATGCCGCAATATGGCGTGTGGTTGTGCACCACCTCTGCGGACAGCTTTGCGTTCACTTCTCTATCTCTGGGTGGTACGCGGTGGGATTGGCGCCACGTGTTCGGGGACTTGGTGCAGATGTACTTGTCGCTGAGGTCCTCCGCACACTTGGGGATGAAGTTCTCCATGGCCTCTTCGTCAGACCAGTCTGGAACCGGTGTCTCCGCTGCTTGTTCGGAGTCTTCGCCGTCGGGCGCCATCTTGTCTGGCTGCTGCTTTGCTTTGGCCCACTCTTCGATCCAAAGCAGGATGTGAGCGTGGGGGTAGCCCCGCTTTTGCCATTCTATGCGAATGATGTAGTCCAACACTTTGAAAGGAGGCCGTTCCTTGCGCATGCGGCGATGAAGGCCTGCAAAATCCGTGGCGGGTGCCTGGGCGTCGTCCTCCACGTCCTCGCAGTCGCTCTCCTCGACTCCATCTTGTGGATCAGCATCTTCGTGCAGGTGGACTTTCGGACCGCGCGTGCTGGACAGCCACCACATCAGCTGAGAGACTTGGTGCATGAATTGTCGCGCTACCACTGCCGGCTGCTGGTTGCACAACTGGTTGGGCGACAACCCATCCCAAGTGAAGTTCTTGTCATTCTGGTAGCGGAATAGGATCTCCGCAGCGTGCTGCTCCAGTTCTGCCTGAGGGCGGTCGGGATGCAGCCGCAGCAGCCGTGCCGAGATAGCCGCGAGGAGCAACGCAGGCTGGCGCGCGTGGCAGGACAGTGTCATGAAGAAGTTGGGAGCGCCAAGCTGCTCGTACATGTTGAGCGCCACTCCCTTCTTGGCGTACAGGTACGGCTGCGTGCCAGGCATGTCCCGCAAGGCAGCATACACCTGACGGCTACCGTTCTCGTAGTCGCTGCTGCCGTAGGGCACCCGCTGGTTGCCGATCCGGACGTTGATGTTTCCGGAAAGTCGCTTCTTGGTCTGCATCTCCAGCAGCCACATGATGTAGGCCGTGGACGCTTCGAAGCGGGAATCCAGGCTCAGCAGACGCTTCCGGGCATATTGGGAAAAGCTTCCGTTGTCGTTCTTCCAGCCTCCTGTGCCGGTGGGAAACAAGTGTGGGAAGAATTTTGCATCCATGCCATCGCTGAGGTCTGCGGATCCTCGCACTTTTCGCAAATCTTGTACGTCGGCTTTTGGGGCCTGGAATTGCTTCGGCACCAGGTATGTCATCTCGATCTCTTGGTTTGCTTATGTTCCCGCAAGTGGGTCTGTTGGCACCGCAGCCGCAGCGGATGTCTTGTTGGCGAGGATGGCAGCCATTCTCGCCAGAGCTCTGTCCACTGCCGGGCTCCGTTGATAGAGGCAGTGCCGTTCCTTCAAGGCCTGCAAGGCCGCGTGTAGGTGCTCCAAACGCGCTGGTGATGCGGTCATGCCGTCCACGCCCTCGACCAGCACTGTACCGTCTTCTTCCAAAGTGGCGCCTTCGAGGACGTCGCAGATGAAAGGATCCTGCATGAGCACTGCGTACATGCGACCCCACTGCGCGCTCGGGCCGCCTGATGGCAGCTTGTCCAACAAGACCTGCGAGATGCGTGCCATGGCGAGGAGATGCTGCTCGATGGGTTGCAGACTTTGCAGTGCTTCTGGGATGGGGGCCGGGATTGGCAAAACCACCTTGGTGCGATTCTCGCGGCAATTCCTGCAGAGCAGCTGGCCACTTCCTTTGGCTGTTCTGCAGTGCCTCCCTGGTGTTAGAGTCTGGCACTTCTGGCACACGCGAGAAAGGCCAAATCTACTCCAGCTCCGCGCAAAAGCCAAGTAATGGGCTTGTGCCTGCTCCTGGGTCAAGGTGTCCTCGTCTGGAAAAGGGTAGCCCTGCTGCTGAATCTCCGAGGCGATGGGCCTGGGCCCTCGGCCGCCCCCTCCCTCCTCTGCCTTTGCCCGCTCCCTTGCCTCACGCAGCTGTCGGCGCTCTGCTTCTTTGCTGTCTTCTTCCCGCAAGGGTCCACGGCCGCCCGCTTCCTCCTCTGACTTTGCCCGCGCCCTTGCCTCACGCAGCTGTCGGCGCTCTTCCCTTTTGCCGTCTTCTTCCCGCAAAGGTCCACGGCCGCCCGCTTCCTCCTCTGCCTTTGCCCGCTCCCTTGCCTCACGCAGCTGTCGGCGCTCTTCTTCTTTGCTGTCTTCTTCCCGCAAAGGTCCACGGCCGCCCGCTTCCTCCTCTGCCTTTGCCCGTGCCCTTGCCTCACGCAGCTGTCGGCGCTCTGCTTCTTTGCTGTCTTCTTCCCGCAAAGGTCCACGGCCGCCCGCTTCCTCCTCTGCCTTTGCCCGCGCCCTTGCCTCATGCAGCTGTCGGCGCTCTGCTTCTTTGCTGTCTTCTTCCCGCAAAGGTCCACGGCCGCCCGCTTCCTCCTCTGCCTTTGCCCGCGCCCTTGCCTCACGCAGCTGTCGGCGCTCTGCCTCTTTGCTGTCTTCTTCACGCAAAGGTCCACGGCCGCCTGCTTCCTCCTCTGCCTTTGCCCGCGCCCTTGCCTCATGCAGCTGTCGGCGCTCTGCCTTTCTGCTGTTCTCTTCGCGCAAGGGTCCACGACTGCCCGCTCCCTGCGCTGCCCGTTGTTGCTGCCAAACAATTTTCTCTGCGCTCTTCTGGGCCAGGCACTCCTCTTTTTCGGCTTGGCGGCACTGCGGATTGCTGCACCATCCCTGTCCCCTGCCGCTCCTTGTCCCGAAGCCGCACCGATGACAAGGGGCCATGGCAACGAATCCTGAATCCTCAGATTTTGCACCTAGGGGCTGTATCCGAAACACTGCAGCAGGCTCAGTGAAGCAACTTGAGAAGCCATGCTCGAGCACTTACAAAGCTGTCCTGCCTTTGCTCGCTGCTCAGTTTCTTTCTCGTGGCACACACTGGAGCTCTGCAGGCTTGTCTTGCTGAGACATAACGTACTCACATGGGCAGCTCTACGGGCCTGTGGCTTTCTCTGAGATGTAGACAACTTGCACGTGCACGACGTCGTTGCTCAAGCTGTGACCCAACAGTTCACGCCAGCTCCAGGTGTCTGTGATCACGCCCCCGCCCAAGACCAGCTTCGTGGTGTCGAGGGGGATGGGTCCTGCAGGACCGCTGTCCAAATCGTGAAGCAAGACTTCCCTGGCGCTGCGATATTGCAGCGTTTCCGCCGGGATAGGCTTCTTAATTTCTTGTCGTCTGAGACGTAGTTGGCGCAGGGAGAGACGGCGATCTGGGCTGTTTCCTTCGTGCAAAGTGTGCAGCCAGGCTTCCCGGAAAGACTCGCACGGTTCGACATGGCAGAGTGGATAAGGCTTCGAGGTGTGGGTTTCGCTACCTTGCATGTTCAGGTACTTCACCGTCATGTTGGCGAGACGCTGGCGGTATTCATTCTGGATTTCCATTTCTTTGCTCCACTGTACTCTCTCACGCGCATCTTCCTCGGCTTCGCGCTGCATCTCACTGTCGACCCAGTCCCAGTCGTCGAACCCGTCCTCGAAGTCCGCCTGTTCGGAGTCGCGAATCGAGTGGTCTCTGCTCTCCAAGTCCTCGCACGTGTCTTCGAGCATGCTGTCGCACCAGTCGACATGAGAAACAAGACAGCGGCCATGTTCCAAAAACGAAACGAACAGCTGCGACGATTGAGATTTGTACCCCAATGGTTGCCTGGCCGCAGCGGGACACGGATGAAGACTTTAAAACGACTCGAATTGAGCCCAAGCGCGCTGCACAAGCAACAAAAAGCACGGGAAGGCTCGGCCGTCCCTACCTTCTCACAAGCTCAAGAAAGAGGTGCAACATGGCTCAACAATGCACAGAAGAAGCGAGTAGCCCATGACCGGCCGTTTCTGTGGAATTTTGAGAGTCAGAGCGAATGAAGATTGGCGTGAAACAGATGTTCTGCCAGCGACTGCTTGTGCCGTAGCCTGCATCGCGGCAGCTTTTCTAAGAGAAGAAACGGTCCGGCCACTGGCTGCTCTTCTGGCTGCCATCGTCCGTTGATCAGGATTGCCAGATGCGTCTGCCGCGACAGTGCTTCGTGACTATGGGCTTCAGATCCCATGGCTGAGATGACGTCGCCGACCGTGACGTTCTGAAGGGCCTAGAAGCTCACAGGTCGAAACAGCATGGCAATACGGTATTTGTGGGCTTCCGGTTCATTCAGCCCAGCAGCTGTCCAGCGCACAGAGCCTGCGACGTGGCCGGCCATGGTCCGCAAATTTGCGATCGGGCCACCGTCCCACTTCAGCTCGCAGTTCAGGCCCCCCAACAGCCGCAGCGGTTGGCCATTGCAACTCGCATCAGTTGAGCTGAGAAACAAGGGATGCGAAAATGCTCTCAAGACCTTTTGCGGTGACAGAGGCTTGCGCCCGAAATGGCTGTGGATGAAGACTTAAGGCTGTTCATATTGAGCCAAAGCGCACGGTGTGAGCGGTAAACGCTGGCCCCTATTCAGGTTGAGGCAAGCAAACAGGAATTGCTGGTGTCAGGACTTTGTGTTGACTGAAGCGACTCGGCTGCACCCCATTCTGGTTGAGCATAAGCACCTGGCACATGGCCCCCATTCAGGTTGAGGACAAGCAAACGTGGTTCTCCTTCATAAAATGCACCAGCGTAAGGGTTTCCAGCTCTTGGAAGGCCTTGCAAGGTAGTTCTCTTTCATAGAATGCACCAGGATAAGGATTTCCAGCTCTTGGAAGGCCTTGCCAGGTAGTTCTCCTTCATAAATGCACCAGGATAAGGATTTCCAGCTCTTGGAAGGCCTTGCCAGGTAGTTCTCCTTCATAAAATGCACCAGAATAAGGATTTCCAGTTCTTGGAAGGCCTTGCCAGGTAGTTCTCCTTCATAAAATGCACCAGGATAAGGATTTCCAGCTCTTGGAAGGCCTTGCCTTTTCCAGCTCGCGGAAGGCCTTTCCAGGTAGCTCTTTCATAAAATGCACCAGGATAAGGATTTCCAGCTCGCGGAAGGCCTTTCCAGGTAGTTCTCCTTCATAAAATGCACCGGATAAGGATTTCCAGGTCGCGGAAGGCCTTTTCAGGTAGTTCTCCTTCATAAAATGCACCAGGATAAGGATTTCCAGCTCTTGGAAGGCCTTTCCAGGTAGTTCTCCTTCATAAAATGCACCGGATAAGGATTTCCAGCTCGCGGAAGGCTTTTCCAGGTAGTTCTCCTTCATAAAATGCACCAGGATAAGCATTTCCATCTCGCGGAAGGCCTTTCCAAGTAGTTCTTCTTCAGAAAAAAGCACCAGGATAAGGATTTCCAGCTCGCGGAAAGCCTTTCCAGGTAGTTCTCCTTCATAAAATGCACCAGGATAAGGATTTCCAGCTCGCGGAAGGCATTTCCAGGTAGTTCTCTTTCATAAAATGCACCAGGATAACGATTTCCAGCTCGCAGAAGGCCTTTCCAGGTAGTTCTCCTTCATAAAATGCACCAGGATAAGGATTTCCAGCTTGCGGAAGGCCTTTCCAGGTAGTTCTCCTTCATAAAATGCACCAAGATAAGGATTTCCCTTTCCAGGTAGTTATCCTTCATAAAATGCACCAGGATAAGGATTTCCAGCTCTTGGAAGGCCTTTCCAGGTAGTTCTCCTTCATAAAATGCACCAGGATAAGCATTTCCAGCTCGCGGAAGGCCTTTCCAAGTAGCTCTTCTTCAGAAAAAAGCACCAGGATAAGGATTTCCAGCTCGCGGAAAGCCTTTCCAGGTAGTTCTCCTTCATAAAATGCACCAGGATAAGGATTTCCAGCTCGCGGAAGGCCTTTCGAGGTAGTTCTCTTTCAGAAAATGCACCAGTATAAGGATTTCCAGCTCGGAAAGCCTTTCCAGGTGGTTCTCCTTCATAAAATGCACCAGGATAAGGATTTCCAGCTCGCGGAAGGCCTTTCCAGGTAGTTCTCCTTCATAAAATGCACCAGGATAAGAGCCTTTCCAGGTAGTTCTCCTTCATAAAATGAACCAGGATAAGGATTTCCAGCTCTTGGAAGGCCTTGCCAGTTAGTTCTCCTTCATAAAATGCACCAGAATAAGGATTTCCAGTTCTTGGAAGGCCTTGCCAGGTCGTTCTCCTTCATAAAATGCACCAGGATAAGGATTTCCAGCTCTTGGAAGGCCTTGCCAGGTTGTTCTCCTTCATAAAATGCACCAGGATAAGGATTTCCAGCTCTTGGAAGGCCTTGCTAGGTAGTTCTCCTTCATAAAATGCACCAGGATAAGGGTTTCCAGCTCTTGCAAGGCCTTGCCAGGTAGTTCTCCTTCATAAAATGCACCAGGATAAGGATTTCCAGCTCTTGGACGAGGTAGTTCTCCTTCATAAAATGCACCAGGATAAGGATTTCCAGCTCTTGGAAGGCCTTGCCAGGTAGTTTTCCTTCAGAAAATGCACCAGGATAAGGATTTCCAGCTTTTGGAAGGCCTTGCCAGGTAGTTCCCTTCATAAAATGCACCAGGATAAGGATTTCCAGCTCCTAGAAGGCTTTGCCAGGTAGTTCTCCTTCATAAAATGCACCAGGAGAAGGATTTCCAGCTCTTGGAAGGCCTTGCCAGGTAGTTCTCCTTCAGAAAATGCACCAGGAGAAGGATTTCCAGCTCTTGGAAGGCCTTGCCAGGTAGTTCTCCTTCATAAAATGCACCAGGATAAGGATTTCCAGCTCTTGGAAGCAGCTTTGCAGCCGAGTCGCCCGGGATTCTCCTTAATTGGTTGGCGATAAGCTTACCAGCTGAGATTTGCAGCCGAGTCGCCTGGGATTCTCCTTAATGGGTTGGCGAGAAGCTTTCCAGCTGGGATTTGCAGCCGAGTCGCCTGGGATTCTCTTCATTGGTTGGCGATAAGCTTTCCAGCTGAGATTTGCAGCCGAGTCGCCCGGGATTCTCCTTAATTGGTTGGCGATAAGCTTTCCAGCTGAGATTTGCAGCCGAGTCGCCTGGGATTCTCCTTAATTGGTTGGCGATAAGCTTTCCAGCTGAGATTTGCAGCCGAGTCGCCCGGGATTCTCCTTAATTGGTTGGCGAGAAACTTTCCAGCTGAGATTTGCAGCCGAGTCGCCTGGGATTCTCCTTAATTGGTTGGCGATAAGCTTTCCAGCTTTGCAGCCGAGTCGCCCGGGATTTTCCTTAATTGGTTGGCGATAAGCTTTCCAGCTTTGCAGCCGAGTCGCCTGGGATTCTCCTTAATTGGTTGGCGATAAGCTTTCCAGCT
>CAJNDS010001511.1:0-15788 GCA_905221605.1 Symbiodinium natans
TTAATTCAATTAATTCAATTAATCCAATTAATTGAATTAATTGAATTAATTGGATTAATTGAATTAATTGAATTCGAAAAGCATCTTTCGCTAATTCAATTAATTCAATTAATTCAATTAATTGGATTAATTGAATTAATTGAATTCGAAAAGCATCTTTCGCTAATTCAATTAATTCAATTAATTCAATTAATTCAATTAATTGAATTAATTGAATTAATTGAATTAATTGAATTAATTGAATTAATTGAATTAATTGAATTAATTCAATACGCGGGAAATCCGGATCTCGATTAGGGAACCCCACATAATTGAATTAATTGAATTAATTGAATTAATTGAATTAATTGAATTAATTGAATTCGAAAAACCTCTTTCGCTAATTCAATTAATTCAATTAATTCAATTAATTGGATTAATTGAATTAATCGAATTAGTTAGATTAATTAAATTAATTAAAGTGTCCATAATCTGAGTTATCATAATTATGATAACTTTAGGTTCCCAAACCTGAGTTATCATGATTATGATAACTTTAGGTTCCCAAACCTGAGTCATCATAATTATGATAGCTTTAAGGTCCCCAGTCTGAGTTATCATGATTATGATAACCTTAGGTTCCCAAGCCTGAGTTATCATAATTATGATAACTTTAGGTTCCCAAACCTGAGTTATCATAATTATGATAACCTTAGGTTCCCAAACCTGAGTTATCATAATTATGATAACCTTAGGTTCCCAAACCTGAGTTATCATAATTATGATAACTTTAGGTTCCCAAACCTGAGTTATCATAATTATGATAACTTTAGAGTCACCAACTGGAGTTATCATAATTATGATAATTCCTTAGGGTCCCACCCCTGAGTTATCATAATTATGATAACTTTTAATTCGCAGCTTCACCTTAAGAGAGAGGCGCGCGAATAGGGGGGTGTAATATCAAGCGATTGTGTGCTACAATATGGAGTAGAGGAAGTGTGCAGGTAGGTGTGCGGGACGATGAAATAAGACTAGTGAGTAGAATGATGAAGCGTTGAGCTCCGAAATCTTAAGGACCATGGCTTGTGATTTGAATCCTTGCAGCAAAAAAAGAGCTTAAAAACTTAAGGACCAAAGCTTGCGGTTTAACTATTCTGGGCAAAAACTGGACCCCAAATCATAGGGACCAGGGCTTGCGATTTGACCTTTTGGAGCAAAAACTGGGCCCAAAATCTTAGGGACCAGGGCTTGCGATGCTACTCTTTGGAGTAAAAAACTCGCCCAAAATCTTCAGGACCAGGGCTTGCGATTTGACTCTTTGGAGCAAAAACTGTGCCCCAAATCTTAGGGACCAGGGCTCGATTTGGCCAAATTTTGCCGGGCAGCCTGCGGGCAAAATTTGGCCAAATCGGGCTGCTCTTCGTATGCCATGAGAAATGCGCGGCTCGATTTGGCCAAATTTTGCCCGGAGGCTGCCCGGCAAAATTTGGCCAAATCGAGCCGCGCATTTCTCAGCGCGTACGACGAGCAGCCCGATTTGGCCAAATTTTGCCCGCAGACTTCCCGGCAAAATTTGGCCAAATCGAGCCGCGATAGTTTAAATAATTTCGGGCCTCCAGAAAGGCGCGGCTCGATTTGGCCAGATTTTGCCGGGCAGTCTGCGGGCAAAATTTGGCCAAATCGGGCTGCTCGTCGAACGCGATGAGAAATGCGCGGCTCGATTTGGCCAAAGTTTGCCGGGCAGCCTCCGGGCAAAATTTGGCCAAATCGAGCCGCGCCTTTCTGAAGGCCCGAGATTTTTAAACTATCGCGGCTCGATTTGGCCAAATTTTGCCGGGCAGCTTCCGGGCAAAATTTGGCCACTCTTTGGAGCAAAAAATGCGCCCAAAAATCTTAAGGACCAGGGCTTGCGATTTGACTCTTTGGAGCAAAAACTAGGCCCCAAATTGTTAGGGACCAGGGCTTGCGATTTAACTCTTTGGAGCAAAAATTAGACCCAAAATCTTAAGGACCAGGGCTTGCGATTTGACTCTTTGGAGCAAAAACTAGGCCCCAAATTGTTAGGGACCAGGGCTTGCGATTTAACTCTTTGGAGCAAAAATTAGACCCAAAATCTTAAGGACCAGGGCTTGCGATTTAACTCTTTTGGGCAAAACATGAACCCAAACTCTCATGGACCAGGGCTTGCGATTTGACTCTTTTAAGCAAAACATGAACCCAAACTCTCAGGGACCAGGGCTTGCGATTTGACATTTTGGAGCAAAAACTGGTCCCAAAATCTTAGGGACCAGGGCTTGCGATGCTACTTTTTGGAGCAAAAAATGCGCCCAAAATCTTAAGGACCAGGGCTTGCGATTTGACTCTTTGGAGCAAAAACTAGGCCCCAAATTGTTAGGGACCAGGGCTTGCGATTTAACTCTTTGGAGCAAAAATTAACCCAAAATCTTAAGGACCAGGGCTTGCGATTTAACTCTTTTGGGCAAAACATGAACCCAAACTCTCATGGACCAGGGCTTGCGATTTGACTCTTTTAAGCAAAACATGAACCCAAACTCTCAGGGACCAGGGCTTGCGATTTGACATTTTGGAGCAAAAACTGGTCCCAAAATCTTAGGGACCAGGGCTTGCGATGCTACTTTTTGGAGCAAAAAATGCGCCCAAAATCTTAAGGACCAGGGCTTGCGATTTGACTCTTTGGAGCAAAAACTAGGCCCCAAATTGTTAGGGACCAGGGCTTGCGATTTAACTCTTTGGAGCAAAAATTAGACCCAAAATCTAAGGACCAGGGCTTGCGATTTAACTCTTCATGGCAAAACATGAACCCAAACTCTCATGGACCAGGGCTTGCGATTTGACTCTTTTAAGCAAAACATGAACCCAAACTCTCAGGGACCAGGGCTTGCGATGCTACTTTTTGGAGCAAAAAATGCGCCCAAAATCTTAAGGACCAGGGCTTGCGATTTGACTCTTTGGAGCAAAAACTAAGCCCCAAATTGTTAGGGACCAGGGCTTGCGATTTAACTCTTTGGAGCAAAAATTAGACCCAAAATCTTAAGGACCAGGGCTTGCGATTTGACTCTTTTGGGCAAAACATGAACCCAAACTCTCATGGACCAGGGCTTGCGATTTGACTCTTTTAAGCAAAACATGAACCCAAACTCTCAGGGACCAGGGCTTGCGATTTGACATTTTAGAGCAAAAACTGGTCCCAAAATCTTAGGGACCAGGGCTTGCGATGCTACTTTTTGGAGCAAAAAATGCGCCCAAAATCTTAAGGACCAGGGCTTGCGATTTGACTCTTTGGAGCAAAAACTAGGCCCCAATTCAATTAATTGGATTAATTGAATTAATTGAATTCGAAAAAGCCTCTTTCGCTAATCCAATTAATTCAATTAATTCAATTATCTATTTCTTTTTTCAAAGCAAAGATTTCCCCTCTATTGAATTAATTCAATTAATTCAATTAATTCAATTAATTCAATTAATTCAATTCGTTCAATTAATTGAATTAATTGAATTAATTGAATTCGAAAAGCCTCCTTCGCTAATTCAAGTAATTCAATTAATTCAATTAACTGAATTAATTGAATTAATTGAATTAATTGAATTAATTGAATTAATTGAATTAATTCAATACGCGGGAAATCCGGATTTCGATTAGGGAACCCCACATAATTGAATTAATTGCATTAATTGAATTCGAAAAACCTCTTTCGCTAATTCAATTAATTCAATTAATTCAATTAATTGGATTAATTGAATTAATTGAATTCGAAAGCCTCTTTCGCTAATTCAATTAATTCAATTAATTCAATTATCTATTTCTTTTTTTCAAAACAAAGATTTCCCCCCTATTGAATTAATTCAATTAATTCAATTAATTCAATTAATTCAATTAATTGAACTAATTGAATTAATTGAATTAATTGAATTCGAAAAACCTCCTTCGCTAATTCAATTAATTCAATTAGTTCAATTAATTCAATTAATTGAATTAATTGAATTAATTGAATTAAGTGAATTAGTTGAATTAATTGAATTAATACAATACGCGGGAAATCCGGATTTCGATTAGGGAACCCCACATAATTGAATTAATTGAAATAATTGAATTCGAAAAACCTCTTTCGCTAATTCAACTAATTCAATTAATTCAATTAATTCAATTAATTGGATTAATTGAATTAATTGAATTAATTAGATTAATTAAATTAATTAAAGGGTCCATAATCTGAGTTATCATAATTATGATAACTTTAGGTTCCCAAACCTGAGTTATCATGATTATGATAACCTTAGGTTCCCAAACCTGAGTCATCATAATTATGATAACTTTAAGGTCCCCAGTCTGAGTTATCATGATTATGATAACCTTAGGTTCCCAAGCCTGAGTTATCATAATTATGATAACTTTAGGTTCCCAAACCTGAGTTATCATGATTATGATAACCTTAGGTTCCCAAACCTGAGTTATCATAATTATGATAACTTTAGGTTCCCAAACCTGAGTTATCATAATTACGATAACTTTAGAGTCACCAACTGGAGTTATCATAATTATGATAACTCCTTAGGGTCCCACCCCTGAGTTATCATAATTATGGTAACTTTTAATTCGCAGCTTCACCTTAAGAGAGAGGTGCGCGAATAGGGGGGTGTAATATCAAGCGATTGTGTGCTACAATATGGAGTAGAGGAGGTGTGAGCAAGTAGGTGTGCGGGACGATGGAATAGGACGAGTGAGTAGAATGATGAAGCGTTGAGCTCAAAATCTTAAGGACCATGGCTTGTGATTTGACTCCTTGCAGCAAAAAAAGAGCCTAAAAACTTAAGGACCAAAGCTTGCGGTTTAACTATTCTGGGCAAAAACTGGGCCCCAAATCTTAGGGACCAGGGCTTGCGATTTGACCTTTTGGAGCAAAAACTGGGCCCAAAATCTTAGGGACCAGAGCTTGCGATGCTACTCTTTGGAGCAAAAAATGCGCCCAAAATCTTCAGGACCAGGGCTTGCGATTTGACTCTTTGGAGCAAAAACTGAGCCCCAAATCTTAGGGACCAGGGCTTGCGATTTGACTCTTTGGCGCAAAAATTAAAACCAAAATCTTAGGGATCAGGGCTTGCGATTTGACTCTTTGGAGCAAAAACTGGGCCCAAGATCTTAGGGACTAGGGCTTGCGATGTCACTCTTTGGAGCAAAAAATGAACCCAAGATCTTAGGGACCAGGGCTTGCGATTTGACTCTTTGGAGCAAAAATTGGGCCCCAAATCTTAGGGACCAGGGCTTGCGATTTGACTCTTTGGAGCAAAATATGAACCCAAAATGTTAATGTTTTCTGGAACCCCACAATAAGAAACTTACCAAATTTTGCTAATTTTATAGATTTTACCTTTAACGTAAAATTGAGAAAAAATAAAATTGATACGAAGACGCACCATTAAGCCAAACATCACATAACCAAATAATAAAAAACTGACTAATTTTATCAATTTTAATGCTTTCTGGGACTCCGTAAAATCAGAATCTATGAGGTATATTAATTTGTCATGTGCATCAATATTAAATTGAAAATAAAACCGGAAAATAATAATATAAGATTATATATATTTTTAGTTTATTATTGTTTCACCAATTTCATTTCAAATGATCTTTTTGAAAAAAAAACGCAAAAAAGGAAAACGAAAAATGTAACAGTTTCACAAATGCAGAGTACATATATATATAATATATGTACATACAATATGAGTACAGAGTCGTAACCAGAGTATTGTTGTTTTGCTTAGTGGTGCGTCTTTGCTCTATATGTGCTTGTTTTGCTTGCTGCTATGTCTTCGCTTACTATATGCCTGTTTGGTTATGTGATGTTTTGCTTAGTGGTGCGTCTTCGATCTAGATGCGCTTGTCTTGCTTATTGGCGCGTCTTCGCTTCCTACATGTTCTATATGCTGTTGTTATACTTATTGGTGCGTCTTCGCATACTATTTGCGGTTGTCTTGCTTAGTGGTGCATTAAACCCTATCTTCAGCTCCTTGCAACCTCCGTTTTTGGGCATGTTCAATTTTTCCTGGTTTTACTGATGTTCACCAATAGCAAGCCTTAAAACGTTCAAACCAACACTTTAAACACTGATCCCTAAACCCGAAATCTTAAACCCTAAGCCGCCTTCTAAACCCTTAGCCTGTCTTCAACTCCTTACAACCTCCGTTTTTGGACATGTCCCATCTTGGTCTGGTTTTTATTGGTTTTCGCCTATACAAAACCCAGAACTTTCAAGCCAACACTTCAAACCCTAAACCCTAAACGCCATTTTTGGACATGTCCATTTTCCCTTGTCTTTCTGATTTCATCTATAGGTTTTAATAGTTATTTGATAATAATAGCGTTCATACTGATATTGATAGGAACCCCATTAATTTTTAGATAGAATCATATCAAGACGAATAGGATTCTTTTCATGTGTTTTTTGATGAATTGTAGTAAGATTCATATTCATATTCACGTTAACAGAATTCTTCTTAATCTTAATAACATTCACACTAAGATGAACAGGATTCCTATTGAAATAATACTCCTATTAGATTTAACTCTTATTTCCTGCAAAATGCATTCCTGCAAAAAGATAGAGGAGGGTTTCTCATGACCTATTGCGAGATAGAGAGAAGCTCTTTCATGTAAGAGGTAGGAAATGGCAGAGCTGAGCGCTCCTCCTACCTAGTGACAGGAAATGAAAAACACAGAGAGCTTCCATCCGTTTTACGAATGAGTTCCTTTATCTCTGAATAGGAGATGAATGAGCTCCTCTATCTTCTCAAGGAAATGCAAGAATGGAAGCGAACGAAGTCCGCTATCTTTTAATGCGTAAAAAGAGTGAGAGAGGGGAGCCCTCTCATGACCTATTTAGGAGACAGAAGAGATAGAAAAGCTTGCTCACTGCGCATTTAGAAGCGGAAGTGAAAGAGAAAGCAAGGGCACTCTGTCACTTCTTACAAAGAGATAGAAGAGCTTTCGGATGACCTCTTAAAAGATAGAAGAAACTCTCTCAAGCAAACGATTGAGATTGACGAGCTGCGTCATGTCCCATGTAAGGGATAGAGAAAGTCCTTCAAAACTTTGTTTAGGGCAAAGGAGAGATCTCAAGCAAAAAGGTAGAAGAGCTCTGTCATTTCCTATAAGAGATAAACGGCTTCTTTCATTACTTGAAAAACTATTTCTGAAAAATAGACATAATAGAGAACTCCTCTTTCATTTCCTGCAAGAAGATGGAGCAGGTGTCTCATGACCTATTGCGAGATAGAGAAGCTCTTTCATGTAAAAGATAGGAAATGGTAGAGCTGCGAATTCTTCTACCTATTGACGACATATGACAACGATAGGACATGAGCGAGCTCTTATGATCTCTTATGTAGTACCAGTGCATTCTTCTATCTCTGAGTAGGAGATGAAAGAGCTCCTCTATCTTCTCATAGGAAACAAAAGAAGTCCTGTATAGGAAACGAAAAGACCCTTTGATAAACCAACAAAAGAACGGACATGAGTTGATGTCATCCATCTTGTTAATCATCATGAGAGATGGGACATGAAAGAGCTCCTCTTTTGTTTGGAAATGAACTAGTTTTTTTTGAGTGAAGGATCTCTCTTTCGAATAAATGAGATATCTCTTCTAGGTCCCTCTGTCTCGTAATTGGAAATGAAAGAGTCCTCCCCCCCTCCCCCTCCCCTCTAACTTCTCATAGAAAATGTAAAAATGGAAATGGACGATGCCCTGTATCTTTTCACGCAGCATATGAGAGAGCTCCTCTCTCTACTAATGGGACATGAAATTCCTCCTTTGTTTTCAATGAAAGATCTCTCTCTCGAGGAAATGAGATGTTCTATATCTCTTTCTAGGAAACATTTCAAGTAGGAGAAAGGCTCCTCTCATGTAAAAGATAGAGATTGATGAGTTGCGGCGTGTCCGATTTAAGGGATAGAGAAAGCCCTGCGAAACTGTTAGTTAGAGTAAAGGAGAGATCTCAAGTAGAAAAAGTAGAAGAGCTGTGTCATTTCCTATGAAGAGATAAACGGCTTCTCTGATGACCTCTTCATTGATAGAGAAGCTATTTCTGAAAACTCGACATAGTAGAGAACTCTCTCTCTCATTTCCTGCGAAAAGCTAGAGGAGGTCTCTCACGACGTATTGCGAGATAGAGAAGCTCTTTCATGTACCAGATAGGAAACGGTAGAGCTGAGGATTCCCCTACCTATTGACGACATATGAAAAAGATAGGACATCAGAGAGCTCTTTTGATCTCTTACGCATTACCAATGTACTCTTCTATCTTTGAGTAGGAGATGAAAGAGCTCCTCTAATCTTCTCATAGAAACAAAAGAAGCCCTGTATAGGAAACGAAAAGACCCTTTGATAAACCAACAAAAGAACGGACATGAATCGATGTCATCCATCTTGTTAATCATAATGAGAGATAGGACATGAAAGAACTCCTCGTTTGCTTGGAAATGAACTAGTTTTTTTTCTCTGCGTGAAGGATCTCTCTTTCGAATAAATGAGATATCTTTTCTATGTCCCTCTGTGTCGTGTTTGGAAATGAGAGAGCCCTCCCCCCCCCCCTCTGCTCTATCTTCTCATAGAAAATGGAAATGAACCATGTCCTCTTTCTTTTAATGCAGAATGCGAGAGCTCCTCTCTCTCTCCTTATGGGACATGCAAGTCCTCCTGTATTTTGTTTTCAATGAAAGATCTCTCTCTCTCTCTCTCTCTTCTTCTTCTTCTTCTTCTTCTTCTTCTTCTTCTGCAGGGCTTAAGGGGCCAGCAGACCCCCCGCGCGCGTGGCGCGCCCAATCCGTCCGGTCTCGTTGTGACACAGGGGCCCCCGGCGACAGCGACAAAGTTCCCGCGAGCCCGGGGGCTCTTCTCTATCATTTCCTAATCTTCTCCCTCTCTCTTTCTCTCTCTCTCTCTCTCTCTCTCTCTCTCTCTCTCCCTCTCCCTCTCTCTCTCTCTCTCGAGGAAATGAGAAGAGGCAAGGGCGGTCTCTCATTTCCTACAAAGATAGGGGCTTTCAGAGGACCTATTAAAAGATAGAAGAAGTTCTCTCACGTAGAAGATAGAAATTGATGAGTTGTGTCCTGTCCCATTTAAGGGATAGAGAAAGTCCTGCAAAACTGTTAGTTAGAGTAAAGGAGAGATCTCAAGTAGAAAAGGTAGAAGAGCTGTGTCGTTTCCTATGAAGAGATAAACGGCTTCTCTGATGACCTCTTCATTGATAGAGAAGCTATTTCTGAAAACTCGACATAGTAGAGAACTCTCTCTCTCATTTCCTGCGAAAAGCTAGAGGTCTCTCACGACGTATTGCGAGATAGAGAAGCTCTTTCATGTACCAGATAGGAAACGGTAGAGCTGAGGATTCCTCTACCTATTGACGACATATGAAAAAGATAGGACATCAGAGAGCTCTTTTGATCTCTTACGCATTACCAATGTACTCTTCTATCTTTGAGTAGGAGATGAAAGAGCTCCTCTAATCTTCTCATAGAAACAAAAGAAGCCCTGTATAGGAAACGAAAAGACCCTTTGATAACCAACAAAAGAACGGACATGAATCGATGTCATCCATCTTGTTAATCATAATGAGAGATGGGACATGAAAGAACTCCTCGTTTGCTTGGAAATGAACTAGTTTTTTTCTGAGTGAAGGATCTCTCTTTCGAATAAATGAGATATCTTTTCTATGTCCCTCTGTGTCGTGTTTGGAAATGAGAGAGCCCTCCCCCCCCTCCCCCCTCTCCTCTATCTTCTCATAGAAAATGGAAATGAACCATGTCCTCTTTCTTTTAATGCAGAATGCGAGAGCTCCTCTCTCTCTCCTTATGGGACATGCAAGTCCTCCTGTATTTTGTTTTCAATGAAAGATCTCTCTCTCTCTCTCTCTCTCTCTCTCTCTCTCTTTCTCGAGGAAATGAGGAGAGGCAAGGGCGGTCTCTCATTTCCTACAAAGAGAGGGGCTTTCAGAGGACCTATTAAAAGATAGAAGAAGTTCTCTCACGTAGAAGATAGAAATTGATGAGTTGTGCCCTGTCCCATTTAAGGGATAGAGAAAGTCCTGCAAAACTGTTAGTTAGAGTAAAGGAGAGATCTCAAGTAGAAAAGGTAGAAGAGCTGTGTCATCTCCTATGAAGAGATAAACGGCTTCTCTGATGGCTTCTTCATTGATAGAGAAGCTATTTCTGAAAACTCGACATAGTAGAGAACTCTCTCTCTCTCTCATTTCCTGCGAAAAGCTAGAGGTCTCTCACGACGTATTGCGAGATAGAGAAGCTCTTTCATGTACCAGATAGGAAGCCGCCCTCAACCCTACATCCTCAACTTTATATATACCCTAAGTTCATTCTTTTTAGGGTTTAGTTTAGGATTTGCGGTTTAGGATTTACGGGTTTAGGGTTTTGGGGCTTCGGTTCAGTGAACAATTATCTCAATCAATGAGGAAGTCCGTAACTTCTAGCGTGTATGTTGTTGCAAAGGAACAAATATAAATGAAGCATTTTGCTTTGTTTTTTAAATACTACACATGCAGGCTAAGCAAAAAGAACCCTAAAGGTATCAGCCACATGTGAGAGAGCCCTTTCGGGTCTATTTTGCGTATCCTCTTGCTTGCCTTCTATTTAATTAATTTAATTAATTTAATTAATTTAATTAATTTAATTAATTTAATTAATTGAATTAATTGAATTAATTGAATTAATAGAAATCAACAAATTTCTTTTGCGAATTCAATTAATTTAATTAATTCAATTAATTGGATTAATTGAATTAACTGAATTCGAAAAACCTCTTTCGCTAATTCAATTAATTCAATTAATTGGATTAATTGAATTAATTGAATTCGAAAAGCATCTTTCGCTAATTCAATTAATTCAATTAATTCAATTATCTGTTTTTTTTTAAAACAAAGATTTTCCCTCTATTGAATTAATTCATTATTCAATAATTCAATTAATTCAATTAATTCAATTAATTGATTAATTGAATTAATTGAATTCGAAAAGCATCTTTCGCTAATTCAATTAATTCAATTAATTAATTCAATTAATTGGATTAATTGAATTAATTGAATTCGAAAAGCATCTTTCGCTAATTCAATTAATTCAATTAATTGAATTAATTGAATTAATTCAATACGCGGGAAATCCGGATTTCGATTAGGGAACCCCACATAATTGAATTAATTGAATTAATTGAATTCGAAAAACCTCTTTCGCTAATTCAATTAATTCAATAAATTCAATTAATTGGATTAATTGAATTAATTGAATTCGAAAAGCATCTTTCGCTAATTCAATTAATTCAATAAATTCAATTATCTGTTTTTTTTAAAAAACAAAGATTTTCCCTCTATTGAATTATTCATTAATTCAATTAAATTCAATTAACTTCAATTAATTCAATTACTTCATTATTGGATTAATTGCAATTAATTGAAATTCGAAAAGCTCTTTCGCTATTCAATTAATCATTAATTCAATTAATTCATTAATTCAATTAATTCAATTAAATTGATAATTGAATAATTGAATTTCGAAAAGGCACTTTTCCGCTAATTCAATTATCAATTAATTGAATTATTGAATTATTCAATACGCGGGATCCGGATTTCGATTAGGGAACCCCACATAATTGAATTAATTGAATTAATTGAATTCGAAAAACCTCTTTCGCTAATTCAATTAATTCAATTAATTGAATTAATTCAATTAATTCAATTAATTGGATTAATTGAATTAATTGAATTCGAAAAGCATCTTTCGCTAATTCAATTAATTCAATTAATTCAATTATCTGTTTTTTTTTTTTTAAACAAAGATTTTCCCTCTATTGAATTAATTCAATTAATTCAATTAATTCAATTAATTCATTTAATTCAATTAATTCAATTAATTCAATTAATTGGATTAATTGAATTAATTGAATTCGAAAAGCATCTTTCGCTAATTCAATTAATTCAATTAATTCAATTAATTGGATTAATTGAATTAATTGAATTCGAAAAGCATCTTTCGCTAATTCAATTAATTCAATTAATTGAATTAATTGAATTAATTGAATTAATTGAATTAATTGAATTAATTGAATTAATTGAATTAATTCAATACGCGGGAAATCCGGATTTCGATTAGGGAACCCCACATAATTGAATTAATTGAATTCGAAAAACCTCTTTCGCTAATTCAATTAATTCAATTAATTGGATTAATTAAATTAATCGAATTAGTTAGATTAATTAAATTAATTAAAGTGTCCATAATCTGAGTTATCATAATTATGATAACTTTAGGTTCCCAAACCTGAGTTATCATGATTATGATAACTTTAGGTTCCCAAACCTGAGTCATCATAATTATGATAACTTTAAGGTCCCCAGTCTGAGTTATCATGATTATGATAACCTTAGGTTCCCAAGCCTGAGTTATCATAATTATGATAACTTTAGGTTCCCAAACCTGAGTTATCATAATTATGATAACCTTAGGTTCCCAAACCTGAGTTATCATAATTACGATAACTTTAGGTTCCCAAACCTGAGTTATCATAATATTGATAACTTTAGAGTCACCAACTGGAGTTATCATAATTATGATAACTCCTTAGGGTCCCACCCCTGAGTTATCATAATTATGATAACTTTTAATTCGCAGCTTCACCTTAAGAGAGAGGCGCGCGAATAGGGGGGTGTAATATCAAGCGATTGTGTGCTACAATATGGAGTAGAGGAAGTGTGCAGGTAGGTGTGCGGGACGATGAAATAAGACTAGTGAGTAGAATGATGAAGCGTTGAGCTCCGAAATCTTAAGGACCATGGCTTGTGATTTGAATCCTTGCAGCAAAAAAAGAGCTTAAAAACTTAAGGACCAAAGCTTGCGGTTTAACTATTCTGGGCAAAAACTGGACCCCAAATCATAGGGACCAGGGCTTGCGATTTGACCTTTTGGAGCAAAAACTGGGCCCAAAATCTTAGGGACCAGGGCTTGCGATGCTACTCTTTGGAGTAAAAAACTCGCCCAAAATCTTCAGGACCAGGGCTTGCGATTTGACTCTTTGGAGCAAAAACTGTGCCCCAAATCTTAGGGACCAGGGCTCGATTTGGCCAAATTTTGCCGGGCAGCCTGCGGGCAAAATTTGGCCAAATCGGGCTGCTCTTCGTATGCCATGAGAAATGCGCGGCTCGATTTGGCCAAATATTGCCCGGAGGCTGCCCGGCAAAATTTGGCCAAATCGAGCCGCGCATTTCTCAGCGCGTACGACGAGCAGCCCGATTTGGCCAAATTTTGCCCGCAGACTTCCCGGCAAAATTTGGCCAAATCGAGCCGCGATAGTTTAAATAATTTCGGGCCTCCAGAAAGGCGCGGCTCGATGTGGCCAGATTTTGCCGGGCAGTCTGCGGGCAAAATTTGGCCAAATCGGGCTGCTCGTCGAACGCGATGAGAAATGCGCGGCTCGATTTGGCCAAATTTTGCCGGGCAGCCTCCGGGCAAAATTTGGCCAAATCGAGCCGCGCCTTTCTGAAGGCCCGAGATTTTTAAACTATCGCGGCTCGATTTGGCCAAATTTTGCCGGGCAGCTTCCGGGCAAAATTTGGCCACTCTTTGGAGCAAAAAATGCGCCCAAAATCTTAAGGACCAGGGCTTGCGATTTGACTCTTTGGAGCAAAAACTAGGCCCCAAATTGTTAGGGACCAGGGCTTGCGATTTAACTCTTTGGAGCAAAAATTAGACCCAAAATCTTAAGGACCAGGGCTTGCGATTTGACTCTTTGGAGCAAAAACTAGGCCCCAAATTGTTAGGGACCAGGGCTTGCGATTTAACTCTTTGGAGCAAAAATTAGACCCAAAATCTTAAGGACCTGGGCTTGCGATTTAACTCTTTTGGGCAAAACATGAACCCAAACTCTCATGGACCAGGGCTTGCGATTTGACTCTTTTAAGCAAAACATGAACCCAAACTCTCAGGGACCAGGGCTTGCGATTTGACATTTTGGAGCAAAAACTGGTCCCAAAATCTTAGGGACCAGGGCTTGCGATGCTACTTTTTGGAGCAAAAAATGCGCCCAAAATCTTAAGGACCAGGGCTTGCGATTTGACTCTTTGGAGCAAAAACTAGGCCCCAAATTGTTAGGGACCAGGGCTTGCGATTTAACTCTTTGGAGCAAAAATTAAACCCAAAATCTTAAGGACCAGGGCTTGCGATTTAACTCTTTTGGGCAAAACATGAACCCAAACTCTCATGGACCAGGGCTTGCGATTTGACTCTTTTAAGCAAAACATGAACCCAAACTCTCAGGGTCCAGGGCTTGCGATTTGACATTTTGGAGCAAAAACTGGTCCCAAAATCTTAGGGACCAGGGCTTGCGATGCTACTTTTTGGAGCAAAAAGGACCAGGGCTTGCGATTTGACTCTTTGGAGCAAAAACTAGGCCCCAAATTGTTAGGGACCAGGGCTTGCGATTTAACTCTTTGGAGCAAAAATTAGACCCAAAATCTTAAGGACCAGGGCTTGCGATTTAACTCTTTTGGGCAAAACATG
Source organism: Symbiodinium natans (assembly GCA_905221605.1). Lineage (NCBI taxonomy): Eukaryota > Dinophyceae > Suessiales > Symbiodiniaceae > Symbiodinium > Symbiodinium natans. Next base: position 14,555 of record CAJNDS010001511.1, read on the forward strand.
AACCCAAACTCTCATGGACCAGGGCTTGCGATTTGACATTTTGGAGCAAAAACTGGTCCCAAACTCTCAGGGACCAGGGCTTGCGATGCTACTTTTTGGAGCAAAAAATGCGCCCAAAATCTTAAGGACCAGGGCTTGCGATTTGACTCTTTGGAGCAAAAACTAGGCCCCAAATTGTTAGGGACCAGGGCTTGCGATTTGACTCTTTGGAGCAAAAATTAGACCCAAAATCTTAAGGACCAGGGCTTGCGATTTAACTCTTTTGGGCAAAACATGAACCCAAACTCTCATGGACCAGGGCTTGCGATTTGACTCTTTTAAGCAAAACATGAACCCAAACTCTCAGGGACCAGGGCTTGCGATTTGACATTTTAGAGCAAAAACTGGTCCCAAAATCTTAGGGACCAGGGCTTGCGATGCTACTTTTTGGAGCAAAAAATGCGCCCAAAATCTTAAGGACCAGGGCTTGCGATTTGACTCTTTGGAGCAAAAACTAGGCCCCAATTCAATTAATTGGATTAATTGAATTAATTGAATTCGAAAAAGCCTCTTTCGCTAATTCAATTAGTTCAATTAATTCAATTATCTATTTCTTTTTTCAAAGCAAAGATTTCCCCTCTATTGAATTAATTCAATTAATTCAATTAATTCAATTAATTCAATTAATTCAATTAATTCAATTAATTCAATTAATTCAATTAATTGAATTAATTGAATTAATTGAATTCGAAAAGCCTCCTTCGCTAATTCAAGTAATTCAATTAATTCAATTAATTGAATTAATTGAATTAATTGAATTAATTGAATTAATTGAATTAATTCAATACGCGGGAAATCCGGATTTCGATTAGGGAACCCCACATAATTGAATTAATTGCATTAATTGAATTCGAAAAACCTCTTTCGCTAATTCAATTAATTCAATTAATTCAATTAATTGGATTAATTGAATTAATTGAATTCGAAAGCCTCTTTCGCTAATTCAATTAATTCAATTAATTCAATTATCTATTTCTTTTTTTCAAAACAAAGATTTCCCCCCTATTGAATTAATTCAATTAATTCAATTAATTCAATTAATTCAATTAATTGAACTAATTGAATTAATTGAATTAATTGAATTCGAAAAACCTCCTTCGCTAATTCAATTAATTCAATTAGTTCAATTAATTCAATTAATTGAATTAATTGAATTAATTGAATTAAGTGAATTAGTTGAATTAATTGAATTAAT
>CAJNDS010001512.1:0-15784 GCA_905221605.1 Symbiodinium natans
TTAAGGCAGGTTCCAAAAAAGAACCCAGGTGACCAGAGCAGTGGCCATTTTAAAGGGGTTTTTTTCCGACCCCCGAACCCTATACAATTTCTATAAACCTAGATTGCTGGCGGGGTCCAGGGCGAGGAGTCCTGGCGGGGGGCTCGGGGGGCAGCGCCCCCCGAAACGGTGGCGTCAATTTGTATTTTCTTGGGGACCCCCTTCCAAAACTAAAAACATAATTCCAAAAAACAAAACTTCTCGGCTGTCCTCTTTGGAGGTTGCCCGGTGAAAAAAAACGTTATTGGGACCTGAACCCTATACAATTCCTATTAAGGCAGGTTCCAAAAAAGAACCCAGGTGACCAGAGCAGTGGCCATTTTAAAGGGGTTTTTTTCCGACCCCCGAACCCTATACAATTTCTATAAACCTGGATTGCTGGCGGGGTCCAGGGCGAGGAGTCCTGGCGGGGGGCTCGGGGGCAGCGCCCCCCGGAAACGGTGGCGTCAATTTGCATTTTCTTGGAGACCCCCTTCCAAAACTAAAAACATAGTTCCAAAAAACAAAACTTCTCAGCTGTCCTCTTTGGAGGGACGCCCGGTGAAAAAAAACTTATTGGGACCTGAACCCTATACAATTTCTATTAAGGCAGGTTCCAAAAAAGAACCCAGGTGACCAGAGCAGTTGCCATTTTAAAGGGGTTTTTTTCCGACCCCCGAACCCTATACAATTTCTATAAACCTGGATTGCTGGCGGGGTCCAGGGCGAGGAGTCCTGGCGGGGGGCTCGGGGGGCAGCGCCCCCCGGAAACGGTGGCGTCGATTTGTATTTTCTTGGTGACCCCCTTCCAAAACTAAAAACATAGTTCCAAAAAACAAAACTTTCGGTCAAAACTTTCGGTCAAAACTTATTGGGACCTGAACCCTATACAATTTCTATTAAGGCAGGTTCCAAAAAAGAAACCCAGGTGACCAGAGCAGTGGCCATTTTAAAGGGGTTTTTTTCCGACCCCCGAACCCTATACAATTTCTATAAACCTGGATTGCTGGCGGGGTCCAGGGCGAGGAGTCCTGGCGGGGGGCTCGGGGGGCACCCCCGGAAACGGTGGCGTCAATTTGTATTTTCTTGGGGACCCCCTTCCAAAACTAAAAACATAGTTCCAAAAAACAAAACTTCTCGGCTGTCCTCTTTGGAGGGACGCCCGGTGAAAAAAAACTTATTGGGACCTGAACCCTATACAATTTCTATTAAGGCAGGTTCCAAAAAAGAACCCAGGTGACCAGAGCAGTGGCCATTTTAAAGGAGTTTTTTTCCGACCCCCGAACCCTATACAATTTCTATAAACCTGGATTGCTGGCGGGGTCCAGGGCGAGGAGTCCTGGCGGGGGGCTCGGGGGGCAGCGCGCCCCGGAAACGGTGGCGTCGATTTGTATTTTCTTGGTGACCCCCTTCCAAAACTAAAACATAGTTCCAAAAAACAAAACTTTCGGTCAAAACTTTCGGTCAAAACTTTCGATCAAAACTTATTGGGACCTGAACCCTATACAATTTCTATTAAGGCAAGTTCCAAAAAAGAAACCCAGGTGACCAGAGCAGTGGCCATTTTAAAGGGGTTTTTTTCCGGCCCCCGAACCCTATACAATTTCTATATACCTGGATTGCTGGCGGGGTCCAGGGCGAGGAGTCCTGGCGGGGGGCTCGGGGGGCAGCGCCCCCCGAAACGGTGGCGTCAATTTGTATTTTCTTGGGGACCCCCTTCCAAAACTAAAAACCTAATTCCCAAAAAACAAACTTCTTCGCTTTCTCTTTGGAGGTTGCCCGGTGAAAAAAACGTTTTGGGACCTGACCCTATACAATTTCTATTAAGGCCGGTTCCAAAAAGAACCCCGGTGACCAAGGCAGTGGCCATTTTAAAGGGTTTTTTTTTCCGACCCCCGAACCCTATACAATTTCTATAATAGATTGCTGGCGGGTCCAGGGCGAGGAGCCTGCGGGGGGCTCTGGGTGCAGCGCCCCCCGAAACGGTGGCGTCAATTTGTATTTTCTTGGGGACCCCCTTCCAAAACTAAAAACATAATTCCAAAAAACAAAACTTCTCGGCTGTCCTCTTTGGAGGTTGCCCGGTGAAAAAAAACGTTATTGGGACCTGAACCCTATACAATTTCTATTAAGGCAGGTTCCAAAAAAGAACCCAGGTGACCAGAGCAGCGGCCATTTTAAAGGGGTTTTTTTCCGACCCCCGAACCCTATACAATTTCTATAAACCTAGATTGCTGGCGGGGTCCAGGGCGAGGAGTCCTGGCGGGGGGCTCGGGGGGCAGCGCCCCCCGAAACGGTGGCGTCAATTTGTATTTTCTTGGGGACCCCCTTCCAAAACTAAAAACATAATTCCAAAAAACAAAACTTCTCGGCTGTCCTCTTTGGAGGTTGCCCGGTGAAAAAAAACGTTATTGGGACCTGAACCCTATACAATTTCTATTAAGGCAGGTTCCAAAAAAGAACCCAGGTGACCAGAGCAGTGGCCATTTTAAAGGGGTTTTTTTCCGACCCCCGAACCCTATACAATTTCTATAAACCTAGATTGCTGGCGGGGTCCAGGGCGAGGAGTCCTGGCGGGGGGCTCGGGGGGCAGCGCCCCCCGAAACGGTGGCGTCAATTTGTAATTTTTCTTGGTTACCCCCTTCAAACTAAAAAAACATATTCCAAAAAACAAACTTCTCGGCTGTCCTCTTGGAGTTTGCCCGGTGAAAAAAAACGTTATTGTACCTGAACCCATACAATTTCTATGAAGGCAGTTCCAAAAAGACCCAGGTGACCAGAAGCAGTGGCCAGTTTAAAGGGGTTTTTTTTCCGACCACCCCCGAACCCTATACCATTTCTATAACCTAAGATTGCTGGCGGGTCCAGTGCGAGGAGTCCTGGCGGGGGGCTCGGGGGGCAGCGCCCCCCGAAAACGTGGCGTCAATTTGTATTTTCTTCTTTGGGACCCCCTTCAACTAAAAACATATTCCAAAAAAACCAAACTCTCGGCTGGCCTCTTTGGAGGTTCCCGGTGACAAAAAAACGTTATTGGGCGGAGGAGATGGGGTGGGGGGGGGACCTGAACCCTATACAATTTCTATTAAGGCAGGTTCCAAAAAAGAACCCAGGTGACCAGAGCAGTGGCCATTTTAAAGGGGTTTTTTTTCCGACCCCCGAACCCTATACAATTTCTATAAACCTGGATTGCTGGCGGGGTCCAGGGCGAGGAGTCCTGGCGGGGGACGGTGGCGTCAATTTGTATTTTCTTGGGGACCCCCTTCCAAAACTAAAAACATAGTTCCAAAAAACAAAACTTCTCGGCTGTCCTCTTTGGAGGGACGCCCGGTGAAAAAAAACTTATTGGGACCTGAACCCTATACAATTTCTATTAAGGCAGGTTCCAAAAAAGAACCCAGGTGACCAAAGCAGTGGCCATTTTAAAGGGGTTTTTTTCCGACCCCCGAACCCTATACAATTTCTATAAACCTGGATTGCTGGCGGGGTCCAGGGCGAGGAGTCCTGGCGGGGGGCTCGGGGGGCAGCGCCCCCCGGAAACGGTGGCGTCAATTTGTATTTTCTTGGGGACCCCCTTCCAAAACTAAAAACATAGTTCCAAAAAACAAAACTTCTCGGCTGTCCTCTTTGGAGGGACGCCCGGTGAAAAAAAACTTATTGGGACCTGAACCCTATACAATTTCTATAAACCCTAAACCCCTAAACCCCTAAACCCCTAAACCCCTAAACCCCTAAACCCCTAAACCCCTAAACCCTAAACCCTAAACCCTAAACCCTAAACCCTAAACCCTAAACCCTAAACCCTAAACCCTAAACCCTAAACCCTAAACCCTAAACCCTAAACCCTCAAGGACAGGATAAATAGAAATTGTATGTGTTGCAGAACGAATCGCTCGCAAATAGTCTGTACCATCACCTGGAAGTGAACTGACTCCCTTTCCACTGGGCAAATTTTCGCGCACTCAACATACCTGACTGACACACAAAGAGGTTTAAGTAAATTGAACGTATTTGCAAAATTGCCCTTGGAAATCCCTATTCTGGTTCATTTTTTCTAGAAAGCAACAACAACCATGGCTGGGATGGCTCGGAATCACCACAAGCCCAGTCCAGACCCTCAAACAGCAACTGGAGCAGCCTTATCACTGAGCATTTTTCTAGAGAGCAATTGCCGGAGACATGTGCCGGCTGGTGGCTGGGAATCACCACAAGCCCAGCCCAGACCCTCAAGCAGCAACTAGAGCAGCCTTATCACTGAGCATTTTTGAGAGAGCAACAACCATGGCTGGCAACATGTCCCCGCTGCTGGCTAGGAGTCCCCACAAGCCCAGTCCAGACCCTCAAACAGCAACTAGAGCAGCCTTATCACTGAGCATTTTCTAGAGAGCAACAATCATTGCTGGAGACATGTGCCGGCTGATGCCTAGGAATCACCACAAGCCCAGTCCGACCCTCAATCAGCAACTAGAGCAACCTTATCACTGAACATTTTCTAGAGAGCAATAACGAGGGCTAGAGACATGCGCCGGCGGATGGACTCATTGCTGGAGACATCAGCCCAGACCCGCAAACAGCAACTAGAGCAGCCTTATCACGGAGCATTTTCTATAGGAGGCACCGCAAGCCCAGTCCAGACCCTCAAACAGCAACTAGAGCAGCCTTATCACTGAGCATTTTCTAGAGAGCAACAATCATTGCTGGAGACATGCGCCTGCCGATGGCTAGGAGTCACCACAAGCCCAGACCAGACCCTCAAACAGCAACTAGAGCAGCCTCATCACTGAGCATGTTTCAAAGCGGAACAACTATGGCTGGAGACATGTCCGGGCTAGGAGTCACCACAAGCCCAGCCCAGACCCTCAAACAGCAACTAGAGCAGCCTTATCACTGAGCATTTTCTAGAGAGCAACAACCATAGCTGGAGACACGCGCCGGCTGATGGCTAGGAACACCACAAGCCCGGCACAGACCCTCATTCAGCAACTAGAGAGCATTTTCTAGACAGCAACAACCATGGCTGGCAACATGTCCCCGCTGCTGGCTAGGAGTCCCCACAAGCCCAGTCCAGACCCTCAAACAGCAACTAGAGCAGCCTTATCACTGAGCATTTTCTAGAGAGCAACAATCATTGCTGGTGTGCCGGCTGATGCCTAGGAATCACCACAAGCCCAGTCTGACCCTCAATCAGCAACTAGAGCAACCTTATCACTGAACATTTTCTAGAGAGCAACAACCAGGGCTAGAGACATGCGCCGGCGGATGGACTCATTGCTGGAGACATCAGCCCAGACCCGCAAACAGCAACTAGAGCAGCCTTATCACGGAGCATTTTCTATAGGAGTCACCGCAAGCCCAGTCCAGACCCTCAAACAGCAACTAGAGCAGCCTTATCACTGAGCATTTTCTAGAGAGCAACAATCATTGCTGGAGACATGCGCCTGCCGATGGCTAGGAGTCACCACAAGCCCAGACCAGACCCTCAAACAGCAACTAGAGCAGCCTCATCACTGAGCATGTTTCAAAGCGGAACAACTATGGCTGGAGACATGTCCGGGCTAGGAGTCACCACAAGCCCAGCCCAGACCCTCAAACAGCAACTAGAGCAGCCTTATCACTGAGCATTTTCTAGAGAGCAACAACCATAGCTGGAGACACGCGCCGGCTGATGGCTAGGAACACCACAAGCCCGGCACAGACCCTCATTCAGCAACTAGAGAGCATTTTCTAGACAGCAACAACCATGGCTGGCAACATGTCCCCGCTGCTGGCTCGGAGTCACCACAAGCCCAGTCCAGAGCCTCAAACAGCAACTAGAGCAGCCTTATCACTGAGCATTTTCTAGAGAGCAACAATCATTGCTGGAGACATGTGCCGGCTGATGCCTAGGAATCACCACAAGCCCAGTCCGACCCTCAATCAGCAACTAGAGCAACCTTATCACTGAACATTTTCTAGAGAGCAATAACGAGGGCTAGAGACATGCGCCGGCGGATGGACTCATTGCTGGAGACATCAGCCCAGACCCGCAAACAGCAACTAGAGCAGCCTTATCACGGAGCATTTTCTATAGGAGTCACCGCAAGCCCAGTCCAGACCCTCAAACAGCAACTAGAGCAGCCTTATCACTGAGCATTTTCTAGAGAGCAACAATCATTGCTGGAGACATGCGCCTGCCGGTGGCTAGGAGTCACCACAAGCCCAGACCAGACCCTCAAACAGCAACTAGAGCAGCCTCATCACTGAGCATGTTTCAAAGCGGAACAACTATGGCTGGAGACATGTCCGGGCTAGGAGTCACCACAAGCCCAGCCCAGACCCTCAAACAGCAACTAGAGCAGCCTTATCACTGAGCATTTTCTAGAGAGCAACAACCATAGCTGGAGACACGCGCCGGCTGATGGCTAGGAACACCACAAGCCCGGCACAGACCCTCATTCAGCAACTAGAGAGCATTTTCTAGACAGCAACAACCATGGCTGGCAACATGTCCCCGCTGCTGGCTCGGAGTCACCACAAGCCCAGTCCAGACCCTCAAACAGCAACTAGAGCAGCCTTATCACTGAGCATTTTCTAGAGAGCAACAATCATTGCTGGAGACATGTGCCGGCTGATGCCTAGGAATCACCACAAGCCCAGTCCGACCCTCAATCAGCAACTAGAGCAACCTTATCACTGAACATTTTCTAGAGAGCAACAACCAGGGCTAGAGACATGCGCCGGCGGATGGACTCATTGCTGGAGACATCAGCCCAGACCCGCAAACAGCAACTAGAGCAGCCTTATCGCGGAGCATTTTCTATAGGAGTCACCGCAAGCCCAGTCCAGACCCTCAAACAGCAACTAGAGCAGCCTTATCACTGAGCATTTTCTAGAGAGCAACAATCATTGCTGAGTCACCACAAGCCCAGACCAGACCCTCAAACAGCAACTAGAGCAGCCTCATCACTGAGCATGTTTCAAAGCGGAACAACTATGGCTGGAGACATGTCCGGGCTAGGAGTCACCACAAGCCCAGCCCAGACCCTCAAACAGCAACTAGAGCAGCCTTATCACTGAGCATTTTCTAGAGAGCAACAACCATAGCTGGAGACACGCGCCGGCTGATGGCTAGGAACACCACAAGCCCGGCACAGACCCTCATTCAGCAACTAGAGAGCATTTTCTAGACAGCAACAACCATGGCTGGCAACATGTCCCCGCTGCTGGCTCGGAGTCACCACAAGCCCAGTCCAGAGCCTCAAACAGCAACTAGAGCAGCCTTATCACTGAGCATTTTCTAGAGAGCAACAATCATTGCTGGAGACATGTGCCGGCTGATGCCTAGGAATCACCACAAGCCCAGTCCGACCCTCAATCAGCAACTAGAGCAACCTTATCACTGAACATTTTCTAGAGAGCAATAACGAGGGCTAGAGACATGCGCCGGCGGATGGACTCATTGCTGGAGACATCAGCCCAGACCCGCAAACAGCAACTAGAGCAGCCTTATCACGGAGCATTTTCTATAGGAGTCACCGCAAGCCCAGTCCAGACCCTCAACAGCAACTAGAGCAGCCTTATCACTGAGCATTTTCTAGAGAGCAACAATCATTGCTGGAGACATGCGCCTGCCGATGGCTAGGAGTCACCACAAGCCCAGACCAGACCCTCAAACAGCAACTAGAGCAGCCTCATCACTGAGCATGTTTCAAAGCGGAACAACTATGGCTGGAGACATGTCCGGGCTAGGAGTCACCACAAGCCCAGCCCAGACCCTCAAACAGCAACTAGAGCAGCCTTATCACTGAGCATTTTCTAGAGAGCAACAACCATAGCTGGAGACACGCGCCGGCTGATGGCTAGGAACACCACAAGCCCGGCACAGACCCTCATTCAGCAACTAGAGAGCATTTTCTAGACAGCAACAACCATGGCTGGCAACATGTCCCCGCTGCTGGCTCGGAGTCACCACAAGCCCAGTCCAGAGCCTCAAACAGCAACTAGAGCAGCCTTATCACTGAGCATTTTCTAGAGAGCAACAATCATTGCTGGAGACATGTGCCGGCTGATGCCTAGGAATCACCAGGGGAATGCAAGGCTCCTTGGCTGCATTTACACAATGTTGTGTTCACTTTCAGCTGAGGCTCGAGCTGAATTCTCAAATTTCTAATCCCTCCCCCTGGCCATGTGCGACATAGTGGCTCACAGGGTCAGGGGCTCAGGCATTGGGAAAACAATTTAGATCTTTTTTGAGCAATCCCGCCTCCTGTCTCAGGTGCTCAAACACAATCTGAAGCAAGCGGAGCTGGCTTCAAGTATCCTTTCGCCTACAAATTCGAGTCAGGGACCCAGATTTTTTTAACCTTTCTGGAATTCTCGCACCGAAGCACACTGAGGCGAGGTCTGGACCCGACCGTCGAAGCAGCTCTGCGAATCACAGCGGGCTACACTCCGAAGAAGCAGAGCCGGCCACGATTCGTCCTGCGCCCTAAAAAGAACCAGACATCCTCCTTACAGGTCCGGGTCGAGGGCATTAGGCATGGAACGACAACATCTGCCAGAATCCTTGGCCAGACAGTCGCGAGCTCAGCTTTCTCAGGTTCTTCTTTCAAGTGGCAGCTGTGAACAGTTGCAACCCAGAAGATCAGCGTGTGCCGCGAAGACACACGCCTGAGGGGCTGGTTCCGCAGATTGGGTCTTGATCCCGAATGGGAATGCGCATGGCTCCTAGAAGTGAAGGTCTGAACCGCAGCGAGAGCCGAAAAAAAAGCCTGTGAGCTTCTGCAACATGGCAGCTCCGACATGTTCTTGTTCAGTTGAGTGAGCTGCTTTCGTGCACTTGTGGATTCGGCTTGCTCCCGTAGCATTTCATCGGTAAGCGAATTGGGCTGTAGGTTGCCGAGTGTTGCAAATTAGCAGTTGCCATGGGGCCCTGCCAGCGCTGTGGCGTGGGACAAAGGAGCGGCCGCGGTCAGGGCTGGTGCAGTGACCCTCAATGCCGCAAAGCCGAAAAGGAAGAGCGCGCGGCAGAGCAAAGTGCAAAACAGACAGAGCGAAGTGCAAAAGGCGCCGGGAGTAGGGGACCCATTCCTGTATCAAGCAGCTTCCGTGGACAGAGACAGCAGCTCCAAGCCAAAAGGACAGAGGTTGGAGCAGGCTCCCGTGGCCCATTTCCCGAGCAGGACAGTTATCGGGCCCAAAGGCATGAGCTCCAAACAAGAAGAACAGAGGATGGAGCAGGCTCACGTGGCCCAGTTCCCGAAAAGGACAGCTATCGGGCCCAGCGGCGTGAGCTCCAAGCCCAGCGAGAAGAGGATGGAGTTGGAATTCGTGGGCCCAGGCCTGTAGCCACCGAAATCCAAAAGCAAGGCTATCCCTTTCCAGACGAAGACGAACTCACACCGGAACAGGCGCAGGCCGATTACCTAGCCTTCGCCCGCAGCTGGGGCAGATTTGGTTTGTCTAGGGCGTGTGAGATGTGCCGAACCTTCACGACAGCAAAGCACTACAGGCTAGCCAAAGCCACCGGCAAGATGCTGTGCAAAAGCTGCCGCGAGAACAACACCAAGCTGGTCTTGCCAGCCCCGGCGCCCATCCCGGAAGCCCTCCAGGCCCTGCAGCCTCTTGAACAGCATCTGATAGCCATGGGGAGGATCTCCCAAGTGTTGCTCGACAAGCTCCCGGCCGGTGGCCCAAGCGCACAGTGGGGTCGCATGTACGCCGTGCTTATGGAAGACCCCCTCATCTGCGATGTCCTGGAGGGAGCCACGCTTGAAGACGATGGCACAATCTTCGTGGAAGGGGTCCAGGGCATGGCAGCTTCGCCTGCTCGTTTGGATTGCGTCTATGAAGCTTTGCAGGAGCTGAAGCACCAACATCGCCTCTACAAAGCGAACCCGGCGGTGGACAAGGTCCTGCAAGAATGGCAGCCATTCAAGACTCCAAATCCCCTCAAGGGCGCCAAACGGGGGAGTCCGGTGGCTCACACTCCTCGGCCTTGGGGGGGCAGAATCAGCAAGACCAGACGAAGGAAGCAGAGCTGGAGGTGGCGTACCTGATCCCCAAGGAACTGAAAGCCCCCAAACCGGAAGCCCTGGACCTGCGCAAAGCCCGAGGTATTTCGGCGCTCGACGACGACATGGATGTGAAGTTCTTCCCGCACTTGTTCCCCACCGGCACGGGCGGGTGGCAGAACCAGTACGCAAGCTTCTCGCAATATGCCCGCAAGCGTCTGCTAGGCCTGGACATGCGCTTTGAGTCATCGGTGCCGTACATCATGTGGCTATTGGAGATGCACACTAAGAAACGCCTGTCCGGCAACATCAATGTGCGCATCGGCAGCCAAAGGGCCCCATGTGCTAAGACGAAGTACCACGATGGCAAAAACCAGGTTTTCGCGGCCCTCAGGGACATCCCCGGCACGCATCCCTACGTCTTTGCAAAGAAAAACGTTGCCCTCAACATGTACGAGCAGCTCGGCCCGCCGAAGTTCTTCATGACCCTTTCCTGCCATGCCCGGCAACCGGATATCCTCGTCGCAGTCATTTCCGCCCGGCTGCTGCGACTCCGACCGGACAGCCCGCCAGAAGAGATCGAGCGCGAAGCCGCAGAAATCTTGCAGCAATACCAGGCCGACGAGAGTTTCACTTGGGACGGCCTCTCTCCCAACCAGCTCTGCAATCAGCATCCGGCCATTGTGTCAAGACAGTTTATGCATCAGGTGAGCCAGCTCATGTGGTGGTTGGGCGCCAAACGTGATGCACAGACACATCTGGACCGAGATGCGGACGCCCAGGATGAGCCTGGGGACAAAGGCGAAGACTTCCTCCGAGCCCCAGCCACTGATCGGGCGGGCCGACACCGTGGCGTCCGCAAGGAGGATCCACCCTTCAGGGTCCTCGACTACATCATACGCATTGAGTGGCAAAAGAGAGGCTACCCCCACGCTCACATTCTTCTGTGGGTGGAGGAGTGGAAAGAACCAACCTCTCCACAAGACGAGGAGAAGGCCAAGCAGGCGGCAGCAGCAGCGTTCAATGACAAAGATGGCGAAAAAGAAAAGCAAGACAAGACCGCGCCCGATCCCGACTGGTCAGATGAGGAGGCCATGAAGAAGTTCACTCCTAAATCTGCAGAGGACTGGAGCGACAAGTACATTTGCACGAAATCCCCAAACACATGGCGACAGTCCACGAAAGTCAGGCCTCGTGACAGGGAGGTGAACGCACAGCTGGCCAGCCTGGTGGTGCACCACTGCAGTGAGTACTGTGGCATCAAAACGCACGGCTCCTGCCGCTTCGGCTTTCCCCATGGCGAAGAAAATAGGACGAGGCGCCGCACCTCCCAGGAGAAGTATGCCAACAGCCGCTGGAAAAGTAGCCTGGCCACGAGGCGGAAGAAATCCGATCAAAACGTTGGCCAGTACAACATCAAAATCCTGCGTTGCTGGCGAGCCAGCATGGACCTTCAGGTCATTTGTGAACTGACCAGCGCCAGCCGCTACATCCTCGGCTATGCGTTGAAGTCCGAGCAAGACAGGGAGTGCCAGCGTCGCGTCGAGAGCATCATTGCCAACCTCACTTCTGGTAACAACGACGGTGTCGGGCTAGGCAACCAGCAGGTGTACAAGGCAGCGCACGCAGCGCTGCAGGGCAGGACCACATCAACCTTCGAAGCGTGCCATCTGCTGCTGGGCTTCCCCGTCGTCGAGTTCTCCAGGGACAACGAGTGGATCCAGGTGGGGCCTCCTGAAACGTGGACCTTGTCGGTGCCCAAACATGAGGAAAAAGTGGCCCTGGGACAGCCCGATGCCTACCGCAACAAGAAGCTGAAGCAAGATGGGTACATGCCAGTCGCACAGAAATGGTATCGAGAGATGCAGGTCTCCTTCGGCGACATAGAAGTGGAAGTGCCGGTGGAGGGCAGCCAGCCTGTGACATCTCGGTTCAAGGACCTGATCTTCTTGGATTTCTGCGCGGCCTTCAAGTTCATCGGCGTGGACTTCCCGCAGCCGCGCAAAAGACCAGCTATCGTGGCGTACCGCAACTTCAGCCCCGATCAGGAGCCCGAGGAATTCTACTTTTCGAGGCTGCTGCTAAATTCGGTGTGGAAGGAGCCGGGCGATTGGTTGCAGGAGGAGGATGGCGGTAGTCACGCGGCAGCTTTCAGACGCATCGCCCGTGACAAAGACGGACACCCCGACTTCCTGCAGTCGCGGTGCTTTCCCCGCATGGATGGGACCCTGGAGGCCGCCCGAAAGCTGCAAGCCGTGCAGGCGACCATGTACATGAAGGCCAAGATTCATCCAGCACACTTGCGGGACGGGTGGGCCAATAGCAAGGTGGCACAGGAGAACTATGAAGACTCCATGAAGATTCTCGAAGCATTGAAGGAGCGGTACGGAGACGACATCGACTTCGCGGCACCAGACCATGTGCCGACGGGAGCGGCCGGCGATGCCTTTGCACCAGTGGAAGAGGGGGAGGAAAGCTTCGAGAAGTTGACTGTGGAAAACCCAAGCCCCCAGACAGAGCACCAGCGCCAGGCTATGGAGCACATCATCCAGACTGTCCTGAAGCGTCCAAACACCAAAGATGCCAACAACGCGGAGCGCTTGAACATGCTCCTCCACGGGCCTGGCGGCTGCGGAAAGTCGGTGGTGGTACGCGCCGCCGCGCACATGCTCCGACAGGGTGGCGTCGGGACAATCATAGCAGCTCCAACAGGCGTGGCAGCATGGAACATCAACGGGGTCACCCTCCATTCCTGTTGCCTGCTGCCGGTCGTGAACCAAAGCTATGGCAAGGCCTGCGACGTGCCTCTCCCAAGCGGCCCATTGTTGGCAACCCTGCGCAGCATCTGGAACCTGGTATCTGTGCTGTTTGTGGACGAGGTAAGCTTCATTTCCTCCTTCATGCTGGAGCGCCTCGATCAACACCTCCGTCTGGCCCGGGACATGCCTTATGTACCCTTTGGTGGACTCCACGTCGTCTTTGCAGGGGATCTCTACCAGTTGCCGCCGCCCGGCGGCCTGCCAGCCTTTGCAAGTCAACTGTGGCTTCTTTTCCAACTCTGCGAACTGGAAGGGAACCAGCGCGCAGCAGAGGATCCGAAATGGGCAGCCATTCTCGCACGAATTCGCGTCGGAACTTGGACAGACGAAGACGTCCAGGAACTGCGTGGCATGGTGGTCAAGAAGAACAGCAGCAGGCAGCCCGCCCCTAAAGCAGTGCACCTGTACCCCACTCGCAGGGCTGTGGCAGAAAGCAACAGCACCTACATCGAGGAGCACATCAGCAGGACAGGCGCCCGGCTCTACGAAAGCCCTGCCTTGGATGTCAGCGTCAAGACAGGCGCCCCGCTATCCCCGGAAGTGGTTTGGGCCGACCCCGAGAACACCGGTGGCTTGGAGGCTTTGTTTCGGGTCGCCGTCGGCGTTCGAGTGATGCTCCGGCACAACCTCGACGTCCAGGACGGCCTCGTCAATGGCGCCTGCGGCTTCGTAGAGCACATCGACGCGGACGAGGACACTGGCGAGATCGAGCTGATCTGGGTGGCCTTCGAGAAGAATGCAGGTGCCAAGTGGCGTGCGGAAAACGAGACCAGCTTCGTTGCCGTCGCCCGCAGGTCAGCCACATATCTGGACAAGGAGGGCAGCAAGGCCTCTAGACTGCAATTCCCCATGGTGCTCGCGAAGGCCACCACCATTCACAAATGCCAGGCGGCAACCTTGCATGATGGATCCCACTCCCGCCTTGATGCGACGTGCAAAGAAGAGGGACAAGCCTACGTGGCTCTGAGCCGCTGCCCTTCGCAAGCCTTGTGCACCTTGGAGTTCTTCAACCCGAAGTCGCTGCGATTCAACGCGAACGCAGAATGGGCGCTGACCACGCTGAAGGCCCAGCAGGCCGGGCGAGACGGTTCTCATCTATGGAAACAACTTTTTCGACCCGCCGAGAGCAAGGAGTTCTACGAAGCCCGGCTGGCCGAGATGGGCGCTCCAGATTGGTCGCGGCTGAGAGCAGACAAGGAGAACGCAGAAGAGGGCGAACGGCCCTGGCATTGTCCGCATTGCGGCGAGGAGGTTCCCAATACTCAGCCCGCCATCAAGGCACATGGAAGGAAGTGCCAAGCCAAGCCCAAAGCCAGAGCAAAGGGCAAGAGCAAAGCCAAGGCCAAGGCCAAGGCCAAGGCCAAGGCCAAGCCCAAGGCAGAAACAATCACCAAGAAGCGCCCTGCAGAAACAGCTTCAGACAGCACGCCTCCTCCCAAGCTGGCCAGGACAAACAGCCCGACACACATGCGTGAGGCTGAAGCACCTTACTTCGAAAGGCAAGTAGATCTTCGCTGTGGAATCCACGCGCTGAATCATGTCCTCGGCTTCCACTTGCTCAACCCGGAAGACATGGCTCGAGCGGCTGATGCATTCCTCTTCGAGAACCGCGAGCTGGCTGATAACATTCAGGACCACTTGGCCCCTGCAGGAGACTACTCCATCGAAATCATGGGTATGGCCCTCCGCACCAAGGCCATGGAGGAATTTGGGCAGCTTCGCTGGCAGATGGGGGACCGGCGTGCCATGACAATCAGGGACTTGCATGGCTGCACTGGCGCGGTGGTCAACCTCCATGGTCGGCATTGGGTGGCCGTGAAAGTCCTTGAGGAGGATGTCATCTGGTACCTGGACTCCATGGAGATGCATCCGCGGCGTCTGACGGTCGGCCAGCTGGAAGATCTCTTTTTGTCTCACCCAACCTATGCTGTGAGCCTTATTTGAAGGAGCTCGCCGGTACAGACCGAGCCCTGGACAGCCCAGCTCACAGCACGCAAGTACGTGCAGACTTCTTGGCCATCCATGGAAAAGGAACAGGCGCGCCAGCAGTCACGAATTGAGACAACCACTGCCTGACATGTCGATCTGCAGCAAGCCAAATTTTGCAACCCAAATGGCAAGTGTTTGTCAATTTGAGCCTTCACAAACCTTAAATTAAGGCCAAAGCGTTGGTATTTTCCCAAGTTTGGCGGCCTTGGAAACCCCAAAATGGCCAAACTTAGCGATGTTTGACCATTTTGGGCCTTCAAAAACCCTGAATTCAAGCAAAAAACATAGGGATTTTGCTTAGGTTGGCGATTTTGGAAACCCCCAAAGTTGCAATTGTTTGTGTTTTTTTGTCTTCACAAGGCCTGGATTAAGGCCAACGCGTAAGGATTTACCCTAGTTTGGCGGCCTTGGAAACACACAAAATGTCAATTTTTTGCGATTTTTGACAATTTTGGGGCTTCACAAGCCCTGAATTAAGGGAAAACCATAAAGGTTTTTCCCTAGGTTGGCGGCCTTGGAAATCCCCAGAATGACCGTTTTGGGCCTTCACAAACCCTGAATAGAAATGGCAAATTTTGGTGATTTTTGACCATTTTGCGCCTTCAAAAACCCTGAACCCAGGCAAAAAAAAAACATTAAAATTTTCGCTAGTTTTGCAGCCGTGGAAACACCCAAAACACCCAAAATGACATTTTTTGCGATTTGTGACCGTTTTGGGCACTCTGGGCAAAAAAAACAGCTGAAAAAGCCTGCTTTTCAGACGAAAAAATTACAAAAATGTGCCATCTGAAGAGTCTCCCAAAAGGACCCCAAAAGCCGCTGCCTTTTTTTCGAGGGCTTGAAAAAAGGCTGAAAAAGCCGGCTTTTTCAAGAAAAAGCAAAACGAAAAACTCGCTCAAAACCCGCCCAAAACCCGCACAATACTCGGGACCCAAACCCTATACAATTTCTATAAACCCTAAACCCTAA